>JAAGKR010000159.1:123238-145316 GCA_011419295.1 Clarias macrocephalus
AACCCATCTTCCCACTTGTTCCATGATTCAGGAGCAATGAGTATGCTATGTTTACAACTGTGTCTGGGAGATTTTTCAGCTCATAATAAGTGGCAGTCAGCTTCAAGATGGAGACAGCTCCAGTGTTGAGTGATGTACACCTGACACCACCAAGTGTGCTCTATTCCACTGTGCCAGTCATGAAGATATTCACAGCCATGATGTACTACTTTATTTAAAAGAAGAGTTAACAACACCCAGGCTTCATGGTATGCACTTCAGCTAGTATTTCAATCATGGGTCAATCTTGCACACAAGCAGTTTGCTGATACCAGGTTCTAAGTCTGTATTCAAGACCACCCACATAATGACTTGGTGTCTGGGACAGTGATGAGACCAGCCTAAAGAGATGAAGACCAAGTCAAGCTCAAAAGTCAAGCCTAAAACCAAAAGCAAAGTACAATTAACTGTCCAGTCCATGTCAATCCAGAAAACTTCTTAAGACCAGACATGAGGCTTAACCATAGTGATAGTCTCCATCTAATGAGGCAGAACATCCAGATATTTGCTTCTGGAAGCAAATTCAGAAGCAAATATATACATTTACAATTTGTAAAATTGTATTTACAATACAATTGTATTGTAAATACAATTGCAATAATGTTCTGGCCATACTTTTTATCCCCAATGTCATGTGTAGTTAACAGGCTGAATACACTGTTTAAGAGGGAGTGCTGTACTATGAAGGTTCTCCTCATAATACTTGGGACTTTTCATAGCTAAACTGGAACTTCAATTCCACCTCAGGCAGGCCTCCTCTTGGAGAATGAACCCAGATTCCCACAGTCATGCTCCAAGACCTAATGGAAAGCCTTCATATCTAATTATAACAGCAAAGGGTAATTAATCTGGAATGGGATGTTCAACATCTGTGGATGGGTGTCCACACACATTTGGCCAAAATGCTTCACCACCAATCAGCCATAACAATACAATCCCCTTTTGTGTCAAAAAAAATAAAAATAAAATAATGATTAAGGCATGGACTCCACTAGACCTCTAAAGGTGTTCTGTGGTACTGTATCTGGCACTGAGTTGTTAGCAGCAGATCCTTTAAGTCCTGTAAGCTGCAAAGTGGGGTATTCATGGATCAGACTTGCAAGTCCAGCACATCCCTCACACGCTCAATCCCACGATCTGGGGAATTCAGAGGTTAAGTCAATATCTTGAACTCTTTCTCATGTTCTTCAAATAATTCATAAATGATTTTGCATTGCTGAAAGGGGCCAGTGCCATTAGGGAATTCTTAATCTGCAACAATTTTGAGTAATATCCACATGAACACCAGAGTTTTTCAGCAAACCATTGCCTAAAGAGTCTTTGCGGGATGTCCTCTTCCCATTGTGAATCCACGGAAGCCCTCTGTTGCCCAGGTAAGTAAGGCACCCGCACCTAGCCTTCCACATTATATATAAAAAAAAAAACATGAACCATCAAACCAGTCCACCTTTATCCATTGCTCCATGGTCCAGTTCTGACATTTACTTGCCCATTGTATGAGCTTTCAGCAGTGGACAGGGGTTAGCATGGGCAGTGTGGCTACTCAGGGACATACACAGCAAGCTGTGACGCACTGTGTGTCCTGACACCTTCCTACCACTACCAGAAATGCTGTAACTTTTTCAGAAAATTGTGCTAAAGTAGGAAGCTCTTTTGTGGACACAATCAGGCTAGCTTTGCTTCCCATGCAGATTAATGGACCTTGGACCTTGGTCTGTCACAAGTTCACCGGTTGTCCTTCTTCGACTACTTTAGGTAAGTACTAACCACTGCATAGCAGGAACACCCCAGAAAGCCTGCCGTTTTGGAGATGCTCTGACCTGAGGCTTTTCAGCCATCACAATGTGGCCCTGTTACGTCTCTCAGATCCTTATGCTTGCCCATTCGGGCTTCCTGCTTTGAGCACATCAACCTCCAGAACTGGCTGTTTACTTGCTTCCAGAAATATCCCACCCATTGACATGTGTCAATATAATGATTAATATTAATGTTATTCGATTCACCTCTCAGTGCTTGTAATGTTAAGGCTGATCGTGTACATGTATTATTCTATAGTATATAGAATACATTTTTGTACCTTCAGATCACCTTCAAATGAAGGTGATTTGATTTGCTTAAACTAAGGAGTAGGATGGGGTATTCTTTTTTCTTTTTTTGCTGTTAGAGCTGATGGTCACAGTACATGCTGTACACACTATTCTTGTGAGGATCGCTCACCCTGTGAACACTACCAGCGATTCAACTTGAGCCACCATTCTCTCTCTCTCTCTCTCTCTCTCTCTCTCTCTCTCTCTCTCTCTCAGAACAGGACAGATTGCTCTGTGGGTGGTTTTCCACACAGTGTTTCAGCATTTTCTCTCTTGCTCTGCTCTTGCTGTTACTTGCATTCACACACATACAAAAAAATAAAGTATTATTTAATAGCTATTGCAAAATGAATCATTCTTTAGTTACATCATATAGGAAAGACTATTTATTACCTAATTAAATCCCTTCAATCAATACAAGAAGTGTGGAGAGGAATTAAAAGCCTGACTTGGGCTGAGAGGTGTGACTGTGCATTCAGAGTGCTCATACTGTAGCAGTCTGACTCATACTGCAGTCTATAGACTGGTGGGATTATTTAGGAATGGCATTTTTGGCTAAAACAATACTGAGTGGATAGACATAATGGACATAAATATTAGTACGCTACTGTACATAGTATTAAAGAAAATTATATAGAGTGGACTGAATTATTAATACTTAAAGTTAATGGACTCAAATTATATTATATTACATAATATTATATCCATCTTTATATACAGATTATGGCTTCTAGACCTGAAAGATGTAAGTGTGACTGCAGTGCAATCACACTCTTGGCGGTCAGAATTATTGAGAACGGTTCTTTAGTTTACTTTGGTTAGGAAAATGGACATTATCCTATAGTAACTCTTCTTTCTATGTGCGAGAGAGATTTAGATAAAGACAGGGAATATGAGGAAGAGAGAGAGAGACTGAGAGCAGAGCGTTGCCGTGGGTTACCACTCCATCAAGGAGCTGCTCTTCAGAGCTATTCCGTAGCAGACCAGAGAAAATGTGTGTGTGTGTGTGAGAGAGAGGGAGAGAGAGATGCTTCTGTTTTCTCAATAATACTCTGTGGTCATAAAAGTACAAGATGGTACAATTCATTATATTAATTTACAAATCAATTCATCGCTGATAGATCATTTACATCCTGTGTATAGTTGCGAGGGCCTGGAGTCGATACCAGGCAGAGTACACCCTGGCCACAACTCAAAACATTAATCAGCCTAGACTGCATATATTTGGAATGTTGGGGGAAAACCACAGTACCCTGAGGAAACCCACCAAGGACAGGGAGACCTCATGCATAGAGACAGGAGGCAAAATTTAAACTCCCAAACTTTGTATTTACATTACATTTACAGCAATTGGCAGACGCCCTTATCCAGAGGGACTTATTGTACGTTATCTCATTTTACATCTGAGCAAAAAGGGCCTTGCTCAAGTGGCAACTTGATGGTGCTGGGTTTGAACCACAGACCGTCCAAAGTAGTCCAATGCCTTAACCACTTAGGTAACCTTTGTCTAAGGTATTTGAGGTGACAGTGCTAACCAGTTTTGCACTGTTTATCCCCTAATCTCTATGAGTTCCAATGGTCCACTCTCCTATAGTAGTTTTTTCTGTACATATCACCGATCTGACAAGTAAGGTGACGTCCCTCTTGGTTTATGAGAGGCTGGCTTACTCTACAAGGCCATGGATACAGGGCTACCGTATCGCACAACATGTTTGTTTACCTCTCAGCCTTGAAGCTGGAACCAAATTATACAACTTGATAGACTTGCTCAAGGTTGTTACCTTGCATCCAGGCTCGAATAAGGCTTGAGTTTACAACCATACAATCTTAAGACAAGCGCCCTAACCACTAGGCCACCAAACCAAATAATATGACAGGAAGGCTACAGTCATCCAGAGAAACATGGTGTTTAGAAACACAGCTCGGAATACACAACAAAGAAACAGGACAGTTGGCATCAGAGGTGGTTAGTAACGAGTTACATTTACTCCGTTACATTTACTTAAGTAACTTTTTGAAAGAAATTTGTTCCTATGAGTAGTTTTACCGCACCATACTTTTTACTTTTACTTGAGATTACTTGAGTGTTAGATTTGCGAAGAAGAAACGATACTCTTACACTGCTACATTCGCTACACTCGACTCCTTACCATTCTAACCATTTATTCGACACTTCAGATATTCTTTGTGTTTGCCAGAGAAATGCAGCCAGTGGATCTACCACGCGACTGTGTTTCACCAATCAGATCTAGCAACAATAATCACATGACTCCGTTTGACCAATCAGCCGCAATAACAATAACCACATGGAGTCAAATAACCACACAGAAGGGGGAGGGTTGTCTTCAGCAGTGATAGACTATAAAGCAAACATGTAGCGGTTAGCTTAGCTGTTTTATTTAATGTTGCAATCTTAACATATATAATTAGCAAATAAACTAGAGGCTAAAAATATATATAAATTTCTTACATTTATTCTGCTGGACACAGTTTATGGTTAAATGAGACCTCTTATACATACTGTATGTTCTAATGTTATTTTCTGCTGAGTCATTTGCAGGGAATCTGAATATACAGTATATCTTACAGAGGAAATAGTCTACACTGTTCAAACATACATATGTTACCTACAGTAGGGATTTATTTCAAAAGCTTTATATTGTGAAAAAAGGGAGATTAGGAAACTTGTGTTTCTTGTTCTTTAATTTGCTATTTTGTAAAGATATTCAGTTTTATTTGTTTATTTTATTAAATTAATTTCATTTATTTTATTAGTTGGAAATGTCGGAATTTGTACATTATTTTATCATTTTGTCTGACTGCTTAAATAATAATAAATAAAAAAAATCGGACATTATGATGAAACAGTTACTCAGTACTTGAGTAGTCTTTTTACTGAACACTTTTTTACTCTTACTTGAGTAATATTTTGGATGACTACTTTTTTACTTCTATTTGAGTAATATTATTTTGAAGTACAGCTACTCTTACTTGAGTTCATTTTTTGGCTACTCTACCTCCCTCTGGTTGGCAGCCATGTACACTACCACTCAAAAGTCTGGGATCACTTTTACAATTTTATTGTTTTCCAAGGAAACACAAAAATTTATCTGAGTAGAAATTATAGCAAAAGAACAAGACATGCTGACACTGTCAGAGTTACAAATAATGATTTTGATCGAAATTATGAATGTGTTCTTCAAACTTTGCCTTCATTAAAAAAACAACTTTTGCAGCAATTACAGCCTGGCAGATATTCTAGCTCTCAATTATTTGGCTGAATTCTTCCTATGTACCATACAGTCAAGCTGCTCCCACAACAGCTCAATATGGTTCAGATCTAGAGACTGTGCTGGCCGCTCCATTACAGTCAGAATTCCGGCTACCTTCATGATCCCAAACTTTTGAGCATTAGTGTAAATAGTCTAATGAGACCTGTTAACTCATAATCAATTGTGGTCCCCAACATCAGCATCATCATTTATGGGAATACTGTCCTTCCATATAGGGTAAGTGAAGGACACTGCACGAAATAGAAACCATCTATAGTATGGTGCGTTATTCTATAGTTCTGGCAAATGCAGTTCTGCTTATGAAACTTTTAAAGTGATTATGTTCAGCTTTTAAAAGTATCAATAACTCACACTATTAATAATTTATACAGGTCTGTATTTGTATATGAGACTATATATTTGGAGTTGTTTACAATGAAACACTCTGCTCTGGGGAATGTTATTTATCCAAAATAATATCAGTCCATAGCTGTTAGGCTGCTTGATCAAACACAGTGAGCAAGCAACAAATCAGTTGTTGTTGTGCATGAGGACAGGAAATGAAGTTAATAGGATTCTTAACATACAACATTCAAGTGAAGGAAAACCACATCTATGATGTTTACCAAGTCACGCCTCTTGCTGGATGCTGCCACTTAATTGCAAACTAATTAAAGGCATCTGTTTCTAGTTGACTTGAGTATGTATATAGCTGTCAATGGCATGTGGAAGGTTTTGCAAGGAGAGGTTGTTATTGATTGAGAGAGAGAGAAAAAAAGAAAGAAAGAAAGAAAGAAAGAAAGAAAGAAAGAAAATACTGAAGAGGGTAAAAGAAATGCTGAGAGCTAAATCCATTACAGTTTTAGTAACTCATGTATAAAAGTGTGTTTTTTATCTGATCCTTTAAATGGAACATACAATGCAAAAATTGCAGTGACAAGAGCTGCCAAATAGTATTTGCCTCTCTTTGCAAGTACCTGAAATAAAACATTATCAATTGGAGAAATGTGGAAAAAATAAATGTGGTGGGAAAAGCATCCTGAATGAGCATGATGGGAGATGACTTAAACACAAAGTAGAACTCACAACGATGTTTAATAGTGAAAGTAAGAGCATTTCCACATGCACAATGAGAAGAGAACTCAAGGGACTAGGACTAAACAGCTGTGTAGGCTTAAGAAAACCACTTATCAGTGAGGCTAATTGGGAGAAAAAGGATTAAATATGCTAGAATAAAGAATGAACTGTGGAGAAAAAAGTGGAAAAAAGTCATGTGGTCAATGATTTATATATCAAAGTGAGGTCAGCTCACTACCTAATATACTGAAAGACCAGGTTTTTCATCAATTGACTTTTTCTTTCCTGATGGCACAGGCACATTCCAAGATGACGATTCCTGGATTCATCACGGTTCAGAGAGCATGAGAAATCATTTACACACATGAACTGGCCCCCAGAGAGTCTAGACTTTAACTTCATTGAGAAGCTTTGCGAATTGGTGGAGAAGACTTTACGCAGTGGTTCATCAATCCAAGATGAGAGAAATTACTGCAACTCTGGGTAAAAATAAATGTTGTGAAAATGCAGAAGATTATCAAAGCAAAAGGCCATCCAATTAAATATTAGTGTGTGAGACTTTTTGTTTGGTCCTGCAGTGCTATTTTATGTGAAATCCATATTGTCATCTTATTAGTCAAGAAACATTCCATAAAGTCATAACATCACTAACTCTGGTTCATCAAACTGTAGAAAAATAGTTTTTCTTTACTTTTCCAAAGAAACAGCCCAAAACAAAGCATCACTACTCTGTTCTTTACCCTTAATTTAAACATTCAGTTCAGTCCTCTTATTCATCTCTAGATTAGAGATATAAAGAAATATAATAAAACAGTTACATAAACCTGTATAGCATTTTGACTAAAGGGCTTAGACTAGAACTATCTGCTTGGCATGTATTTGGCATTCCAGTTCATCCAAAACATGTCCGTTGTGGTTGAATTCAAGGCTCTATGCAGGTTTCGTGAATTTTTCCACTCCAACCTTGGCAAACAGGTTTCGTGCCTCTTACTGACTACACTGAAGGAAAATCTTAAAGCTACATCATGCAAGGCCATCTAATACAAATATGCTTTCAAGTATAGAGAGGAACTACATATGAGTGTCTTTTTATTTTATATAGGTGTCTTCATATACAAAATCAGTCACTGGTTACATTAGCAAGTGCAATGATGATGTGAATTCCTTCAAGGCCATCATTACAAAGTGCAAATCAGAAGTTGTGGATGAAAGCAAAAGTGCATGCACTATTAAATAAAAACCTGAAGGTCACATGTCAAGTCAGCTCTCTAAGATCAAGATCTGTCTCACAGAGGCAAAATGTTCGAAGACACTTCTCAAACACCAAGGACAACTGGCATTTGGGGCAAGACAATGAGGACTGACATGATCACTATATATAAAGCTATATTACATGTCTGTGATATCAGTGTTCCATAATGCTGGCATGGAAGACCACAACCCTTCTATTTACCAACCAAGTGCTCCGTCTGATTGTACTAGATGTCAACCATGGGTCAATCCAAGGAAGACTGTGCTCCTGCCAACATACTTGATGTGTAATGTGCTGAGCAGCTTGCAGAAGTCCTAACAGAGGTCTTCAAAATCTCCCTAAGCTAACAATTCTTTCTTGGTTCTACTGTACCTCAATTATTATGGGCACTCGCACCAAACAACATAAAGTGTCATCATAAAACACACGAAGAACACCACAACGAATGCAATATCGGATGACATTTCAGAACTGGAATTTCCTACATTCTACCTGAGCCTGCAATAACGACCTGGACTCTTAGACATCATCTAACTTAAAGACATCATCTGTTATGTGTTATTGAACTTCCAGCTGACTATAACACAGTGACTGCACAATAATTCCTGCCATCCGTTTCACCCAAATGAGGATGGGTTTCCTGTTGATTCTATTTTCTCTCGAGGTTTCTTCCTATTGCCATCGTCGCCCTTGGCTTGCTCATCAGGGACAATAAGATGATCAGTTTACACGCATTTCCATAACTTTCCTTTGATTCTGTATGACCATTTATGAATGACCATTCAATAGCAATACCAAATACCAAAGCAATATACAAATAAAACTGAATTGTCTCTGCTACACATGGACCAAAAAAGAAAACCATTTACAGACTTTCAGTTCGACACGCAGCAACTCATAGCAAAGATGAGCCTGCTGGATTTCTGCACTTCTGGATGCTAGATTCTCTGACTAGGTGAATTCCAGTGCATAAGGATTATCAACACCGCCTCCAGCACCAACACTCTGAGCACCAGCACTCCCCAGGGATGTGCACTCGGCCCACCGCTGACTCACGAACGTGCTGAAAAATACAGCTCGGATCACATTATCACCCTACATTTGTTGGCCTCATCAGCATACAAAGAGAGGAGGTGGAGCGGCTCACAGACTGGTGCAGGGACAACAATATGTCTTTCAATGTTGATAAAACAAAAGAGAGTGTGTACTTCACAAGAATCCATGGTGATTGCTCTCCATTGCACATCCACAAGGAACCTTTGGAAAGTGTTGAAAGGTTTAAGTTCCTCAGATTGATGTGAGTATTGATACCTTTCCTGGACTCTCAACACCTCTGCAGTAACCAAGAAAGCACAGGGGTATCACGAATTAACAGCACCTAAGATGATTATGAAGGCTTGACAGAGCATAAGTAGAAGACACAACTCAGTATCAACTGTTCAAATCAGGAAAGACCATAGGTTTATAAGGTGGCACCCGATTCAGGGTGTACCCCGCCTTGTGCCCAAAGTCTCCTGGGATAGGTTCCAGGATAAGCTTCAGATAGGCTCCAGGCCATCCCTGTATATAGGATAAAGCTGTAAAGATGATGACGTGGATGAGTAATAATGATTTGATCATTAGTATTTGTGTTTACATGGACAATATTTCTTCAACCCGATTGAAATCATTCTGATTCCAACTTAACTGTTTTCGTTGTGGCTGAGTTTATAGTTCCCATCTTTTATATTGTGTTAACCTTCCCATGCCTCAACAACCCCCTCATTGCTCTTCCTCATTCCTTATCATATGATCATACTTCCTACAGCACGTGTCCAGACAAATATACATACAAACAGCTTGTATAAAATACTAATGTGTTTCCTATCGTCTGTCTCTGGGTCTCTCTATGGCTTACATGTTAATGACTTTTATCCTTTTGATGTACATGACAAAATGCACCTGGACAAAATCTTAAAATCTGTTTTAAAAATCTTAAAATCTGTTCTCTTTCCAAATGTTCATGTGTGTTTGTCCTCTGGATTGGCTGGTGGACGCAGCAAGCAATAATTCTTCATTTATTTACTTTTAAACGTAACACTTAAGTTCTGCATTATGCTTCATTTCAATTTCAAAATTCAATCTCATCTATGATTGGTCAGATGCTTTACTATGTATAAAATGGTGAGCCAGCCAGCGTCTTTTTCTTAAACAAGGTAAGGTAAAGACTGGTGGGAGGTTCTTCTGCAATTTACCAATCAGGAATTTGTACTGCTTTCAATTTTAACTTTCTTTCTCTCTCTCTCTCTCTATGTGTGTGTGTGTGTGTGTGTGTGTGTGTGTGTGTGTGTGTGTGTGTGTATAACAGTAAAAGAATGGAAGCTAAAGTTGAAACACCCACATGCACCTCCTTCCCATTTTCCACTTAAGGCAGCAAAAACACAAGGCTTATTCAAAATGGAGAACACTGACACACACACACACACACACACACACACACACACACACACACACACACACACACACACACACACACAGTACCCAAAGTCACATAAATATATTTTTTATAGGTTCTGGGTACAGGAATGCTGGTAGGAGCATGCTGAGACTAGGAGACTGTAGTGGGTGGAAACACAGGTAGGAGGTCTGTCAGTCATTTTTGGCATCAACCACTTGGGAGGATGACAGGCCAAAAACACACACATGCACACGCGCACACACACACACACACACACACACACACACACACACACACACACACACACACACACACACACATAGACCAAAACTCCAAAAAGAGTTTGTGATCTTATAAATCACTGAAAAATATGTCTAGCTTTGTAGATTCTGCTCTTTCACAGTGATATGCTTTACATCACCTACATATTATTGTCAGTGCGAAGCTTCAGATACACATTTCATATGCATTCATTCATTAATTGTATTACAGACTGGATTCTTCCTTGCCATGAGCAAATATGATTCCTACCAGATTATTGTAACAGATTAAAACGTTTAAGGTGGTGTCACCAGCACCTCTGCTCATATTACACCTACAGCTTTTTTTTTTTTTTTTAGTGAACACAGTGTGCTGAAGGTTGAGCTTCCTTTATGTAAGACGCTGTTTCGAAATTGCTCTAAATGAGAAGCTCTGCTGTTAGATATCAGCACGGCTGAGCTGTACGAGTCGTGCTGCAAATCATTCAGCAAAAACTGTGGGACGGTAAACAAACAGCATGTTTGTGTTTATATTGTTTCTTTACTGTATGCTCATCTAATGAGCGTCATTAACCGTATTAATGTGCTTGCATAAGGAGGGAATCAAAGAAGACGGGAAGTGCTGTTTGCCGAATTGCTGTCACGTTTCTAACATAACATATAAGGCTCACTGTTACCGCATAACACTGATTATTTCCTAATAACATACTGTAACTACAGTATACTGTATTTATTCCTTATATTTTACACAATACCATCATTGTTCCTTCTGCAAGACAAGTTATTAGCTCTCACTTACGATTACTACGAAAAAAGTTTTTAAAAAAGAAGTTAATTTCACCATTATGAAATGCTGTAACATGGCTTTTTTAAGAAATGAGAAGCTGCACACTGCATCAGGTAGGATTAAAGACCAGTTGCCAGCTGAAACACATTAATCACTGCAGTAATTACCCAAACCAAAGGTTCTTAAGTATTAGCTTATTTAAATCCAAATGACCTGAATGGACAACATTCTAAATGGTGTGTGCGCTTCCCTCACACACGCAAGTGAAAAACATGAGGGTGAGTCAAAAATTTGACGTACTCTGGCTGCTTCCAGAAAAGACACATACATCATACTTAAAAAAAAAATCTCCTTGCTTTTCAGTACACTTTGTCCATATGTCAAGAGGCTTTTGCATTTCCTCATTTAAAAAAAGTTTTAGGCTGGGCTGTGAGCCATGAATGCACCGCTGTCTTGACTTCTTCATCAGAAGTGACTCTTCATCCTCATATGGCTGCTGTCAGGGGACCGAACAGGTAAAAGTCTGATAGCGTGAGATTAGGACTATAGGGAGGATGCTTTAACACCTCAACACCAAGTGTTTGCAGAAGTATGCAGATGTGTATTATCATGCAAGATCACGACGCTCTCGGATATTCCTCAGCACATTCCTCGGACAGTCCTCTGCAATTATTCCGAAGTTCAGGCTTCAGCTCTTCAATAAGCGTCTCACTGTGTCGATTGTTGAAACTTTTTCCTGATAATGTTCCAATACTGGACAATATTTATATCCCAGCTGATGGTTGACTTTTGAACTTTTTCTTGGTTGGCGATTGAGGAATGTCTCTGTTCCAATTTCTACCGTTTTCTCTCAGGCTCGTCGTGATGAATCCATGTCTCATCACCAGTAATGATGCTCTTTAAGAAACTTTCACCTTCCTCAGACTATGGAAACAGATATCCAATTGCTTCTGTTTATGCTCTTCTGTGAGTTGTTTCGGCAGAAAAATATAACGAATCACTGCACGCTGCTCTTCTTTTGCGCAAATCACAAGTTGGGGATCCATTTTTTGCTAACAAATGAACTGATGTAACACGTTCACACCTGCACAGCAGTGCCTGGGCAGTAGAGAGAGTAAACTTGAATGGAAAGCGCTGATAAAACAGTGCGGCCAAAAGAAGTTTTAATATGAGAGGAGTGCGGAGTATTTTTGCCTCACGCTTGTAAATTGGTATGGCACATAAAATCAACATCATATACTGTAAATGCTTTAGCTCAAGTTAGCAACTTACAGATTGCATTTGAGGTGGTATAATGGTGCAATTCCTCTATATGCCTATAGTTGGCGCACTCATTCACACATCATACAGCACAACATCCTGTGTTGTAGTAGTGAATTATTTCCTATATACTCCAGATATTTATAAGATCGTGATCGCAATATAAATCGAATCGGCAACCAGGTATCGTGATCATATCGTATCAGCTGGTCGCTGTTGATTCAAATCCCTGCAGGTTAGTGGGGTCATAAACTATAATATTAAAATGGTTCTAAAGAGCCAAGCTTTTCTGCCTCGTGTGTGAGCTGCTTCTGAAACACTGACTTGTTTTACATAATCATCCTTCCAAATTGCTAACACATACTTCTGATGACTAATTAGTACGCACAGGCCTTCTCCTGAATGCGCTGATTTTTCAAACAGGAACTGAGAATCAACTAAACTGCAAATAGGCAGACATTACACATCTGTCTCCGCACACATGCTCCTTTTCCTCTCATAAGCCCTGGTGTTGTTGCTTTTGAGGTCAGATCAAGTGTTAAACAGCTGATATGTGTGTGTGTGTGTGTGAGCATGACGTTTAGAGATGAGAAAGAATTAAAAAAGACAACAAAGAAATCGGCCAGGAAGTCTTGTCACATGCTCTCCCAAACAAACGCAAGTCCGTTAAATGTGATTAAAGAGATTTGTAACATAAATCATGGTGTAATTTTACGGTAAAAAAGAGAAAAGAAAAAAATCTC
Organism: Clarias macrocephalus; assembly: GCA_011419295.1. NCBI lineage: Eukaryota > Metazoa > Chordata > Actinopteri > Siluriformes > Clariidae > Clarias > Clarias macrocephalus. The sequence continues at coordinate 136,453 of JAAGKR010000159.1, forward strand.
TATTAATCTTACACTAGTCTTGTTGTATTGTGCCAGTAGTTCTGGCAATGAGAATGTAGTCCCCCGGTGCCTGCGTTTGTGTGTGGTGTATGTGGGTGTATTATGTAAGAAGCAACACTGCAACAGGTTATACTGTTACAGGAAAATAATCAATGGTGAAGTGGATTATTTTCCAGTCGCATCACGTCCAACAGTGTTTCATTTCTCTTCCATCACAGCGGTGTGCCAAAGCTAACAATGTTTATTTTCGCTATTAAAGAACAGCGTGTCGTCTTTTATGTAATGTCTGTGAAACTAGTTAGTTCCTGTTTAAACTTGGCCAGCGCTCCCATAATAAGACGAAAACCAAGCTTGTCAAGTGACTGAGAAACCCCAATGTCCTCTGTCCCCAAGGCGTTCCTGTCTGGAGCAACTTTAAGTCGTAAAGTGCTGATATTGGAGACTCCTTACAAGGATGCTGAGTAAACATTTACAGAAAACTTGTAAAGTGATCATAGAAACCTTCATCAGGAAGTTTGTCAGAGCTTGGGTTCTGTGTGTCTCTTCATAATAGATCAAATTTCCTGTTGACTGACTGTTGACCTGAATGCTTTTGATCTGTCACTACCGAGGCCCTTATAAAAATCTTTCATACAAGGGGTGAAGCAAATCCACTCAGATGGCTGAATTCGTCCCTGAACGCTAGACTACTAAATATGTGCATGAAGTAGGCGGCAGATTCATATCTTCTGTTGTGTCACAAAACTCAGCTATGTGTGTCACTGTAATCAGGTGAGAAATCATGGCAGGTCTTCACACGTCTTGACAATTCATGGGAAATAGTGAGGGACAGTATGGCTTTTTTTGTAGGTAAATAGTATACATACAAAAACAAAAACAGTCTGTGATACTTCAGTAGTTCGGCATGTGATAAGTTTGTAGTAGAGTTCTCGGTGATTACACTGTAATTGTAAGTGGGTGCGTTCAAATCAAAGTTCTACTACACTTACCTTAACTTCGCTATATAATCCACTGCTACACTGTCAGTGTTTTACAAACGCTTGGATACCATCAAGGTAGAAAGTTTTCTCAATACTCAGGAGTCATGATCGGATTGCCTGTCTGATTGACGTCTGAAACGCTGGCCTCCCAGGATCTCCTTTAATGGCCCAAAACATGTGGAAATGGCTTGGAGTGAGATCAGGACTGGACGGGGGATGTCCCAATAACTCCCAGCTGACTCCCTGAATTGTGCAAGTGGTGTTCGAGAATGATTGATTGATTGATTGATTGTGTGTACAGGTCCCACACATGCGTCTCTTCTGCATGTATCGGGTGTTTCACCTGCAGAATGTTAACGGGAACGACTTCAGTGGGCCATGAGAAACTTCATCACGAGTCCCAGTTTGACTTGAACAGCACAAGCTTCGTAAGCTAAAGAACCCTACAGTAAATTACATAAAGTATGTGTGGTAAATGTGTGGTAAAAAATGTGTGGCTAGACACTAAACTAGTTGGTTAAAACCCCAGGATAATAGGGACTTGACAACAGAACGGAAATTAAAATGTAAGCAGGAGATTTGAAACCCAGCAGCTTTAAACGTCCCATTATTAACTATTACTTTAAAGTCACAGCTCTCAATGCTCTCACATTAAGCATTTTTTTCAGACTTCAGTCTCCATCTGTTTCACTCCTCTTCCAATACGCCATTTCAGTGTCTATGTAAATAAGATCCTGCTGAGCCACGCCCCACCAGAGAAATAAGCTAGATGAGATGTTCTTCTTACATGAGGTCACATTAGGGGGAAGGTTTTATGGTTGTGCATGCACACTGGAGACCCATCTGAATGTCCAAAAATGGCAAAAAAAATTATTATCTATAGTTAGGAAATGTACTAAAGTATATGTGTGATAAAGTTTATTGTGAAAGTAGGGCAAGGATCAATACACAATATTTAATTCCACACTATATACATTATATACATAAAAAGTTAAAGTAATAAAGTTGATGTGGTGTTTGGTTTTCTTTTTAATTTGATGGAACTGCACAGTATTTTAATAAAAGAGTATTTTAGTTGTGTCAGGCTTGGTCAGGTTCAAAATAATAAAATATTATAAAAATTTTACTTCTTCTTTTACGTTTGCTGATGGTGTGTCTAGACCTGGAACTAATTACTTTTTCTCAAAACAAAACAATAAGAATTGAGTTGAATTACAGTTTCAGGCTTGTGAGAGGCTCAGGACTCCACATTTAGTACATTTAGTAAAAAAGTACAAACATTTCTAGCTCAAACAGAAGTTTCTTGATAGTCTGGCTTACACTTGAATTCCATTTCTTAGTCGATTTAAATGAATTTCCTGCTTGCGGTTGCAAATAAGCATTATGAGTAAGAGCCTGGTTTGCAGACAGGAATGAGTAACTGTCATTTTGACTCATCAGTCAACTGGAGAAGTGAACAGATGAGATGTGTGTGTGGGTATGGACTTGTGTGTGCATTTGAGTGTGAATGGGACTGGGCATACAGTATTTCTCGTTACTCTTACTGTATTCGGGGTTATTCTGCCCACTGTGGGTAAAGATCAGTATTACACATGTTATATTAAACTGTTTGACTTTTGCAGTTCTGCCTACACAGAAGGCGTGCGCGGAGCGGTGCGTCATGACATACTCTAATCAAAGAATGACAGAATGGTGTACCTTCCGACTGGAGGTCATCTTGCACAGGAAGCTAAATGTTCGGACAAAAGGGTTGCCTTTATCTTCATCCGTTTCTCCATTTGTCTCGCTCCCGACATCCCACCGAAGATTGCGGTCTAGACTGGGACAGAGAAAAATAAGAGTGTAGAAACATTTAAAAATAATCTAGGGATCTACATCTAGGATAATACTGTCTTGCCTATATTAAATGATGGTACTTATTGAAGTTGGGTTCAAACTAAAATATGACATCATCTGAGCGACAGGCACCCCAGGAACAATAAAAAAGGACCGGTCCTCCTCCTTCTACTACTATCATACATTATACTCCTGCAAAGAATACCATTACTACTATCAGTCGCTAACTCCTACTATTCCTTCTCCTACTGCTCCTTTACTTCCACCACATCACATCAGGTTATTTGGTTTATTTGGTATATGGTCGTATATAGCTCCTCTTTTGTTTAATTCATTTGTTTTACAAGTTGATACAAACTTGTGTGAGATCTTGTGTGAGATCTTCTACTCCTACTAGTGATACTACCTTCACCCATACCAGTAATACTATTACCTATATCTATATTACTACCTCTACCCCTACTTTTAATATTGCTATCAGTAATCCCACTAGTAATACTACTAATTTTACCCCTACATCTTACACTACACTACCTCTAATGAAACTATACTACTACCTCTGCTCCTACTCCTAACATTACTACCTCTGCTTCTACTAGTAATACTGCTACTTCTAATTCCACTAGTGACACAACTATGTATACCACACTAGTAATGAATACTACGCATTCTATCCTGACCAGTAATACTACAGTCTCTAATTCAACTATAATTCTAATACTGTCTACCTCTACTAATACCACTACTACTTATACTCCTGTTACTAATACTATTACCTCTAATTCAACTACTACCCCTGCTTTTACTATTAATAATGTTACTCCTAAACTCACTAATTATGCGACTGTCTACCATAGTAATGAATACCACAAACTTTACTCCTACTAGCAGTAATACTACTATGTCTACCCCTACCACTAATGAATACTACAACCTCTTCTCTTACTACTAACACTACTACCTACAGTATACTACTAACACTTCACTTCTAATCCCACTAGTAAAACAACCCGTACATATAATACTATCTCTAATCAAACTACTGATACTGATACTACTCTACTTAATTCAACTGCCTTAACTCTTTCTACTTCAAATACTCTACTCCGTCTACTAATACTGAAACCTGCAGTATTCCTTCAACTGATGCAACTAAATCTACACCTACTACTATTACGTCTACTACCTCTACTCCTGCTACTAATATTACTCATTAATACTAATCATTTACTGAGGGAAAATAACTAACAACCTCTGCTTTTACTACTACTACCACAGTAGTGGCCACTCCTGATTCTACTACTAATAATACTATTCCTTCTACTAATATTATTACTATTAATAGTATTATTACTAATACTATTCCTCTGCTCCGATTTCTAATACTACTACCTTGTCTCCTTCTAATAATTATTTTACATCTTACTATCTACCCACTACTACTAATACTAATTCTTTGACTCTGGGAAGATAAGTAACATTAATGGGAAGAGTAATATAAAGAAAACTTTTCAGTTTACACACCTTTGAGTTGAACCACTGCCTTGGGAGTACAGGATGCTTTCTGCATTTTGATCTGAGAACAAAAATATATTGTGTATTATAAAAAAAAAAAAAATACTGATATTTTCAAAAAACTATCAGTGAAATTTGTTTATTCACTTTTTAGCAGTTTAACTTTACCAAGTGCAATTTTAAAGACTAAAACTAGATTGATTTGTCAATTCTCAGTTCCCCTGGTTCAACAGGTATTTGAAAGGACCTTTCACATTCAAAAGGTCAGGTCACGAGAAAAGACGAAGTGGAAAACAGCGTTTCCTTACCATAGCAGTATGAGCGAGGACGAGGGGCAGACGATTTGGGGGTGCGTCTCATCACACAGAGGCTTGGAGCTGAGACACTGCAGTTATACATCTGACTGGCCTGCTCCTAAATTCACAGTTTATATAATTAACACATAATTATCACACCATAGCAGCATTGTATTCTGAAACCTGGTTGGTCAGAAGGTGATTAATTTGCTATAACAGAAGCTTTGATGAAGCACAAGGTAAGTCACGGGTTTATACACATTTGCATGTTGTAAAACGCTGTAAGAACGAAATCGCTCCTTGATGCACACCTATTTTCTATTAGTAAAAAAGGAATGTTTTGTCTGTAGAACCTCATTTGAGAAAAAAAATAATCCCCTAAACACGTTAACTGAGACTGTGTTACTAAAAAAATTAACATTAATGACCCAGAACCAGGACCAAGCATTTTTGATGATCGCTTTGGTAATATCATTTTATCTCATTGTGGTTAACCAAAACTTTTTTGTTTGTTTGTTTTTAATGACATGTAGTAAAACTTAAACTTAGAGCCATTACTTATGCGATGATGACAGCCAGCAAAGATATGATGTAGCTAAAAGATAATTGGGTTTGCCTCCGACATTTCACTGTTTTGCCTCCAGATTCATCTCTAGTCCTGGAGGGTCAGCGTCCAGCACAGTTTGTAATTCGTCAACACTTAAACAAACCCACTGAACCTGGGAATTAACAGATTAGTTGACTCAGCTGTGTTTGAGCAGAAGAATCACCAAACTGTGTTGGACGTCAGCCCTCCGGGACTGGAGTTGAAGATCCACTGATGTAGGGACTAGAACAATTTCAAACAACTGTGATAATACGAACCAGCATTTACCTAATTTGTTCTTGTCAATTTCATTATTCTCCGATTTTTTTTTTTACGGGAGCTAATAATATAATAATACCAGGAGGAAAACATTTTGACTGTCTATATATTGTGTTGGTGTTAATTTGACAATGTTAGAGACAATGGGATGGCATTGGTATTAGGTTGCACGGAATGTTTTTGTAATTTTGTAAATAACAACAAGTACCACAAAAAGTACAATACTAGACTGCAGTTACTGAAATATTAATCTGAAAAGCAAAAAAAATATATATGCGAAGCAGGTAGTAGTTTTGGAACGTGAGCGTGAAGGTGTCGTATCCGTCCCGATCGATTGTATTTGTTGTATTAACAACATTGTCTTTGGATCATTCGTTCAATGTTATCTCAACGTCATTTTATCAAACTTTAACTTTCAAAAACAATGCTGTCCCAACAGTGATGTTGTTATGACTATACTGCAACAGTCTTCCAGTGTTATGCTTCATGCGGAGATGGCTTCTATAAGAGGTGCGAGCCACGAATGCATCACTGTCTTCACTTCTTCATCAAAAGCGAATCTTCGTCCTTGTAAAGCTGCTTTCAGGGAACCAAACAGGTGAAAATCCAATGAAGCGAGATCAGGAGAATAGGTAGGATGCTTTAAGACCTCAAAATTAAGTTTTTGCAGAACGTCAATAGTGTGGGGAGAAGTGTGTAGACATGCATCGTCATGCAAGATCCAACACCCTTGTATATCAGTCCTCTGCATTTAATCTGAAGTTTAATTTTGAGCTCTTCAATAAGCGTCTCACTGTAACAAGCACCCTTAATTGTTTAACCTTTTTTCCATACTCTTCCGTTTACTCTCAGGCTCATACTGATGAACTGGTGTCTTGTCACCAGTAATGATTCTCTTTAAGAAACTTTCAACAACCGAGTATCAGTCTAAATTTTGTTTGCAGATATCCAAGCGCTTCTGTTTATGCTCTTCTGTGAGTTATTTCAACACTATTACAGACCATTACACCCTCAGACCACAAAAAAACTAATCACTGCACGCTGCTCTGGAGACAGAAGCCTTGAACGGAAAACACTGATAAGACCGACAGAGGTTTTAATATAACCGGAGTGTGGATAATTTTTGACTCCCTAGTAATATAAGACTACTGCAACATTTGAACACTGTATTAGGTCAATAACATAAATACTGTAAATACTACTGTATATTATGAACTTTAAGTGACTAAAAACCAAAGGACTATTCATTTGACTAACTAGTTGGAAGTGTGAGCATTAGCATGCATTTCTTCAGCTTTTAAAAAGGTTTTTTAAAAAGCGTGCACTTGTTTTTTCGCTGTCTCGTTTATTGACCCCTAGTTCACAACCTCTAAGTGTAAACAGAGTGTAAACAGTGTACAGCATTCACAGACGGTACACACCTCCAGTGATGAGCAGAGCTGTGGCTGTGTTTCAATCCCAGCTTCCTCTTCAGTAAGTGAGGACAAAGAGCCCTCACAAGTGACAGACTTGCGCATGCTTCGAGCTCTGCTGCAGCCCAGAGCACCACCCAGTACCAACGCCATCTCCTCTGCGTCCAGATCTTCCAAACTCACACTGCCAGTGTGAGAAAACAAAAGCAAGACAGACAGATGGAGAGTAAAGTGGTCAAACCTGTCTCCGATAATATGAACCAATTAAAAGTGCGCACTGCCATGTCCATCCATGCACAGCGTGTGAACAGGTATATGGATGTGGGTGTACCTGCGTGTATCGTTGGGTGGGTTTCCCTGCACGACTGCGCCCGGCTCCCAGCTGTGCCTCCTCCAGGCATCGAGGTGGGCAAGGTGGCGTGTGGCAGGAGAGCGAAAGATCACGACCCCTGACCTCACAGGAGAAATGGGTGGAGAGGGGATTGTAGAGCATGGAGAGGGAGCAGGACAGCACCCGTGGGGGTGAGGGGAGGAAGGTGGAGAGGTTGACATCTAGACAGAGACAGAGGAACAGAAAGCAACAAAGTAGAAATGAAATTAACTCTCTTTCTGAGCACATTCGTTGGACTCTAAAGTCATTCCACAGACATGTCTTCCAAATAACAGTCACATCCTCTGAATCTCTGAATCACATATGACATCAGTGATGGACTCATACTCTATAATGCCAATTATACCTCTGTTCTCTTTCCAAACCTAAGCCAGACAGTCTGGCTACCACAACAGACCTTTAACCTCCTAAAACAAGTGTTTCCTCCACCCAGTGGTGGGTGAGTGAGTTTATACGTTTACATTTGGCATTTGGAAGGCGCTCTTATCCAGAACGACTTACAAAAAGTGCTTTGGATAGATACAACTTACACTGGGTTACTACGTTACTAACTAAGTGCCATCAGTCAAACACAGTTGGGAAGGGTTTTAGGGTCCATAAGGGTTTATGGACATCTAGAAGAAGTTAATTCCACCAGCTAGGTGCCAGAGCAGAAAAGAGTCTGGATGAATGTCTTCCTTGATCCCTGAGAGATGCTAGGATGAGGCGAGCAGTGCTGGAGGATCGGAGGGAAGGTTGTGCTGTGCGAGGTGTGATTAGAGTTGAGAGGTAAGTGGATGCTGGGCCATTTTTAGCTTTGTAGGCAAGCATCAGGGTTTTAAATTTTGATACGAGCAGCTACAGGCAGCCAGTGCAGGGAGCGGAGAAGTGGGGTGGTATGGGAGAACTTGGGAAGGTTGAAAACAAGACTTGACTTGCCAGGAGTGAGTATCCAAACCCGTTACAGGTGATCTGTCAAGATCAGGCTTCTTCAATGAAGATGAAAAAGAAAGAAAAACACTCCTAAAGATTTCTCATCCTGTCAGGTTCCTCTGACTAGGACGCTGCTCAAGGCCATCACGTCACTTCTTGCTGTCACCAAGGACATTGTGTGGACAACTCTATATATATGTTTCAGGACACCATCATGAGTTGTGCATTGGAAACACTGAGACGTGATTCTGTCATCAAGATGTGGTTCCCATGACGACAAACACTGAAGAACTATGTTTAGGTTTTCTCTTTTTGTCCTGGCTCAGTCCCCATTTAATCATTGTTCCTTGTTTTGGTATCCTATGCTTCATGTTACAACTCGTGTCTGTGATAATGCTGAAGGCATTATTCGACTGTCATTACAACGTTAACAAATACTGAATCCGCCTTAATGACCATTTTTACATTTCCTGCTCACTTACTCCGTAGACTCACTAAGTAGGCGGCCTCCCCTTCTGCAGGTGCACGAAGGAGCTGGGCAGCTGTAAAAGCGACTCCTGCAACAGCTGGATAAAAATCAACGTTAATGTATCTCAGTGTAACTCAAGGTCCTGGAGGTCTTAAGAGTAGAGTCGCTAAAAGTGGAAGGGTGGCATG
>JAAGKR010000159.1:145336-197836 GCA_011419295.1 Clarias macrocephalus
ATATATATATATATATATATATATATATATATATATATATATATATATATATATGTTCCAGGACACCATCATGAGTTGTGCATTGGAAACACTGAGACGTGATTCTGTCATCAAGATGTGGTTCCCATGACGACAAACACTGAAGAACTATGTTTAGGTTTTCTCTTTTTGTCCTGGCTCAGTCCCCATTTAATCATTGTTTCTTGTTTTGGTATCCTATGCTTCATGTTACAACTCGTGTCTGTGATAATGCTGAAGGCATTATTCGACTGTCATTACAACGTTAACAAATACTGAATCCGCCTTAATGACCATTTTTACATTTCCTGCTCACTTACTCCGTAGACTCACTAAGTAGGCGGCCTCCCCTTCTGCAGGTGCACGAAGGAGCTGGGCAGCTGTAAAAGCGACTCCTGCAACAGCTGGATAAAAATCAACGTTAATGTATCTCAGTGTAACTCAAGGTCCTGGAGGTCTTAAGAGTAGAGTCGCTAAAAGTGGAAGGGTGGCATGCAAGTAGGGTGATGTAACACGTCCCAGGGACTTCAAAGGTCATAGAATTAAGTGCAGCCCGTTTGATCTCTGCATGAAGGACAGCTGCGAAAAGATTGCATGAGCTCCCGTGGCACTCACACTCTTGCATAGTGCCAGCCTTTAGGATCATCTCACTGAAGAGGGACACAGGCCGCTGTGCCACCCAGCCACCAGGGCCTGAGGCCCTGCGCCCAATGGAGAGCTGGGAGGGGCTGGTTGGCCAAGACAGCGGGAGGAATTGCTTAAGGAGCATGCAGGAGCCGCTGCCAATGCAGGCCCACTCTGACACTCTGCCCGTCGCCATTACTCGCCATCCTCATGCCCACATGCAAGCTGGGCACTGCCCCCAACCTGCACATGCACACCTTCACAATTTTTTCTCCCCTTTCCTTCCATCCTCCCTCCTTAACCCTTTCTTTCCCCATTTTTCTAAATAAAGTTACCCCTTTTCTATAAGACCTCGCCTCGTGATCATGTCTCTGTGGTGCCACCGTAAATTGTAAAACCCAGTTACAACATGTTACAAAAACCTGCTGGCTGCTCTGCAATGTTTGTAACCTATTTTAAATGTACTTAAAAATTTTATTCCATTGCTGTGAATTTCAGATTCTCACCTTTGAAGGCAAACATGCATAAAGTTACTGGACATATACACAGACTACAAACACTACACCATAAAATACTGTATATGTTCAGTGTTCTGGGGTTGGTTAAAAATTTGTTCACTCTATTTGAACGCTTTTTTTTTTTTTTTTTGCAAAACAGCTTGCACTAAAAACTTTTAATAGATCGACATGAAATTGATTAAATTGATTTTAGTCACACAATTAAAATCATTGTGTTTTTAAACAGTAAAAATGCCTTCATGACATAAACTTGTCAAATGAAAGTAAGAACATTTATTCATAGTTTTATTGTCCATACATATGTTTTATTGGGGTTCCAACTCACTGCGCTTATAAGGACGAAACTCAACACTCACCCAGGCCAGAGCAAGATTCAAACCCACCGTGGCACCCTACTGCGCCTATTATCTCAAGGTGGACTTTCATCCAAGTACTAACCAGGCTTGACACTGTGTACATATACATTTTTTTCGTTTCCTTTAATTAAAATTTTACATTTTAAATTTAAATCGATGGTATAGCATCTCCTCTTCTTTTCAAAACAGTTTAAAGACATCTGGGCATTGAGGATATGAGGTTCTGAAGTTTTGGTGTTGGAATTTGGTCTCATTCTTTCCTGATATAGGTTTCCAGCTGCTGAAGAGTTCATGGTTGTCTTTGACGTATTTTCCGTTTAACGATGCACCGAATGTTCTCTGTAGGTGAAAGATCTGGACTGCAGGCAGGCCAATTCAAACATGCTGTTGTAATAGCTGCAGTATTTGGTTTTGCATTGTCCTTCTGAAATACTAAAGGCCTTTCCTGAAATAGACGTTGTCTAAAACATTTATATACATTTCAGCATTCACAAGCCGCCCATACCGTATGCACTTATGCACTCCCATATCATAAGAGATGCTGACTTTTGAGCTGATAACATGCTGGAAGGTCTCTCTCCTCTTTAGCCCGGAGGACACAGCGTCTATGATTTCCCACAAGAAGGTCAAATTTGGAGACAATCCCAGGAGACTTTGGGCACAAGGTGGGGTACACCGTGGACAGGGTTCCAATCCATCACAGGACACACACACAGGACACACACACAAGTCTTTGGACTGTAGGAGGAAACTGGAGTACTCAGAGAAAACCCACAAGCACGGGAGAACATGCAAACTCCATGCACACACAGACCCCGATGTTTATAATGCTCTGATGTTCTGTAGAGATACTTGCACATCACAAATTGAGCGCAAGAACTCCAAAGAATGCTGCTGTAAAATATGTATTATCCTGTTAATAACCCGTACATGTACGGTTTATGATCAAAGATCCATCACACCTGTATGAGGTTGCCACAAAGCTATAAAATCAAAAGAAATCATTTCTATTGTTGTTAGTTAAATAAACTATAAACATTGAACTGAGCATGGCAGAGTAAGGCACAACATAAAAAAGAAACACCCACCCACACACACACACACGCGCGATCACACTCTTCGTACCGTGTCTTTCTGGAGGGGCGGCTCATCAGGACCCATTCTCAGGCAGCGTCACCAGAGCTCCCCCTACAGCTCCCACGCCGCTGTGACTCTGCAGGTTAATACAATATTCATCTCAAATTCCAGTTCAGTCACTTTTTGCACCAGTGGCTGGTTTGAATCAACAATAAAAACCTATCGGGAACTTAACTTCAAATCAGTCTGTGCTACTTCGTTATCAACAGGAAGCGAGAAAGCTCCTCATCAGATAAACTCAATGACAAATAAACTCAAGTCCACTCGAGCATTTCTGTCGGTAATAAACCGATTATCTTTCTTTACACCGGTAAACACAAGATCAGGTGATCTGCTTGATCTCTTCGTTGTGTCAATACAGAAGTGTTTGAGAATCGCAAATGCCCAGAGCTATCACATGCCCTCATGCTGTTACAGTTCAGCACTTATAAGATTCACTGAGCAGCAGTAGGTATACTTTTCATGTATTAAAATTCTCTGAAATTGATTAACAAAATCACATCTAAAAGTATTTGATAAATTTTTTATCAACAGTAATTTTCCTTGATAACAGTTTTTTTTACTGTTACAGAAAAAAAAATTAACTGTCAAATTCAAATTCAAATTAGAATTTTTACTTGTCACAACTGTACATAGTATAATGTGCAGTAAAATGCTTACACAATCCTTTTTGTGACCTTGAAAAGGAAAAAGATCGTAAGGAGGCATAAATGCTAATAGGAAAGAATAAGATATAAAAGATAAATAGAAAATCAACAATTTTGTTGTGATAAAATAAAATGTAAGAATACAAAAAAGTAAGATCTGTAAAAATAAACTGTATTAAGTACAGTATGTGCAAAGCAGTACGAGGTGCCCATGGAGTGTGAAATTAAATGATGAGCAGCAGTGATATTGTCCACACTGTAAACCTGAATAAGTTGGCAAAACTCAAAATATTTGAGGTAATCAGTTACATCAAGTTTTTTTAAGTTTTAATTTTAAGTAAATCAGTTTTTGAATTTGTTGTACTCATTCATATTAAGTTGTTCTTTACTTGCATTATTGAATAGCCGAACTCATACTACTTAATAGCAATTATCATTTTTTTAGTTGTTGCAAATCAAATAAATTGTTGTTGGTCTTTCGGCTGCTCCCGGGAATGGGTCGCCACAGCAGACAATCCAGTCCGCACACAAGCTTGGCACAGGTTTTACACCAGATGCCCTTCCTGCCCCAACCCTCCCATTTTACCTGGGCTTGGGACGGGCACTTCAACCAGTTGTTGGGAATCGAACCCGGGCCTTTCACATGGCAGGCAAAACACCTTCTGTACCACTGAGCCACCAGTACCCTGTACACACAAAATCGCGAGTCTGAAAGATTTTAAGTTGGTGGAACTTTAAGGTGACAGTTACTGTTACTTAAGTACTTATAGTTACTTAAAATATAAAATTTGTTCAGCTAACCTAAAAAGTGTAATTTCTACAAACTCATAAATAAAAAAAAAGTTCTAAATACTCATCAAGGTCTATTAATTTGAACTAATTGTAAGTAATTAAGTTAACAGTACTCAATATGTTTAATTACTTTGAGCATTAGGGTATACAGTGCATCTTTAAAGTGCAGTAGTGCAATAGTAGTCCTCTTTTGTATGTAAACAAGTCATACGTTTTATGTCTATATCTAGATTTTCAGCTGGGCCGATTAGGCCAAACACTGACCGCAGCATTACTGTACAGCTGTGCCCAAGACAGAGGCAGACAGGGCGGCATCACAAGCGATGTTCAATCCAGAAGACAAAGAGGAGGCCTCGCAATTCTCCTATGCCCAACCTTCCATCATCAACCATTTTATGTTTAATTTTGTCTTTGTTAAGTCTTAGCGAGTTTTGTTAATTCATGTTGTATGGTCCTGGAAGAACGCTGTTTTGAACCATGTACTGAACTGTATATGGTGGAAATGACATACTAATTAAAAGCTTACTTGACTTGACTTATTGATGCCACCTTTGACTCCCACCCCACGCTCCATCTCCCTGATCTACCTTGGACATTTTCCTATGTTCGCCCAGCTCCGTTTCAGACTGCCAAGGACCCTGGTCTGTTGTCTTACTCCAAATCTGCAGCCTTGCTCTCCTGATGACATCAATTCAAGTCCCTGCTCACCTGATGATGTCACTCCACCTCCCTGCTCAGCTGAGATCCCGCTGTCACTCCTTTATCTCACTTTGCAAAGAATGTCGCTCCTCCCCACATTAGGATTCATGGAAAACGTACTTCCCCCTCTTACTTCTTGGTGGAATTTGCTTCACCCTCTGACTCCTCAAATTACAGTGGCCCTCACTCCTGGCTTCCATGTCATGCCATGTCTTGTCTTTGGCTTATCACCTGGTCAGCCCAAAAAAACTTATCAGCAAAGACGATTCCATGCAAGACTGTCCAGGGTGCATTTCACTCTTTTTTGGAGACCAGTGTTGAGAGCTATCATAGTGGTAGTGGTGAACTACATTACCCATCAGCACCAGTATATAACTTGTTTAGCACCTGTTTCTGTTTCAGTGTTCTAATGTCAAGCTTGTTCTTTGTCATGTGTTTCAAGTCAAGTAGTTGACTGTATAGTTTATATGTTTTTTTTTCTTGGATGTTCTCAGGATATTTTTAGGTTTCATGTTATCACGTTTGTTCGTACACGACGTAACAAGAGATTTCCGCTTAAATGTGTGTTCGAATCCACTAATCCCACAGTTAACAAGAAACTGCATGGTACAAAGTCCTTTGTCTTGAAGACTCTCCCATGTCAGGACACTGAGAACTCCTTCGATAAATGCTAAGTAAACATCAGCTCACTTATAAAGTAAGTTTCACTTTATCAACTATTTCCACAGACACAGATTTTAAAAGACATCCAGAAATGCGACATCTGCTTTCTATTGGAAATAAATCCACCCCTTTTGTCTAATACAAAGTTTATTTGTCCTTTTTCTCATGCCTCATGTCATGTCAACGTGACTTTTTAGCACACTAACTAGCAGCCCAAAATCTGAAACACCCCCCTCTCCTACACACACACACACACATGCACAAACATATACAACTACGTGAAAGCTATTATTTGAAGAGTCGTGGGTTAATAAGCACGTGAGTATGGACACGTGTGCACGCAAACTTGCAATGAGCACACCATTTAATCAGTCAGCAAACATACTGGCGATAAGCCTGTTATTACCTCCATGCACACACAGATACAATCAAACACATACACACCTAGAGACAGAATACAGATAGTTGAATGAATCAGATTAAAAAAAAAAAGAAATTATAAAAAGTCTCACGAACAAACAAACAAACAAACAAACAACAACAAAAAAAACATGCCAATTAAATGTTTAAGTGACGATTACCGTGAAATGCAATTCAATTCGGTTTAATTAGATTTGTTACGTTTAATACAATACTCAAATTCAGCTAATCAGTTAAGTGGAACAATATCAAACATGCTAATTCAAGGACAATTATAATGACACAAATGGTACAAAAACAAATAACCATTTACTTCAGTAAAAGAAAACTTGCATCTGCATTACTGTGACGATAATGTAATCGGGTTACCTCACCGTGAAAGCAGCCAGCATGCTTCTCCTTGCTTCTCAACACACCCAATCTCTTCCTCTCACACTCACTATCGTTAACCTAAACTCTCTTTACCCCAGCTTATCTCCCCCTCTTTGCACCCTTCTGCTTTCTCCTTTCCTCCCTCCCGAATCCAATCCCTCTTCTCATTCCTTCCTCAAACATTTGCTCTCTCTTCCTTTCCTGTGCTTCTCCCTCCCTCCCTCTAAAAATTCCTAAAATCTCAGCTGAGTTTCAAACAAAAATGCTGATGTTCTGACTCAGTATCTATTCCACAAGGTCCTGCACGGGATGTATTTCGAATGCGGCCTTGGCATTACTCTGAACCTGATGTTCCACTTTAATGCATCATGTTAGGCTGAAAGTCAACAACTTACCCAATTGATTCCTAGAAATGTTGCTTTTTCTTCCTGTTATTTTTTCTCTCCTCCTCTTCCTTTCTTCTTTCCCTCCCTTCATTCACAATCCATCTATCACTGTTCTGACGTAACACACCAGTGTCCCTCTCCCAAAGTGCAAACACTCGGTGGAGGCCATGATGTGTCATGGCAAACTATAAGATGCCCACAGTCTGCGTGAGTGTGTGAGTGTGAGTGTATGAGTGTGAGTGTGTGTTCCGGGTCAGTTGATCCTGCAGGTGCATCATGAGGACATTAAAGCTCCATTCACGACTCAAGCTACGCTTGTCGCCTTAGAAACCAGATTAGCATTGAAAACAGAGGCGGATGAATATCTTCTTAATCAGGGCTTCGTGTTAATCATAAGCTCACGAACCCAGTGCTATTTTTTAACCAGCAAGTGTGTCTTCTAAATCATAAAGCAAATTTTAGTCATGACGAGGAAACATGAGAGTAAATACAATACATCATCAGTACCTGCTTACTGTGCTTCATCAAACAGGGTGTCATTGAATAAAAGGGCAAAGAAAAACCCTGAGTAAAACAACAAAACAAAAAACAAGACAAGCAATATTTATAACTGCTACCTAAGTTACGATTTTCTACCCTAATGTGACACGGATTGTTTATTTAGGACTGTCTCAATGCATAAATCTGAAGTGGCCCTAGATAGGATCCGAAATGTGGTCATGACTTTTTGCCTTTGCGCATGTTTTGGCTGTTGATGTCATCAGTTTTGGCTCGCTAATCTACGACTAGTGAGTCACATTTTTTGGGTAAAGTGAACATGTTCGAGCGAGTTCAAGTGCCCTCCTTTAAGTGTGTTACACCGCCCCCTATTGTTGGGTTAGAAAAAGATAGTTAGCAGTGCTTTGGAGGAAGAATGTGACAATCTTCACTCTCCCTGGTTGGTACATGTTGTTTGACAGGGAAGAGCCATAAGGACAGTTGGGAATTGGCCATGGCTAATTTAGGGAGAAAGTATATAGGGGGTGTTAATGTGAAGTGAAACTAACCATCTGTTACGTCCAATATACTTTCCCCTTCACCTCTCTGTAAATTTTATTTTCATAACGCCACAAAAAAAGCCAAAAGTTTAAACAAAAAATAAGTTCGAAAAGAACCAGCGCTTGTCCCCCTGACCAATCTTTACTTATTCAGTCCGTTTTGTTGAATCTGTACCTGCTATCGATTCGGATTCCCAATCTGATCTTCAGCTGTTGTTTGGTTTACTGTACTTGTTCTGCATTCACAGATGCTTTTCTGCTCACCACGGTTGTAAAGAGTGCTTATTTGACTTCCTGCCAGCTCAACCCAGCCTTCTACTCTGATCCTGCTTATCACCAAGGCTTCAAAAGAACCAACGCTCATATGATGTTTTCTTTTTCCCTCTCCACCATTCTATACACTGTAAAGTCTACACTGGAGACAAGCAACAGATCTGTTGTATGGGCAAATAATTTGCTCATGATATGCATTTATTTGTAGAAAGAAGCAAAATGTATTAAAGTAGCAAAACAGCAATATACAGTATATCTAGGAAATAGTCTTCGTACACTGTACACGCTGACAAGCAGACTTTACTGAAAGCATGTGGGGAAATCTGTTGCCTCAAACCATTTAAGTTTTTAAAACTTAAGGTTTTTTTGTACGTAAATCTGAGTAGTTACTGCTTAAAGCTAATTGTAGTGCATATTTTCACTTACTTTTTTTTTTTATTATAAAATTTTATTTATATAGTGCTTTTAACAACGGTCATTGTCTCAAAACTAATTTTCACAACAATTTATGTCTTGCCAGTGCAAAAAAAGTGAAATTATAATCCGATTCAAATTAACCATACTATTGCAACGAGTGATAACCATTTAATAATAAGATATATAATAAATAATAAATGTATGTTTGATTAAGTCCTTTGATCTTGAGCCTAGTTCAATTAATCTACTATTTATTAATATAAGATTACGATTAAACTAATGCTGCAAAATTAATCAAATATAGTTTTTTTTTTCAATTTTAAAATCAAACATTTGTATTTTTATTTGATTTTATTTTTATTAGAAATTGTTAGAAATCTTTAGTTTAATTGATTCCAGTTTTCCTTTTATTGTAGTGAAATCTTTCCGTTTTATGTCAGGGTCAGTTGTATTAGCATTTCACTGCATATTGTACTGTGTATGGTTGTGTATGTGACATTAAAAAATGTTTTTTCATCGAAATCGCAATATGCACTCTGCACTTTACCTCAGGTAATATTCACACAATTGGGGAATTTACATAGAGTTTGTGAATAATTTAAATACCTGTTTAATTTTTAAACAATTTTCAGGTGATAAATAAATATTGGCAACCAGTATCTTAATGAGATCATTTGTCCAATTATTTGCTGTTAGCCGGGAAGAATACATTTGAATATACTCTAAAATGCTACGTTTAATAGTTACATATCGCAATTTAAATTGCGATCGCAGTATGCGTCAAAATAATCGCAATGCAATTTTACTTTTTTTTTTTTTTAGCAAATCATGCAGCTCTACAATAAACCAAATATAAGATTATTTTACTATTTTAAGCATTAATTTTCTGTTCTATGGGCAGATAATTTTGCTCAAAATGACATTTACAAAAATGTAAAATTTTAAATAGTAATATACAGTATGTCTAGGAAATAGGTTTCATACACTGTACATGCTGACAAATAGTGTAGACTTTACTGAAAGTGTGTGAGGAAATCTGTTGCCTCGAAGTTTTTTCATTTAAGTTTGTAATTTTTTTGTAATTGTCTTGAAACCATCCACAAATTTAAGTAAAATGGACTAAACATAAACTTGAGTAGTTACTAGGGATGTTTACTATAATACATATAATACAGGAACAAACAAAGTGGCAGCTTGACAGTGTGGGGCTTGAACCCCCAACCTTCTGATTAGTAACCTAAAGCCTTAACTGTTGAGCCCGCACAGGTCTGCTCATGGTCCTGTTGTTTTTACAGAGCTCATACCTCCAAACCTCACAACTATTTCGGTAGCATCCTTCAAACTAGACTTGTCTTGCCTGATAATCTGAATCCAGCCAGTGTACCAGTTTTTGGGGAACTTTTAAGTTGTTTCAAGTTATGTTTGCTCAAGTTGTTTGTACAACTTTTTGGACCAACAGTATGATGTAAGGTTTGTTGTAATCATCAATAAGAAATAGTAGATTAATTTAATTTGACTACATTTCAGATATTTTCACTTGCTCAGTTAACATTTTGTTTTTCCTCTATTCCAGTAGGTGATTAATTCAATCTTAATGTGCATAATTTTAATGCATTGTATTGTTGCAATGTGTTTAGTTGCTAAATCTTTGCATAAGTACACCACTACTGTAGCACTTGCCTTCATCCACTATGCACCTTTAATAAAATGTCCATAATATCTCCACAATGTCCACAACACCCTCGGATAGCAATTGATCGTAAGCATTGATCAATTTCCCAGCTGATGGTAGACTTTTGAACTTATTCTCAAGGATGTTTCCATTCCATACTGCCGTTTACTCTCAGACTCGCAGATGAATCCATGTCTCGTCACCAGTAATGATTCTCTTTAAGAAACGTCCACCTTCCTTAGGGGTATCGGTCCAAACTTTGTCGGCAGATATCCAAATGCTTCTGTTTATGCTCTTCCGTTAAATATCTACACATAAGACACCCCAGTACATATGAACTCATAATGTTATTTACTGTAAATAGGCCACTTATGCACTTCTGGTAAGATGCTAACGGCATTTCATTGGCTTTGTACAATGACAAGAAAGTTGAATCCAATAAATATAACCTGCAACAGCACAATCTACATGTGGTAAACTGTTCAACAACTCAGCTGACAAGACATTCTGACTATCATAAAAGCAGTAAATATAGAGAAAGTCTAGAAAAACTCACCACTCTTCCTCCCCCCTGACCCTCCAGTGGGTTTGTGCTGAGATTTTTTTGTGTTCTTTACCTCTGCTCAAGTCGCTCCATCCCCCGGTCGCCTCCTGTGCCGTCACTCGCTCTGTGACCGTGGACGCGCCCTCCCCCGTTCCCTTCTCTTTTCTTATTCAGAGAGAAAGAGAGTGAATGTTGACACTAGGGGGTCCTGAGTAAGTCTGCCTACTTATTATCTGCTGCTTACTTTGTTATTTCATTTAAAAAATAATAATAAATAAATAAATAAATAAATAATAATAATAATAATAATATCTATATTTATTAAATTAAGAGTTCATTCATCTCATTCGCATTCTCATCGAAGGTGCTGTTTCGTTACAAAGTAACAATTCCTTTTTTTTCTTTCTTTTTTTTTGGACGGAATGATGCGCACCGATGATTAAGAGCGTACGTCTCCACACAGGAGAAGTCCTGTGTTAGGATCAGCTGCTTAGCTTTCCTTATGTTTTGACGCCTCTCCCACTCGTAAGTTCCCCTCCTGATGCCAATAAACCCCCCAAGCGGCTCATCACTTCACTATCATTTCCTTTTACGGCTTTATCTCAGCTAGCATGCACCACACACACTTCCAAACGCGCACACACACACACACATGGATCAGGGACACTATTAGCAAGAGATTTCCATGTACAAATCTGTTTTTGTCTTGTAGTTTAGTTTTTTTTCCTTTACTTAAGTTTCTCCCTTCAGCAGTTATCAAATTTCCTATTTATTCAATTTTTTCTCTTAAGAGCTGGTAAAGAAAAGTTCAGTTCTGCAAACGCAGGAGAGCCTCAATCAGCAGTCACTAATGCGAGTGCTTATACTCGGACATGTTACAACCGAGTCTACTTTTATTGTCATTCCATCCATAGACGGGTGTCGAGCCGAACAAAAGGAACGAGTGCAACATAACCGAGCCGAATGCACGGCTACAAGCAGACACATGATGCGTGATAACTGAAGCGCATGATGATTAGAATGGAAAGGAGCGCTGTATCACGTTCTCTTCTGTTCCCGGCTCGATCCCTCGCTTCCTCTGGAACTGAACTCTTAACTTTTCAAATAGGAAACTATCACTCACATGGCAGGAGGTTCAGGCACAGATTTGGCTTTAATGTAGCATCTCAGGTGATCTGATCACAAATGGAAACCTCAAATTAAATGGTCAGGTTTAGATAAATGCTCGATAAATAATTCCATGCATGTTGACTTCTCACAAATCTACTGTAATGAACCTGACACTTTATAACAAGTGTTCATGTGTTATTTTTAATGTTTGGTACGCAGCTTTAATATAGCAAACAATGTTAAACCATATAATAAAGGTTTTAGTAGTAGTAGTAGTAGTAGTAGTAGTAGTTGTACTAGTAGTGGCTACAAAACAGTATTTGGCTGAATGTATGCTTCCATGCTTAAAATTTCCTCACAAATGTTTTACATGTTAAATCCAATCAAGAGCTTTATTTCAAAATAAGCTGTAAAATATATACAGCTTTGGACAAGAAAAAAAAATCAGTTTCCTATTTTTTTCCCCTTACAATACATTTCCTTACGCATGTATTGGTGAGATGAACAGTTTTTTTTTTTTGACAATATTTCCTATATATTTATTTCCTTCTAAAATCAAAATATAACTACTGTTATTTAGAGTGTTTTTTTTTAAAGATTCACAACACATGAAAATAACCCAAGATCATGCAGTATTTGCAGAGCTTTAATAACTCAAATAAAACAAAATGCAAATAAATTGCAAGTACAGCTTTCATGCGTTTTGGCATCTCACCAGTTTTAACCTTTTAATACTTTTTTTTCTTTCTTGCAGTAAATTTGTTGCAGTGGTCTCCTTTTTTAAAAAAAATTTCAAGAGCTGTATTTTAAGTACTATCATGAACCATTAATTTTCCTTAATGAAGCAGTATGACACACTTTTCTTTAAGAGCCTAGTTATTTCACCATGGTGTGAAAAATCATCTTGTATATTCTCATTGAATAAAGAATAACGGTGGGAATTAATGGATTTTGTTTTCCTCATCAATTGACGGATGGTTCAAATGGCGAGTTCTCCCAGCATCCCTCGATGCTCGATCCGTACCTTCACTGTCCTCACAGATCATCCTTCACCTCAGTGGGTTCCACGTCCCTTTCCGATGCTTCTGTGGGCATCAGATGGTTAAAGGTCCAACAACGCAATCCGGTACTGCCCGGTCCGAAACACTGACCCTCCCACAATAGATTAGTTCTTTAACACAACTATCACACCTTCATAGAAAAAATAAGCAAAGCTTATGCTGAGAAGAAGCTTGAGTATGAGAGAAGCCTGAAATGTAGAGATTTAATAAAAACTCCTAAGCTATGGATTAGACACATCATCCTCACTCCTTGACACTTCAACAGTAGATCAATTTTAAAAAAAAGTTCCAAGGAAAACCACAGACATGGCAACACAGCGAGAAGGCGTTCTTTTGATGTTGTCAAGGACGCATCGGGACTCCTTGCTGTTTACACTACAAGTGATGTGGTTACCAGCGTCCCAAAGTTCCTCGCATGTTCCCGAGCATTTGGAAACAAAAAGACCGGATTTTGAACATGTTCACACCTGTATCCGAAAACCTACAATGCATATTAATACAATCCATGAAGTGAGCCGAGGTAAACTTTAATTACATGGTTGCTACAGTACCTCTCTCAGGCCCCTTCATGAAGCCTAAGTTCCCCTACACAGTTTAATCACTGGCTCTTCCACTAAAAAAAAAAAAGCTTTCAGCTTGCACACACATGGAAATAATATGACTTCGCAACTAAATTGCTCAACGGCAAATGGACACCGAGACCGAAAACAGATGTTCTTGTTTTTACGCACACACAAGTGTCTCACTATCCTTATGAGGACCTTCCATTAACATGATTACTAACACCAGGCCAAAATCTAACATTGACCTTATTACCTAATTACCCTGAAGAAAAAAACAATAATGATTTACACTGTCACTGATTTAGAAGGAGCTGAAGCCTGCATCAACTTTACAATCAACTTTATAATAACTCATAAATTATTGCGATAATCATACAAATTTCAATAATACACTAAGACAACCGAGTAAACAAAACAACATGATTTCATGCCGAAGTCCGAAAACCATCTGTTCTTGAATTTCATTAGCTTTTTGAGATGTTTTAGCATGCTTCATTTTGTCAGTAAGTTTATATTTAGGTGGTTTATTGATTTCAAATGGTCTGGCAGTAATCAGGCCTGGGTGTGGCAGGCGAAATTTAAAATCACAGAATCACAGTCCAAAAATCACAGTTCATTCATGACTTAGCAATGCGAGGAGAAAATTACTTTGCTGGTGCACCTTATCTACAGTTACATAAGTTCCAACTTGTATACGTAATCATCATGTACATCTACATGGAAACAGAATATTCTTATTATATTACACCATTTGTAAACAATTAACAATAATATCAGGTTTTTTTTCCCTTTTCTCACTGTGATTTTTGCTTGTTGCTTATATGTCGTGCAATCTGTGAACCGGCTGCTGTAACATTCCAATTTTCCTTTGGGATTAATAAAGCACTATTTATTCTATACTGTATTTCTATCTTTATATCTATCTATCAAGCAAAGACGTTTTATTAAAACCTGGACGGGTGGTATTGGACTTTTTAAAAACCTAAACCCTAAGTGAAGCTGTATTGTAAAAAAAAAAATGAACAGTAGAAACCAGAGCTATGTTTAATAGTGAAAGTAAAAGCATTGTGGTAAGCACACAATGTAATGAGAACTCGAGGGATTAGACCGAAAAAAGTTATGTCCAGTTTAACCATATTACAGAGCAATGGGGCCGTCAGGGTAAGAAGAGAAGTGCATGTATAGTGTCTCTGGAGGCAGTGTTATTATCTGGGTTCGCTTCAGTTGCTCAGGTCTCGACTCGGCAATGTTATGCGGCAATAAAATGAAGTCAGCGGACAACCTGGATGACCAGGTTATCACATGTACTGTATGTTATGACACAGGAATACTGTCTCATCCTGTATACACAGGGTCATGTGGTGTATGGAGCCTATCCCAAACTTAGGAGACATGGTGGGGTACACCTTGGACAGGGTGCCAGGGCACTCACACACTTAGCCTAATCTGCATGTCATTGTACTGTGGGAGGAAAACGAAGCAAACCCAGCAGACATGGGGAGAACATGCAAAAGACCCAGAGGCAGGCATCAAACCCAGACCCTGGTGGTGTGAGGCAACAGAATTAACCACTATGCCACTTTATATATATATGTTATCTATATGTTAAGAATCCCAAACGTTTTTAATCATTAGAAGAACAAGAGGACCCTCGCACATTATGACATCAGCACTATTAAAACAACATTATCAGAGCGATGGCGATGACGTCATAGCTATGGCGTCATCGTGCTGAGGTCATAGTGCTTGGACAATAATATTCATAATAATAATAATAATAATAACTTAAAAGTTTGTAAGCTTTCATTTTTTATAAAAAAAAATCATACATGACATTCATGAAGTGTAGCGGTTACTATGGTTACTATGGTTAAGCGTTTTAAGTTCATGATTGATTGATTTTTTATTTATTTATTTTGTCTTGTGACCTTTATTAACACTAGTGTTTAAACTTCCAGGAAGCTCGTTAAAGTGTTTCTTCAGACACAATCTTCTACATTACACTGTTAAAGTGCTCAGACACGCCTTTAGTGTCGGCCCAGTGTGTAACTGCAAAAGCACCATTTCTGTCATTTATTTATATCGAATGTACTGTTTCTAATGTAACGTTAACGGTACCTGTAAGGCTTCTGGAAATTTCTCCAGGTGTCTCGTGCTCTCCCTGTGATCTCTCGTTAGTCCAGCGAAATGAACTGTTAGTTAGTTCATTCATTCATTAAATAAAAGTCCTTAAAAGCCGCTGAAAAGTATTCGTCTCTAGAAACAAAGTTCTCTGCTCATGCTGTGTTCTCTTCATCATCCTCATGTGAATAGAGCAGAGGAGGGATGTGTGTTTAACAACACGCTCTTTGTTGAGGTTGCCAGATTGACCATTATTGCTTCGAATCACAGCTAACAGATCACCTCAAGAATGAAGTTCATCAGCTCATGATAAATCCCTATTCAGATTGAATTATTTTAGGCTGAACCAAAATTTAAGTAATTATTTAAAAATTCTATAAAACAATGGTAAATATACACTATATAGAAAAAAGTACAAATTACCTATATACAAATAAAAGGGCAAATACTGTCATTTGTAAATAAATACAAATAAAAGCAATGTCGTATTCACAGTGGTTGATCTGGGAATCCCTGATGGATTGTGTTATGTGCCGTTATTTGGTACAACAGCACTCCTGCTTGTGCAATATTACTTAATTATGTTGTCAGGCTTACCTTGTTGGTGTCAACAAAAGAAGAGCATCCCTGTTTTTCTTTTCAGTTTTTGCAAAATAGGACAAATCATTCTATTCACTTAAGTTTTTCTTAGATTTTACATGTAGAATAAACATGCTAAACATAAAATAATCTGTGTAACATACTCTGTATGTATGAGTACTACATAGATTATCATCGCTATTATACTACACATACCAACATAGTCACGCATGGACTTGTCTTGTTGTGTGTGGATGTATGTGTGTGTACATTTTTGCATTGCGTGATGTATGTAGATTTTGGGAAGCTGATATTATCCCAGGCAGTACTTTATTACCATTACACAGTATCAAACAATACAAGTCTGACTTTTTACAGTAAAAACAAATTCATGCACTTAATTGTATCCTTACAATTTATGAATCAATATACAATAATAAGAGAATAAAGACAAAAGAAAACAACAACACTACACTTAAACCGCACAATTCAATACTGCTAAAGAAAATCATGTTAAGTAGAACTGCTGTGAATTACAGCTCCGTTAGTCAGTATCACTCATGCATTACTAAAAGCTCAAAATGTGGATTAAATTAAACACTACAAAAAAACAAACAAACAACAAAAAAACACATATTTGCTTATATATCCAGAAAATATATCATAAGAAAATAATCTGCTTAACATCCATGCAAAAGTCCTGAATATAATGAGTTTCAAAATGGAAGACTTAAAAAAAAAATTGATGATGTCTCTTAATAAAGATCATTATTTATCAAATCGTTTCAATGACAACGGCATTTTTCTAAACATAATTCTAAACAGTCCAGACTAAATAGGTGATTAAATTTATCTATGTTCATTCCAAATTGTGGATAAAATTTCTTCATATCATTTCGTGACAAAGATATCTTAAACAACACTTTGTAATGAACAATGTAAGTGTACTGTATGTGTAATAATGTAAGTGTAATAATAGTTAAGATGAACTTCCATACCAAGTAAGGCAATCTCCCATTACAGTGCATTCGAATTGTACAATTACGGTTAGGTGACACGGTGGCGTAGTGGATGGACAATTGCTGTTGTGCTGTACAGTATAAATAATAAAATATTACCAGATATACCATTATATTTACAAAACAGTGTAGGCTTTCTTTGTCTGTTGTAAATATTCCTAATATATACAATATATTTGTTTGTTGCTTTGATAAATTACATCTTCTTCTTTGCATTACTTATGCAATATACTGAAAATTTAACGTTACTTAGTGTGGTCCTATTATTGTCCCCCATTAAACATTGAAATGCTCTGTAACTTCTTGACTGTTTATTGGTTAACAATTGTCTTGTACAGTTATAAACTACTGCCAGTTTTCTACGCAACACTCCAGTCCACTAGATGGCAGTATTTCATCTTTGAACTGCCTGAAAACACCTCGAAAGTAATTATAATTTTGCAAAACAGGATTAAGTACTTGCAGAAAAAATAAATGGAAGCGGTTTGTATTTTTATTAATTTTTTTTGCATAAGCTGTGGTATATTTTCTTCTATATTTCTAATATTTGAAAGTATACCAACAAAAAACATAAAATTAAATTGCATAATCAATATATTTTGCTATACAGTGGTACCTCTGCATACGAATGTACCGCCTCACAAATTGTCGCCTTAAGAACTGAAATTTTCAAGAAATTAGCCTCGGCTGAACCAAGCGCTGGCTAAGTTGCGCGTACGTCTGGAAGCCGTTCAAAACTTGTTTGTGTAGGTGGAAAGCCAAGTGAAGTGAGTTTACATATTTTTTTTCTTTGTTTTTTTGCATTTTGTACAAGATTTAGTGGACATAGCATTATGGGTCCCAAAAATGTTAGCAATGGACGCAAGGACAGGGTCCCAAGAATGTTAGCAATGGAAGCAAGGACAGAGGAATCATAAATTTAAGTTAAGGGATGTTTAATGTCTGTATATTCCATATTTTACTTCATTTACATGTCTTTTCCAATTGTTTTGGTTGATTTTAGATGTAAAGAATATGATTATAGTGATGGACATGGGTAATAAAATAAAAGCGACAAAAAAATGCTAGTGGCAAGCCCAACAGTGACAATGGGGAAATTCAACAAAACTTTTCAAGCAGTTCTCCTGGCTTAATCGTTAATATAAAGAATTTGATCTACTTATTGCATATTGAGTCGATTTTTAAAGATGGCAATCACAAACGTTTAGTTTCTCATGATAATCCTACCTCCCCACAGCCCCTGGCGTATGCGGTTCTTGGTTCTAGCCCAGAACAAAGTGCTGGTGCTGCCACGGAAACGTTTCTTTTTCTGTCTGAGGGCCAAGTTTTGGCTGTCTGAAACTGGGCGCAGGCTTTGAACTAGCCCTTGGTGGAAAGGTGGGGTAAATGGGGTTCATAACAGGTCTTGATAGAGCAATCAATATCTAACTTGTCTTTACACAGCAAAAGCCTCTATGAAGCACACAAACAGCTGAACCACATCGCATTCGAGAACTTACAGATGGACGCTATTACAGTATATTAGGTCAGCTCTCAACATAATGAAAGATTTTGGTCCGAGCTCTTAGGCAGAGCTTATCACAATAATGATCTAAACAATGGTGAACCTAGTGATACTGACAAACAATCAGAATCTGTATTTCTTTGCAAGGCAACTGTGCCAAGTTGTGCATAATGCCAACTGCATTCCAACTGAGTAAAACCACTCACTCGTCTCATTCCAGGAGGCAGAACAGCTGAACCTTTTCAGTTTCTGTTGCAAACCTGCCGCGAAGGAGCCTACATTTATTTCCCCAGTTGGCTCAGAGCAGTGTTTGTTTCACGCCCTGCTACGAACAAACAGCTTAAGAGGAATGATAATAACAGACAGCAAGCAGTATTCACATAGTCTGAAGTCTTAACGCAATAGTAACGCCACTATGCTGGTCTTTTGGCAAAGGTTCTGTAAGGGCATTTCAAAGATGATCCAATTCCAACTCATTTGGACCTCAATCCATTTGCGTCTGGCAAAAACAAGAATTTGACGTACTAGCCTGTGGATAGAATAACTTAACAAGTTGTGACATTATGAACAGACCACGTGTCTGCTCTATGAGTAACAAATCAAACAGATTGATATGCTTCAATGAATGTTCATTCAATAGTGTAGATTTACCAGTGACAAAAAAAGACCTGAAACATTTTAAAGAACAACTCTAACTAAGCTAAGAATAGAAAAGTCATAAATGGCTTTTCTATTTGTATGTAACAAGGAAACACGCACATGAGAATATCCCTGGCAGTGTGGAATGTGAGTTACTATGAAGTCGAGACTGGGTTGTATGTAGTCCATCGTACAAAAATATTCTATCTGATCTAATCTGTGCAATAGCTGCATTGGGTTTAACGAGATACTGGTGATATTGGTTTGTCTGCATACCGTAAGTCAGGCTGTTTGCATACGCTTAATTTCGATTCCTGCCTAAAAGTTCAATATTGTAATGTAAAACATAAACCTAAGTGATGTTACCTTATCATTTTTATTATTTTTTTTTAAATAATTTTCCCCACTCACGGTAGTCCTGGGACGTAAACCGATCAGCATTCCACAACAGCCCACTACTATAGGAATGCATAAACACACAGTGTGATACTCCTCAGCTGGAACTTTTGGCTTCGAGCCAAACACACACACACACACACACACACACACACACACACACACACACACATATGAACGAAGTCTATTACTCCGGGTTTGATATCAGTAAAAGAGTAAAAAGTAAAAAGCAAGATTTCTTGATCTATATTAAGGCACACAACTTTAAAACATGTCTGTCCATTCCTGAAGACATTTCATCAAGTAAAAATTCCTTTGAGATATTCAAGTTTGGTGAGCAAAAAAACCCGGTCCCAGACAATTCCAGGATGTTTGGATGATATCCAGTCTGACTCGAATGTTGACGTTCCTTGGGATTTTGGAGGTGTTACAGAAGTGAGGAATTCTTGCAACTCAGAGACAGAGGATTGAGTTCGATATTAGCGCGAGCAGTTTTGGCACCAGCCACGCACTTAAGAGACTTTGCAATAGTCCAAAAAGGAATACGAGAAATCGCTGTGTCTGCATAAATTCTAACTATCTGGCATTCTCACGAGTCTGAATGCACGACGGACTAGCTGGCTAAATGGCACATTACATATAAGCAAATGTTTTGATACGAGTCGTATCGAAAGGTTTCAAGACTAGTTTTGTAACATGCCAACAGATGGCAGCATAAAGCCGCAAGTCACAGGGAGCACCAGCCTTTCATAAGTCAGCGTGCCAAAAGACATTGTCCTGTGTACATAGGGAGCTGGTGCTATTCTGACTACGTGACCACAGAGACCGTTGGCAAAATGTTTTCGGCGATGCTGCAACGAGTCGTTCGAGGTGTTTTACATGGCACGCATGCTTAAAGAATGGAAGAACGTCACCGGAAGACGATGATAGACCCGTAAAAATGTTTAAACCATTATGCGACTTTCGCACCCACCCTACTCGCCAGATAATAATAAAGTATTAATAAGTAAGTAACAAAGTTCTCTCTTTGTTAGCAAACAAAGCTAATCTTGGAACTTTTTGATACAACCTCGTGAATGAAATATTTTTGATGCTTCTGTTTAAAGTTTAAAAACATCTCCATTTGCTTCATTGTTTGAAATGGACTCTTATAGTCTGCATTGATCTTCTCGGCAAAGTAATGTAGTGGCACTTGAGATGCTGTTTCCCAAAAGAAACAGAAGATGGGGAGCTTCGGGAAAAGTTCTGGAGCACGGCTCTGGGGTTTATGAGATGGTGAGGTGTCCTGTGCCTGCACCATCAAGCTGAATCATCTTTATTTATGTAGCATTTCAGAGGCATCTGCCTTTGAATAATCATGCATATTACAGTACTTTAAAGAACATTTTGGGATTGGACCACTTTTCCAAACTTTCGTCCCCTGTGGGTTCAAGATGAGTAGGAAAATTCCTTCGGTCTGTAAAGCTTTACGCTTCCTTGTACAGGTCCTTTCCAGGAAGCCCTTCACCCACTTTCCTTAGCGCTCCGCAGAACGCTGGTCTCTTCTAGGAAGTGTTGCTGAGTCGGCGCCGCAAGAGAGAGGCAGTTTTTGTCTCTGTGTCTTCTTGATCGCTCTCGCAGTCTCTCTAAAGGATGAGAATAAACAGACAGGAGGAAGAAAAAGAGAGATGATGAGACGGTGGGGAAACTCAAATGCACTTTTGAGATTAGTGGAACAAAAGTATAAATCATCCAAGTAATCCAAACATCTATATGAATAGGTATTAGGTATGAGAACTCACTCTTACAATGATATCTTTACGTTTCATATATTGGAGGACACAAAACCAGTCCCAGAAAAAAATCTCTCTGTCTGTCTGTATGTCTGTCTGTGTGTCTGTCCAGCCAGATTTTGTCACAGCATCACACAAAACTGGCTGGACAGAATTTAATGTAACTTTGGCAGTTCTTAGGTATCTGCCTGAAGTTTAACTTGCACCATACATGAAAGCAAAATATTAAGTAAAGGTGAAATTATGAACACTTCTGTGCCAGGTTATGGGCAATTATGGATGTTTTGAAAGCGTACTGCACATACATCACTTGTGGGCACGTCTTAAATCGACCGCTGGACAGAATTTAAGGAAACTTGCAGTACGTAAATATCTACGTTTAACCTGCACCATAAGAGAAATAAAAATGTTGAGTAAAAATGATGTTATGAACAGTTATGTGCCGAATCTACTTTAAAATAAGATACTAATAAGCTACTTGCTCAGTACTTGCACCAAAAGATATTACTTAGAAAATCTAAACTGAATATTTTTACTGGGATTACTTCATATTTTCACCTCTGAAATAACAGCGCTAAGGTGAATTTTAAACCAAAACTTCATCTTTATCCGATCTACTTTTTTGATTTCTCATCTGTGACTCATTCTCTGATTACCAAACAAGGAGCGTATTTGTCTGACAACATTTTATTTCTTTGTTAATTCTTAAGTTAGACAGATCTGTCATACAGAAAGACAGGCAGATAGACACGAACCTGAAATAATATAAATAACACTGATTACAATAAAGCTGATTTTAGCTTAAACCTTTTAACTATTATTACAAACTCTTTAGACATCAACAGCTGGTACTTTGGCTAGTTAGGAATTAATAAGAATCAAGTAAAAAAAGAGACACAAAAGAGACAGTATTACTTAAATCACTAAATTCCAAAATGTTTACTTTTTTTACTAATTTATTAATATTTATATTTAAACAACTATTAAAATATTTTATATTATTATTATTTCCCTCTTATGGCTATATTAGATATTAGTTTACTTGTTCTTACCAGTTCTTGTGTTTCCACAGCTCTGGCCTTACACACCAGCTTGAGCTTGCACAGGCGATTGCAGGCCGACACCATGTTATAGGACATCTACAAATGTACAGTGTATGGAATGTCAATTTTATGTCAGAAATTACTGACAAAAAAACAAAAGTAATAAACATTTCTGTCGACTAATTAATCTCTGACTCACTTATTTGAAAAAAAAAACCTAAATCACACCCCATATACAGTAACCGGTATCCTAACGTACAGTACACTTCTGATATAAATCAGCTTCCGCGTCTTGTTTATTCTATATGCGTGTTTTCTAACAGAACCGTGACCTGCAGACTCAAAGGTCAAAGCCAGAGTAAGGATAGTCAAAGACACAACCAAGGGGCCATGGGTAACTGGGGAATGGCAAAATAGTCATTCACAAGACAAACAAGGACTAGAAAAAGACAGAGTTGAATAAGTGATACATAAAAAGGTCAAGTGGGGTAAATATTGTACTTAAGCAATGTATTTTATATAGGGCTGTCAATATTAAAAATGCATTAATGCATGCGATTAATCTAGAAATTTTAACGTGTCTTTTTTTTTAAATACATTTTTAGTGATTTAGATCAAATTAATCACATGACCAAGTATGACCCTAATGGCTTCCCATATGGCCATAATGGCTTTCCGTTTGATCATTTTTAAATTTGATCATTTTTAAAGTCTAGGATTGTGATTAACTAGATAATTTTTTTTTCATTCACTAATTTTATACAGGTTGCAAATTATTTACATTTGAAAATAATATTGATTTGGTTGATGTAGACGCCTACAGCAAATACGAGGAGTGTTCGAGTCAAACTGGGATTTTTGACTGCGCAGAATAACACGTGATTAAAAATAAAAAGCATTTAAACCTTTTTGATTCAGTAGCGTTACAGCACAATATAGATGAAACTCATTCTAACATTTCTGTTCTAATAATATTACTGCATACAGTTAAATAAATATACAAGAATAAAATATGATGAAGTACAGTATGATCTCACCATACAGTGATTTTCTTTTTATAGATAACCCTCCACACCTTTGATACACATACTGTATAAGGTGCATTACTAGAGAATGTAGAGCTTAAAACTTAATAGAAAATCTCATCCCATCAGGAATTTGTGTGTTTACAGGAATATAAAATGCAAATCTGCTAAAAGAAGCTGAATCAGAGAGCTTTATCTACCCAATAAGTTAAACAGAATCTGCATGCACACCTTCAGCAGGTGATGTTTGCGCAAGTGGTGCTGTTGAATGTGTGGTGATTCAGAGCCAAGCGCAAACATGACCCACCTTCCACTTTCTCTTAGCGTTAAACATCCTGAAGTTCTTCATGTTGATGGAGGAGCGATTCCTCTTCGCAATCTGTATCATGGTCCGAGGCTGGAACAGAATTCATATTGAAACACTCAGTGTAATGTACCTGATGAGATTATTCTCAGGGAAAGTTGTGTGTGTCTGTGTGTGAATGGGTAAAAAAAAAAAAGACTTACTTTAATCCAAGGGTGAATCAGGCATTCCTCGGCAGTCATCCTTTCACTGGATCCCACGCAAAACCAAAAATGGACATGACAGATAATCAACCATGATGCCATAGTAAATATCAATTAAATAAACTCACACACTCAATGAGCTAGATATTGGAAGGTGAAATCATGAACGATATCGATTGACAGAACCATATCCTTACAATGCCATAATCATAAACCAATAAAATTCCCCTCAAGCTCTGAACACTTTCCTGAACAGCACACTGTTTTGCAATAAAAAGAATTTCAGAACTTGACTGTCTTACATGACGGGACAATCACAAAGTTTCACAATTAAACCTCTAAAAATTGCTCTCCATCCCATATTTAAGCAATATCACACGAGAGAGCAGTTGTAGGCACCATGGTGAATAGCTTATGTTGCTTTTATACAAAAGTTCCACAGGCACCTTGAGGCCTTGCTCAAGGGCCTAACAATGGCAACTTGGTAATGGTGGGGTTTGAACCTGAGACCTTCCGATCCATAGGCCAATGCCTCAATCACTGAGATACCCTGACCTCTAGGGTAATTATCAACCAGTTATGTAGCTATGTAGCCAAAAGGTGAGGAGAATAAACCACGGAGGTGGTGGACAGTCCTATAAATCTCCTACGTTTCTTTTTAGATTTCCACTTATTTCCACTTTGATATGAAATATCAGCTCCTGGGTTCTGGGGTTGCCAAGTAGTGCCCTCGATCAGAGGTTAGAGTGTGATTCTGGCCTTGTGATTCAGCAAATGGAGAGGGCTTACTGGACAATTTTGCCTAAGAACACAGCCATGAATAAAGAATGGTACAAAAACATCCTCTGACAGCAACTTCTACCAGACATCCAAGAACAGTCTGGTGACAAACAATGTCTTTCCAGCATGATGGAGCTCCTCGCCATAAGGCGAAAGTGATAACTAAGTGGCTCAGGGACCAAAACGTTGGAAACTCTCCAGTCCTAAATCCTATTGAGAACTTGTGGTCAATCCTCAAGAGGTGGTTGGAAAAAATATATATATAAAAAACACACACACACTCTAAGCATTGATTATGCAAGAATGGGCTGGCCCAGAAGAATTATAGGAGGTCTTGAAAAAGAAGAGTAGACTTTGTGAAAATTTAAATATTTGTGTGCATACTGTATGAATTCGTTTACCTGACTGGAGACTTCCACATGTAACTGAGTTTGACACACTTTTTGTGGCCCTTTTGATCAGCCCCCCCCTTAGTGTTATAGACACCAACATCTACAGCACACCCTGATTACTGTATAATAAGAGCATGCACATCCAGAAAACAGTGACGACATCAACTACTGGTACACGCCATCTTTTAAACAAACATTAAGTATGATTTCTCAGTACTTTATCCACCCTTGTGTAAGACTGATAATAAACGCACCTTAACAGAACCGTACTGTAAAGCTAGACATTTCCTTATGGGAAGACGTGAAGGATCAAATGTAGCTCAGGCCATTATTCTGATCTCATCATCAACCACGTCACACCAGCCAATAATCTGACCAAAGCACACACATGTGGCCTCTTACTGTACATACTGCATTCTTTTTAAATGTTTGCCAGATTGTGTTACCTCTGCTCGCTGACTAGCAGTTTCTGGATGAATTCTTTGGCCATAGAGCTGGTTTGGCTGAAGTAGTGCGAGTCGAACTCATACTTTAACTCCACTATGTTCTTCAGTGTCTCTTCATCTGTATCGCCTTGGAATGGAGAAAGGCCGCTCAACCTGGAGGAAACAATAAAACATTACATTAATCTGAGCGATACACAAAGGTATAAACCCTCATTCAATTCTTGTCCTATAATTAATGCAATGGAATATATGATTTTATTACATAAAGTAATCATTTTACACAGAGGTGCAGATTTATTTTTTTTGGTATTTCCTTAACCTCAGAATAAAGTCCTAAATTCCAGCATGGATTCCATCATGAAGCACTTATATGTTTACTGCACTTAGTATATACACACTATTCAATATTCAAGATTGTGTATATAAGGAGGGCCAGGGTCCAGAACAGTTTGGTGATCCTTCTGGTCAAACACAGCTGTTTCAACTAATCTGTTATTTGCCAGGTTCAGTGGGTGCTTCCCCGACACACTACCGCTTACACACTACAGGCAATTTGCAAACAGCATTTAGCCATAACCTGTATGTTTTTGCAAACATGCAAACTGGTGCACATAGACCTCGAGGCGGGAATCGAACCGCGACCCTGGAGGTGCAAGGTGTAGTGGTAATCACTAAGCCAATTTTAAATCTTGTATTTATTTATGAGTGAGGTTTGGAGGCCTACTTGCATTACCTGTACGACCCACTAGAGGGCGGAGACCCACACCTTGTTAAGAGAGAGTTTAAAACACTTTTAACTTCTGAGTAAATCGAAAACAAAATGAAACCAGCAATACAGTAGATATTTCCAGCATTCGATCGCGTGAAATGTTTCTTCAATACGCAATATTTTTTAGGCGCACTTCTCCAGACAACCACAAGAGGTCACCTTCCCTAAAGACCTCCGCCATCTGCACACCTGTTTGCAATTCACCACATTTTTCCTTTTGTTGCGCTACATCCGTTGTACCTTTCTGTGTGGTAATTTGCAAGTCGTGACAACGTCAGTCAGTCTGTCAAAAAAAAAAACATGGATGCCACTACGAAAGTATGTCTTTTGTCTGCCCTGTCAAAGCATGTAAAGCTCATAATAAGCTACTTTAAAAAGCACTATTAGAATTACAGGCCTGAGTGACTACTGGTACTGTTTTGCTTTAGTGAATTTGAACAATTCATGCAAGACGGAAATTGCAGCAAAGAAAAACAGAGCATGATAACAAGCAACAAAGAGGCCAACTAATGTTAGCATTACCTACCTTTAGTTATTAGTATGGTCAATTTAACCAAGTTCATTGCCTGCATAATAACTGATCTAAAGCCAGGACATATAATTTAAATCCAATGGCTTTTAAATCGGATTTTATTAGTTTTTATTACTTTTTTTATATATATAAACATTTATTGTTTGTGGCAATGGTCAAACTTAACAACAATGGGGGAATTTTTTATTTATTTATTTAATACAAATGATCTCATGGGGGCTTAGTGGTTAGCACTGTCGCCTTGCACCTTCAGGGTCCGGGTTCGATTCCTGGAGTTTGCATGTTCTCCCAGTGCTTGGTGGGTTCCCTCCGAGTACTGCGGTTTCCTCACACAGTCCAAAGACATGCATTTTAGACTAATTGCCATTCCCAAATTGCCCGTAGTGAGTAAATGTGTGTGTGTGTGTGTGTGTGTGTGTGTGTGTGTGTGTGTGTGTGTGTGTGTGTGTGTGTGCGCTCTGCGATGGATTCGCATCCCGTCCAGATTGTAAACCAACTAAGTCTCCTGGAATAGGCTTCAAGTCTATAAAGCGGTATAGATTATGAGTGAGTGAGTGAGTGAGTGAGTGAGTGAGTGAGGAAATGATCCATCTAGACCAGCCTGCAGTACCACCAGCGCCCATCAGGGTGCAGCAGGCCACAATTTGGCAAACGCTGCTTTACACTCGTAACATTTTTGATCTGATTACACTTTGTAAACCAGGAAGGAGCTGCTAGTGAAAAAGATAACCCCAGGTCATCACATAGGCATGAAAGTCAAAATTGTAACTTTCCCTTGAATGTAGTGGCAATCTGCCTCCTCAAATATTACCACTGATTACTAAACTTTCCTTATCTACTGTATGTATAAAGAGTGTGAATTTTACACTGATCTACTTTTCCAATGAGAATGCCAGAGAAAACCCACCATGCAGACAGACCCGAGGCAGGAGTTCGAACCAATCGCACAAATTCATAGCAAATTTTTATGACCATGCTCACTGAAAATGCTTCTATTATTTAGAAGCATTATTATAAAGCAGTATTCCGAACCAGATTTTTGGTGAGCTGAGTGTGGTATTTAATTTGACCCTATGTGTGAGTGTTTTCAAACGGGAAAAACAAGTACTTACAGGATGTAAGTGATGACGCCGATGCTCCTGGGGAAAAGAAAACTACACATGAGAGAACACTCTTTCACTTCTTGCACCCCAGCTTCGAAACAGGTAGGGCACTTAAACAGAAGCTGCACTGAAGAAGTAAAAACATGCACAATACTTCAAATGTACAGGAGATTACTCACGGTTTCAAATGCAAGGGATTGACTTCAACTTCCCTTCGCAAACGAAACCGTGAACACGAAGCTCTTATGTTGTTGATGTTTATCATGCATGTGTGTAATATAAAGTAGTGGAGTGGAGGTGTTTAAATGCTCTTAACGGTGCACAATGTTAAGCTGAGAGTCTAGAAGGTAGTCATTTCGGTGCAGACGTGGTCAGGTTGCAGCATGCCAAAAATGCACTCTGGGGCACTTTGACACATTGTGTGTGGTGTGTGTGTGGTGTGTTTCTGTGTGTTTGTGTCACTGGGCGTGTGTCTACATGTACATACCACATATCTGCTGCTGTATTAAGCGGCTGAAAGTTGATGATCTCCGGTGCTGAAAGGAGAAATGAATAGTTCAGTGTGTCACTCCAGAAGATCGATTCGCCCAAACTCATGTTCTACAACGAGTTTACATCGGCTGCACTTTACCTCGCACTTTAATTTTTAACCAAATGTAATATTCCCAACCCACTTAAACCAACAGGCTCCATTCCACTGTGCTACAACAATCTTATCACTGTAATTATTATTCCAGCTCGCACGGTTGTGTAGTACAACCTTCAGCTCTGGATAAGATCACCCAGAATGACGGTATCATGCTACAGTATGTATAACAGCTTTCTATCTATCTATCTATCTATCTATCTATCTATCTATCCCTCCTTCCACCCATTCATGCTTCCATCCATCCCTTATGCAAAGATAACCCGAGTAAATCCAAAATACAGTTTTTAAATCAAGCGATAACTGGCAATGAGTCTTTGACATCGCTGTGGAGGAATTTTGGCCCGCTCTTCTTTGCGGAATTGTTTTAATCCATCCACATTGGGGAGTTTTCAAGCATGAACAGCCTGTTTAAGCATCTCAATTGGATTTAAGTCCGGACTTTTTGACTTTTAGGCCACACCCAAACCCTTAATTTTGTATTTCTTGAGACTTCATTTTGTATTTTATGTTTATTCTGCTGCGTAACCCAAGTGCACTGAGAACTGATGGCTGGACATTCTCCTTCAGGATTTTCTGATAAAGTGAAGAATTCAATGTTCCATCAATAATGGCAAGCCGTCCAGATCCTGAAGCTGCAAAGCTGCTCCACATCATCACGCTACCACCACCATGTTTGACTAATGGTATAATGTTCTTTATATGAAACGCTGTGGTAGTTTTCCCAGCCACTTTAAAGTTAGACTTTTTGTCTCTTCAGTCCACTGAATATTTGACCAAAAGTTTTGAGGATAATCAAGGTGTTTTTTGGCAAATATGAGACGAGCCTTTGTGTTCTTTTTGGTCAGCGGTGGATTTCGCCTTGGAACTCCGCCATGGGTGCCATGTTTGCTCCAGTTTTCTTCTTATTGATGAATCATGAACTGAACATGAAACTTAACTGAGGCAAGTGAGAACCTGCAGGTCTTTAGATGTTGCTCTGGGTTCTTGTTTTTGAATTTCTTTGGATCGTGTTGCATTTTTAGATCTTTCAGCCTGCTTCACTTTGTCAGAGTTGAACATCATTTCTTGATTCAACAGCTCTGGCAGAAATCACGCCTGCATGTGGCAAGTGAAATTCAACTCAGCTTTCCAAAAATCACAGCTCATTCACGATTTAGCAAGGGGGCCTTTGCTTTTTCACATCGAGCCAGGTAAGTTTGGACAGCTTTTTTTTCCTTTTTAAAAACTGCATTTTGCATTTACTCGGTTTATCTTTGTGTCATATTTAAAAAATCTGAATCATTTAAGTGAGACAAATATGAAAAAAAAACAGGAAGAGAGCAAATACTTTTTCATGTTACTGTACATCTTCATCAGAGACTCTTTCTCTTCCCGTTTCACTCCACTCATCTCTCACACTGACCCTGACCATGTGACATCGACTCCACTCATCTCTACACAGACTACTACCAGACCTGAAGAACCTCATATATTTTTTTCTTTCTTTCTTTTTTTAAAGGGGGTTTACTTGATTAAGCAGAATTAATCCTTTACTGTACCACTTACCAATATACTGAGGTGTGCCTCCCATGCTCTTATACTCCTCTCCTTGTAGAAAGCAATGTGCCATGCCAAAATCGATGACCTTAATATGAGGCTTACGGGCATGCTTATCAGACAGCATGATGTTCTCAGGCTGATGGAAGACAAGAGAATATATACTTTTTTTCTTATGCAAAAAATGAAACCCAGTTCCCCCTCACACAACATGCATGGATCTATAAATGTGGTTGACAGTCAAACTTAAAGCAGCCACAATATCCTCCTGCAATCCAAACCTTCACCTGTTCTAACTGCTGGTTGATTTTTACTCAATTCTTCGACTAATACTTTATTACTGTAAGACTTCTCCTTCTTCTGAATGATGATTTCTTTTTCCTTCTCAATATTAGGCAGGTGGTCATAATGTTATGGCTGATCTGTACTTCATTACTGTGTTTTTTTTTGGACAATAAATATCCTTGGTTTCTGTCTCTACATATTAAAATCCCACACTTATTTGATATTTAACCTCTTCCTATTATTTTCACTTTCGTTTTACTGAATGACATACTTTCATCTGAATACCTGAATAATAAGCTTGGTTTTAACAATCTTAAAGCTGTCATGCAATGTTTCAGCACTGACATAGAAACCAACATAAACAATTCAGGTAGAGTTATGTTTACTCCGCCCAATTTCGTATAAAGATGAATGGTGCTTTATAAAAACGAGAAATTCTATAGATAATGTAGAACGTGTAGCGCAAAAACAATGCGTTGATAATGTTACTTCAATCAAAAGGCACCTTTAAGTCGAAGTGGCCGATGTGTTTGCTGTGCATGTAATTTGCTCCCTCTAGAATCTGCTTGAGGAAGTCGATGGCGTCTGTCTCGGTCAGGGTCTCCTTCTCAGCGATGAAGTCAAACAGCTCACCGCCTCGGATACTGGAAGGAAAAATAATAGTGAAAGGTTTGTAGCAGGGGTATAAATCAAATGAACAATTTAAAAAAATACAGATCTGTAGAATTTCCTAATACTACATTATAGAACGGTTATTTCTGACCAATTGGACAAGAGGTATTCCATGAGTGTCCATAACAGGGATGTTTAACTCATTTGAAGTCTGAATGGTGCACACTGACACCCCTCTCTTTTTAGGGTATTTGGTGCATTCCAACCTTATACATATTTATATTTTAAAATGTAGTTTAGTATAGTGTTATAGTACAGTATATTATAGCGGTATAATATAGTATAGTATAGCATAGCACTATAATATGGTATAGTACAGTATACTATAGCGTTATATTATAGTTTAATATAGTATAGCAGTACACTGTAGTATATTATAGCATAGCGTTATAATATGGTATGGTATAGTATAGTATAATATAGCGCTATGTTATAGTATAATATAGAATAGCATAATGCTATATCAGAGTATAGATCTATAGTGTAGTATAGCGCTATAGTATAGTGTTATAGTACAGTATAGTGCTATAGTACAGTATAGTATAGCGCTATAGTATAGTAGAGTATAGTGCTATATTATAGTATAATATAGTATATCACAATACTATAGTATAGTATAGCATAGCGCTATAGTATGGTATGGTATAGTATAATATAGCACTATATGATAGTATAATATAGAATAGCATAATGCTATATCAGAGTATAGATCTATAGTATAGAATAGACCTATAGTATAGTGTTATAGTGTAGTATAGTGTTATAGTACAGTATAGTATAGTGCTATAGTATAATATAGTATTGCATGACACTATAGTATAGTATAGCATAGTGCTATAGTATGGTATAATTTAGTATAGCACAACACTATAGTATAGTATAGCGCTATATTATAGTATAATATAGTATAGCATGACACTATAGTATAGTATAGCATAGCGCTATAGCATGGTATAATATAGTATAGCACGACACTATAGTATAGTATA
This sequence comes from Clarias macrocephalus, assembly GCA_011419295.1. Taxonomy (NCBI): domain Eukaryota; kingdom Metazoa; phylum Chordata; class Actinopteri; order Siluriformes; family Clariidae; genus Clarias; species Clarias macrocephalus. The sequence goes on from JAAGKR010000159.1 coordinate 177,404, forward strand.
GTATAGTATAGTATAGCGCTATATTATAGTATAATATAGTATAGCATGACACTATAGTATAGTATAGCATAGTGCTATAGCATGGTATAATATAGTATAGCACAACACTATAGTATAGTATAGCATAGTGTTATAGTATGGTATGGTATAGGATAATATATCATTATATTATAGTATAATATAGAATAGCATATCGCTATAGCATATTATAGAGCTATACAGTAATATTGCATAGTATAGCGCTATAGTATAGTATAGCGCTAGTGTCCTTTATCACTGTGCCAAATTTCATTAAAAAATGTATGAAGTAGACATGGGGTGGAAATTGATTCATACATGTATTAAGATTATTTTGTGTGGCAATTCATGTAGCGCCTGACTGCAAAAGAAATTTTTTATTATTTCTTTTCTTTTTTATTATTCATATAGGTTTGTTTTTGAGGTTATAAAATGTTGCAGTTCCTCTATGATCCTACAAGTGGTGCACTACAAACTATTCACACACTGTCAGGCAGCACAGCACCCTGTGTGGTATGAGCAAATTATTTTCTATAATTATAATATTTTGTAATAAAACTGTAAAAAAAATTTTTTTAAGAAAATCATATTGGGATATTTATAAAATCGTGATAGTTAAAGAATCAAATCAGCACCTAGGTATCGTGATGATATTATCGGGTGGTCCCTGGTGATTTCCATCTTCTTGTTTGTTTGTTTGTTTTAGGTTTTAACTACTTGAATCCACTTGACAGTAGAGCTGCGTATCAGGCCTTGAAACTCATGGGATGCAACCAAAAAGGTTTTGGTTCAGTTTGGGCAATTTGGGAATGCCAATTAGTCTAATGGCGGGTATATGTAAAATGCACCTGTATGTCCTCAGATTTGTATATTTGCATTCACGTCATATTACTTTCAGTTTAAATTGTATATAAATGTATTCAAACTGTTTTAAACCCATCCTGCTCATCACCCCATGTACTTCCTCATCCTGCATGCAATAGCACTGCATTCAGAGCTTCCATCCCCATAAAGTAGAACTACTATATACAGTACATGCTTAGAGATCTTGTTTACACACACAAACACACAAACTTACAGCTCTACAATGAGGACCACCTCCGCCTTGCTTTCGAACACATCTTTGAGGGCCATGATGTTCTGGTGTTGGAGTTTCTGCAGAATCTCCACCTCCTTCTCCACACTCGCCCTCTCCAGGCCCAGACGACTCCCCGCGCCACGCCGCAGCTTCAGGAACTTCCCCGCCCACAGGATGCCGGTAGCCTTCTCACACACCTCACGCACCTGCCCGAAATGACCACTGGGGTGGCAGGAACACACAGTCAGTTCTGCTGAAACCAGTTCTGCATGTTCATACAAAGCAATGGCATGACCAGGGTAAAACCCTAAACCAGGAACTTTTGTTCTATCGGTAATACATCTATTGACATTTTTTTTGTCAATTTATTTTGGTCTGTGTTTGGTCAGGTTGTGTTACAAATAATAATAAAATAATAAACCAGGCTCAATACATAGAAATAAAGACTGTTGTAACCACGGTTGTAAAGAGTGGTTATGTCATTAATGTCAAAATGTCAAAATGTTTGCGCCAACGCTATCACTATCACTTTTGGTTGTTTTTCAGTTTGATGTAATGATGATGCAACCCCGTTGGATACGTGACGATGAATAAGACCCGGATCGATTTTTCTCTGGTTACTATGGTAACAGCGCTGTGTGATTACCATTGGATCATTCTTGATGAGGAACATGCTCTTGATGATAGTAAATGCACGACCATAACAATGAGCATGACAAATAATAACAGACAAAATGTGGTGTTCGTTCATTCATTCATTCATTCATTCATTCATCTTCTAGACAGCTTACCCTGTCACAGAAACCTGGAGCCTAGCCCCCAAGAGGTGGGGTACACCCTAGACAATCCATCACATTGCACACTAGGGGCGATTTGGGAATTAGCCTAATCTGTATGTCCTTGGACTGTGGGAGGGAACCTGGAGAACCCGGAGGAAACCCAGCATGCTCACAGACCCAAGGCGAGGATCGAACCCTGATCCTAATAATGATTATTTAGGAATGCAGCCAAAATGGTGGCCAAAAAAACCTTGCTTAATGTCTGAGATCTGTTCTGTGACGCGAAGTTTGGATGCTGTGAGGTAACGTTACAACATTAATAGATGCGGGACATGAGATACACATGCTATGTGTGGGAAGCTGTTGCGTAAATCAAGATCTCAGAAACTTAAGGGAGCCTGGATGTAGTCGGACATTGTGCAAATGGATGTTAATCAGCATAAATGCTTTAAATAATGGTTAAAACTTCGTTCATTCAACATTATCTCAATGTCATTTTATCAAAGTCATTGTTACAACTCTATTACAACGGACATCCATCATTAGAGTTCCGATCAGCTCGACCCTCATAATATACTGTATATAAGGCATTATAAACATTAATATACATCAGAAATAGGATTATTGGTCCCTTATTAGACTCCCTGCAGTTTGTCTATAGAGCAAACAGGTCTGCGGATGATGCGGTCAATATGGGACTGCACTTCATTCTTCAACATCTGGACAAACCAGAGGCTTATGCTAGAGTCTTGTTCATAGACTTTTCATCAGCATTTAATACGATCATCCCAGCACTGCTTCAGACCAAACTAACCCAGCTCTCTGTTCCTACCTCTGTCTGCCACTGGGTCACCAGCTTTCTGACAGGCAGGCAGCAGCTAGTGAGACTGGGGGATTTCATGTCCAACAGCCACACCACCAACACTGGAGCACCTCAGGGATGCGTTCTCTCCCCATTGCTCTTCAGCCTCTATACCAACAACTGCACCTCTACAGACCCCACTGTCAAGCTCCTGAAATTTGCAGATGACACTACAATCATCGGCCTCATCCAGGACGGTGATGAGTCTGCATACAGAAGGGAGGTTGAGCAACTGGCTGTCTGGTTTTGAGCTAAACACGTTCAAAACAGTGGAGATGATCGTGGACTTCAGGAGAAACCCACCTGCACTTCCCCCACTCAACATCATGAACAGCACTGTGACAGCAGTTTAGTTATTCTGTTTCCTGGGCACAACCATCTCTCAGAACCTGAAGTGGAACATTCACATTGATTCCATTGTTAAAAAGGCCCATCAAAGGGTGTATTTCCTTCGCCAGCTGAAGAAGTTCAACCTCCCACAGGAGCTGCTCACACAGTTCTACTCAGCCTTCATTGAATCCATCCTGTGCACTTCAATAATTGTCTAGTTTGGCTCAGCTACAAAAGCAGACATCAGAAGACTACAAAGGACGGTTCGGACTGCTGAAAGGATTATCGGCACTCCCCTACCCACACTGCAAGAACTGTATATATCCAGAGTAAAGAAAAGGCCTCGGAATATCACTTTGGACCCCTCACACCCAAGCCACCTTCTTTTTGAACTTTTGCCGTCTGGCCGAAGATACAGAGCACCAAACACCAGGACATTTAGGCACAAGAACAGTTTTTTTCCCCCAGGCAATTTACCTCATGAACAGCTAACACATTCTTCTCACTGTGCATTAAATATATGTGCAATATTGTGTGCAACACCACTGTGCAATACTACAGATATTTATTTAACTTGTTTGTAAGTAATCTTACACCCTACTCCATTTAATGTTAACCCCAAAACCCATCCTTATTTTTATTTTTATTTTTTTCCTGTTTTGTGTCGTGCTGTTTTGTCTTGTTATTTGTTTTGTTATGGAAGCTCTGTCACTAAAACAAATTCATTGTACGTGCAAGCGTACTTCTGATTCTGATTCTATTACAGTTCGATACTCAGCTTATGACTGTAAATGTTGGATACTTGAGCGTATAAATGTGCTGTATATCGCTATATAGAAAGCACATTAATATACAAAATTCTTACCTGCCCAGGACGTCCTTGATTTCATACAAATCCTCAACATTATCCAGTTTAAAAACCGCCATGATTCTTCCTTTTCGTCTGTTTTCTTTCCTATTAGAGTCAGAGCCCGACTACAGCATTATTCCTGATATGATCTCTGGAATGTTCAGTCTGAAAGAAAGAGAGAGAGAGAGAGAGAGAGAGAGAGAGAGAGAGAGAGAGAGAGAGAGTGAATGCCTTTGGTCGTTTTTTTCTTTTTCTTTTAATGTAAATGATCTAGATAGGAGTAACACCCATGACCCATGAGTTCAAATTAGGTTCAGAGATTTTAACATTATGTTCCGGAAAACAAAGTCATCATGATCCGGACATTTTTAGTCATTTTGAATCATCTAGAAGAAAAAAAAACACACAGAAACAGTCGTACTGTTGTCACTGTCACTGTAAAAGTAAAAGCTTTATCCTGCTTGTACAGTAACTGTGCCAACCTTATTACAGATTACACAACGAAGCTTCCTGTGTAGCACAAGGGCGTGTTTGCTGATTCTTACGTAACACAACCATTCCCCACATACTCACACACTTCAGTCATTCAGTCTTGGTGTGTTTGATTTTTTTTCAATGATGTCATTATGACGAACGAAAACATACAGTAGAACGAAACGAGCGAGTTAGATTCAGGAGGATAGAACACCAACGCTATGTGAGGACTAGAATGAACCTGATCAGCTGATTCAGCTGAAGTAGTGACTGGCTATAGTGAACAATCTGAACGTGGTGTGTTTAATGGCAACTTTTTATTCTTTTTATTATACAAACATGTACTTTTGAATAATTTACAGTACAATTACACTACCTGTCCAAAGTCTAGTTTGGACACCCCCATTCTAAATTTTTTTTAAATTTTGCATTGTAAAGGCGCCCAAATTGGGCAACAATTACCATTGAACAGTATATATTTCGATGTTTCTGATAATTTATGATCTGTAAAGACTTCATGACAGCTCTATTCTAAAGTTCTGGTTGGTAATTAGTGATTTCTGAGGTAACTTATAACTCTAAATGAACTTCTCCTCTGCAGCAGAGGTATGTTTTGGTCTCGCTTTACTGGGATGACAGTTTCATCATGGTGCTCAATGGGTTTCGCAAGTGCACTTGACAATACTGTTCTTGCGAGAACTGTTCCAAAACAGCTGACTTTCGTGTCATAAATGAATAACCAACTGTTGTTGTTGTGGTGGTGGTTCCACACTCCAATGGCCAGTTCACATGTATATATACAGTGTGTCCCAAAAACTTTGGCATCATTTCATAGTCTAACAACATAGCAAATCCTTGCTCAAATGATCGACAATTTTAACAAGATATGTAAAAACTAACTAAGCTTTTTTACTTTTGGATCGGGCGTGGTTCAATCACTGTTGAAATGGTCACCATGTTCACCTGACTTGACACCTTGACTGTTCTTTATCAACCCTCTTCCTACAAGCCTAGAGGAACTCAAGCAGACAATCGTTGAGGCGCTGGAGAATATATGCTACAAGTTGTCTTTCTCATAAACACACAGCTGTTTAGTTCCAATCCTGTAAGTTGTGTAGAAATGTTCTTATTTCACTAGTAATCATAGCTCTCGATTTTTTCAGAATGTACAGTAACATCACCAACTGTGTAAGAGATCTCCACTCGTGAATTGTTAACCACCCACTCAAAGTATTTACTCATCTAAACCCTTTTTGTGGCCAGGTAACGATATATATATATGCGCGTGAGTGTGTCTAAGATGCAGTCCATCCACCAAAATTTCTTTGGTTTGTCACACGTTCACCTCAAACCTCACCAGCTTGTTAGGCAGTCTCTTAAATAGAGTTTCTCACACAGAATTTCCGGGTAGTCTATAAAAACTGGCAGCTATCATCAAAAACAGGAAGCAGTTCAGGAACGTAAAGAAAAAAAGCACCTGTCTGATGTCTTCCTTTTGGAGGACAAGTAGATTTACATGGCTCAACTACACACACATATATACACACACACATACACACACACACAGGGCAGATGGCCAGAAATAAGCAGAAAGATAGACGGACGGAGATACATCTAGTTGGATGATCCTGTTGCTCAGACAGACAGACAGACAGACAGACAGGAAGACAGGAAGGCAGGCAGACAGAGAGACAGGAAGGCAGAAGGCAGAAAGACAGATAGAGATGGACAGACAGACAGCAAGGCAGGAAGACAGACAGGAAGGCAGAAAGACAGACAGAGATGGACAGACAAGCAGGCAGACAGACAGACAGCAAGGCAGGAAAACAGAAAAACAGATTGAGATAGACAGACAGACAGGAAGGCAGGCAGACAGATAGAAAGGCAGAAAGACAGATCTAGATGGACAGACAGACAGGAAAGCAGACAGTAAGGCAGGCAGACAGACAGACAGGAAAGCAGGCAGACAGACAGACAGACAGAAAGGCAGGCGGGCAGACAGACAGGAAAGCAGGCAGACAGATCAAGACAGGCAGGTAGGCAGTAAGACAAACAGACAGCCAGGCAGATAGGCAATAAGACATATAGGAAGGCAGAAAGACATACTGAGATGAACAGACAGACAGGAAGGCAGAAAGACAGACAGACAGACAGACAGGCAAATAGGCAAGAAGACAGATAGGAAGGCAGAAAGACAGATTTAGATGGACAGACAGACAGGAAGGTAGACAAACATGCAGGCAGGCAGTCAGACAGACAGACAGATAAACAGACAGGCAGCCAGGCAAGAAGACAGATAGGATGACAGACAGACAGATTGAGATGGACAGACAAACAGATAGACAAACAGACAGACAGACAGACAGACAGACAGACAGACAGATAAACGTCTACATTACATTATAGATAAAGCATCATAAATAAAAGTTAAGGGACGGTGTAATGCATCTCTCTGTAAATAGAAAGAAAAAATTATCATCAGCTAGATGTTCACACACTCACATACAGACTATACACTGCCTTTATCTCTGCTGCGCACCACAGAGAGCTGATAAATATTTTCCTGATAATGGCCCCAGTCCTCCTCCTCCCACTGGCCTCCTTCAGTCTCATAGCAGGAAGTCAATCACAAGACACAACAATAAAGCTCATTCAATCACATACAGTCTCTCTTAAGTCATAAACCACAGAAGAACAATTGCCATCAGACTGCTGAGGGACAGAAATGCTGAAGACCGGCCAACTTCCGCCTAACCTGATTGAACTATCAAGCCGACACAAACTTGACGTTAACGTTGCGCCAACGGAAGACCAGTGCTACAAAAACACAATCAGAATACAAGTCGCTGTGTGTACAGTAGATGCCTGTAAACAGCCACGCTTCTGTACAAACATCCTGCAAGCTACAAGACTCATTCCCAGCATGTCTAAATGACCCAGCATGCTTTGCATACCATATTTTGCATACTGGTTATTTATTTATTGTTATCTTTCGAGCCATGTGTACTTTCTATGGAGTTCCCTGTAAGTCCATGCACCATCTGTTTTCAATGTGTTCAGAGCCTTTCCTTTGTCCCTCGCTTACCAGCTGCCATGGCGAGAACGCTTTCAATGACGATACTGAAAATTAACCATTTAATCAGATGCAAATGTGAGATATTATTGGAAATTAAATACTAAAAACATCAGGTGAATGAATGATGACTTAATTCAAGGATAATGTGGGGATACGTGAATACAAATATTTTTCACACTTAAATGACTGAGATGAAAAAGTATGTGCCGTGAAAAAGTATTTGCCCCCCTTCTGATTTTATATATATAAATTTATTTATTTATTTATTTATTTTTTGCATCAAACCTATTCAAACAAATTTCAATTGCACAACCAGTTGTTAGGTTTCACATACAGCCAAGTAATTTTGGACTGAACTTTTTTCCCCTTAAATCAAATCATGATTTAAAACTTGCTTTTTGTATTTAATCTTTGTGTAATATTCAAATTTGTTTGATGATCTGAATCATCTAGTTTGTTATATATTTATAATTTTATTATTTTTTTATTATTATTTACTTTTAAATATTTGTTTCTTTTTTTTAAACAAATACAGTGCAGTGATAAATAAATAAATAAAACCATTTAATCAGGAGGGGGCAAATACTTTTGCACGTCACTGTATTTGTTTAAAAAAAGAAATAAGTATATATTTTTAAAATATTTTTTAGTATTTGCCCCCTCCTGATTATTTTATTTTATTTTATTTTTTTAATCAGTAGGGGGCAAATACGTTTTGACGACACTGTATTTGTTTAAAAAAGAAATCTGTCCAATATCCTGAAGTCGTTTTTTTTTTTTTCTTTTTTCTTTTTTTAGAGCGAAATTGTAAAGGGTTTATAAAGTCAAAAATTCGGCACAGCATGTTTCCCGTCAAATGATTACAAAACACCTGATGGTAGATCAGTACTGACCAGAAGGTCACAGGTTCAAAACCCCAGCACTACCACTGCTGGGCCCTTGAGCAAAGCTCTTGACCCTCAACAGCTCAGACATACAGTATAAAATGAGATAAATGTCTCATTAAAAAGTCACGGCTGGATAAAGGCCATGACTGTAAATGTAAATGTAAGTGAATGGCTCTGTATGATGATTGAAGGACATGCTAGTACTCAGAAAAGCTTTAGCCACCAGAAACCAACTGGTAAAATATGAATAAGACGCAAGCTGAATATAGCTTACCACAATGATGTGAAAGTACCGTCATCCTGTATGCAGTTGCTACATTTACTGTAGACAGAGTGGTGAAGTTTGAGTAACACATGGCAAATGGAGAAGTACTGAAGTGACACAACTCAGTTTGGAACACAACCAAAGTGCATCAGAAGTCTGAATAAACACCGGCAGTTAGTGGGTTACATTTTATGACTAGTGATGTGCCTTAAAAGGAAAAGAGGAAGAGCTCTCTCTATATATATAAGGACATACAGTACAGTACTGTACGAAGGTCTTCAGCCACATTTCTTCATATTAAATGAAATGAATGAAATAAAAAATAAAAAACAAAGGGAACAAATGCTTTATTGTGACAGACTGCAAATTGCCTAAAGATACAATTTAATTTAAAATTGATTGTTTATGTAACAACCGCAGCAGCAATCTCATTTCCCCTCTCGTCTGTTCAACACTCAGCATCAGCTGTATACTACAGTAATTAGAGCTGCACGATTAATCGGAAAAAACATCACAATCTCGATTCATACCGTACATATATCTGATTCACTTCAGATCAGGCTGCATTCACGAGTCTACGTGTTTACTTGACAACAATCCCGGATTGCAAAAACAGTTTTTTTTTTTTTTTTTTTTTTTTTTTGCTGGCTTTAACGCTCATCAAACTCATACTTGTGGTGTATCATATGATGAAGTTCTGTAGTTGTCCAGGTGTCCAAAATGCACAGGTGTTACTTATTAGTTATTTTTATACATTATTGTTCATATTATATTTATGTTTAACAACTTTTCACTTTATTTACATGAAAATAATATGAACACTTTCTTTTTCTTAAGTGCAATCAAGGTTTTTTTTTTTTTTTGAAGAAAAAAACAAAGAGAGAGAGAATCATGTGAGAGAATCGTGATCTCAATTCCCATGGAGAAAAATCAAGATTCACATTTTGTCAAGAATCGTGCAGCCCTAATACTAATCACCAGCCGGATCATCTGTTAGATGTTTTATTATGCTTGAATGATTCAAGGTCACTGTGTGGCTTAACAAAAAAATATATTTATATAAACGTTTGCATTTGAGGTGCTAAACTGGGGCAGTTCCCCAATAATGCTACAGTTGGTTCATGCTAAACTACAACTGCCAACAAATCTGAAGAAAATAAATAAATCAGGATGTTTACAAAATCACGTTACCTTCAGTATCGCAATACGAAACGAATCAGTGCCTTAGACGCTCTATCAAATTTATGGGTCCCAAGACACTTTTTGTTTCTTTTTGAAGATATTTATGCATTGAAATTAACTTAAGCTATGCATAAAATAAGTGATGCTAGTTAACTACATCTTAAACATCAATGATAAAAAGAAACCAAGTCTGGTCACCTATGTAGAAATTAAATATAGCCAAGTCACTTTGGCCTGGAGCCTATCCAAGAAGATTTAGGGCATGAGGTGGGGTACATGCGGGGCACATGCAGATTATAGGCAATTTGGGATTGGAAATTAGCCTCATCTGCATGTTTTTGGACTGTGCGAGAAGAACCTTACAAACAGACCTAGGATGGGAATTGAACCCAGAACCTGGAGATGCAAAGCGACAGAGTTGAACACTAAGCCACCGTGCCACCCCGAATTCAATTATTTAAAATAAAAATATTTTATGGGTGGAAATGGCTCCCTAATTATGGAATTATGTACAGTATTACAGAACTACTGTATGCTTGAACATCTGCTGCTTCAGCTCATAATCATAATGTATACTGTAGATCAAGAGTGCCAAAAGATGTTCGCCTCTCCTTACATACTGTACCTTAAGAGGCTAGAAAAACTTTTGCAATGAATTGTAAAACATCTCACTGAAATCACTTTAAGTTGCATGTCACATTAGGTTCTATAGCTACCTCTCCTCTTAATTCTAATCATTAATAATGCACATCCTACTTTGAGTCCATTTTTTCACATGCCAACATCTGCACATTCGCTGCTATACAGAAGGTATGCATGCACATTTTCCTGCAAGTGTTTGCAATTTTCTTCCTATTGCACTGTGTTGACTGTTGGAGGTGAATCCAATTACACCCAACACTGCTGACTTTGGCATTTCTACAGGAGTATCAGTAAATAGTTGAAGACGGGGGAAAAAGCATGCATAATGTAGTATAATATAATATAGTGCATTATGCATGGTCGAGCTGCAACAGAAATAGATCGTGCAACCAGTACAAGTTGGCAAGAGCAATGCACGAAACTATCATTTTAGATCCAGCTGAGTGTAAAGCTTGGTGAGCTCGTGCTTTGCTTCTCACGCGCATGGTAACAAATTGAGCGCAGGATCACGACTCGAACGTTTTGAGCTGCGTGACTGCGGAGGAAAGCACGAGCAGGAGAGAAGGAAGGAAAGCCTTTTATCTTCGCTCACCTGGATCTAAAGAAACACCTGATTCACCACTAGTCATGCATTTGCTATATACTGTATCATACTGTACATGATCATTAAATTGCAATTCTCACGAATGCAAACTTGTTTTATTTACAGCGTCACAGTGTTTCCATTCGTATCCGCATTTCTCTTTGAATCCTGCAGCTTGCTACAATCCAGACGTTTGATCAGTAGCTACAGGACATTGGATCCGAGCACTTATTTCCGTATAGCTCGTGCGTGATCCACTATACAGTACTACTACTTGTATAATCCACACACACACACACACACACACACTCGCGAACAAATACACTCACCCGTGTCTGAACACCGACCTGTAGAGCTTGACCGAGCTTCTGCGTTCCCCTCTGTGTTCCTCATGTGGATCCTCTAACAGGATCTGTGTTTTTTTTTTTTTTCAATAGTAACCTGATGAGTAAGAGTGCGCAGGACCTGGTCGCGCGAACGAGAACGCGCGTTCAATCCGAGCGCGCGCCCTCGTGCACTTCGTGCGAACTAGCGTCCATTACAGGAGGAGCTTCAAGTGAAAACATGAAATAGAGTTGTTGTTTGTTTTTTTCTTCTTTTTTTTCCCTCACACTTTTCCACACGTATATGGTAGAATATACTACACGATATAATGTTTTAGTTTATAGATTTTGTTTTGTTCTCTATGTTGCAGATATTTAATAATTACCTTCTGACTAACAGGAATACAAACAAGTCATTACTTCTGCCGAGTTTCATCATTTCAATGTCCAACATGACTTGTATGCTGTATATCATTGTGTGTAAAACAAAATCCATTTTCTTATATGATTAACCGCCCCACCACAGAACATAATGATCCGAACTCTATGTAAATTTAATATACTGTACAGTAAAAACAATGAACACTTTGATTTTATCGCTTTGATGTACCCAATCATGCTCTTTTAACTAAAAAAAAAATTATAATAACAAGCCTTTTTTGTGTCCACGTGCTTGGTGGGTTTCCTCCACATACTCCGGGTTTCCTCCTACAGTTCAAATACATGCAAATTATGGCATGTATGACCGGCGTTCCAAGATAGATTGGCACCCTCTCCAGGGTGTACCCTGCCTCGTGCCATAAGTCTCCTGGGATAGGTCTCCATACCCACGCGACCCCGTACACAGGATATGCGGTATAGAAGATGAATGTATAGAAGATATATAACTAATGGAGCATGGCCTATTGGTTAGCCTTGTGGCCTCATACCTCGAGGGACTAGGGTTTGCGTGTCACCCTTGAGTTCTAATAATGCTTATTGGTTTTCTCCCACAGTCCAAAAAACAGGCAGATTAGGCTACCTGGTGTTCCCAAATTAACCCATAGTGTGTGTGGATTGTGTAAAGTATCCTTGGATATTCATGGCCTCCATGATGCTGTATAAGCAGTATAGCAGATGATCGACCCCTATATCTCACTATTTTTTAGTGATTAATGCATCTTTAAAATGTTTACATTTTTTAAATTAACTTGTGTCTGTAAATGAACTCTCCCCACTTCTCTGATGCAACTCCCACAATTTTTATAACCCCTGATCATTCCTATAATCACATGACTTTCAGAAAATAACAAACACCTTTGGAGAGAAATCATTTACAAGAAACATTATATCACTGTACCAATGCACCATCATACCAATGTCCCTGTTATGTAATTTTAAAAATGTGATTGAGAAATACCATAAAATCTTCTCATTGGCCATTGCATGGTAACAGATTGAACAAGTAAAAACAGGGCTAGTGTAAGTGGGTCAGATTAATAAGTTGTTACAGCATATTGATCATTAATTACAAATTAATCATGCGTACGTTTAATACAAAGGATGTTCAAGCCTCACTCCAAGTCATTTCCACATGTTTAGGCCAATTCATTTAGGCCATTAAAGAAGTTCCCGGGAGGCCAGGGTACGCTAGGATAAGTGCTTTAGTGGAGCAGGGATTTAAATAGAGAAATAAAGAGAGTTGTTACTCTTATAATTGTGTTCTGTTATTCAAAAGAGAGTTGTTACTCTTATAATTGTGTTCTGTTATTCACGGTCCCAAAATGGAGTGTAAAAGTCCCAGTTTGACTCGAACACCCCATCGAATATGCTATTACAATAGTTTCTGAAATAGTACACATTTGTCAGGAATAGTGTCATTATCTGGTGCAAAAAAAGCAGTTGAACTACAGAGTATGTTGTGATGCAAACCTTGAAAGAAGGCAGCGTTACCTCAGTAAAGAAACAGAAGTGGAGAAGGACAGAGAGGAAGGAAGCAAAAGTAAGTGTCAGACATCAGTGAGAAAGAAAAAGAAAAGACCACAGAGAAAGAATTGGCGAAAGAAGAAGAGGCAATTGAGGGCCAATGCTAGACAAACATTCAGTCATTGAACTCTACTCTTTCGAGAACAGACAGACCTCCAAACCAGTAAATGATGGAGCATCAAGGTTACAATTACACAACTGAACGTTGAAGGTTAATACCAAGGTAATAACAAGTGACTATAATAGTACTAGTACTATTATAGTCTTACAACATTATACATTATAATAGGGCAACAATACTGTAATGGCATCCTTATACTGATAGATTGTCAACCTTATTACGTCTATTTTTGTTCCATAATTTAATATAAAATATGTTTAATATAAAAAGGTCAAATTAAGCTATTTAAAAATGGGGGCAAATTACACTGAAATTTATATTAGTTTTTTTTTTTTTTTAATTACATTACTTTTTTCCCAAATTGAAATGTGTCTTGTTTGTAATTTGTGTGCGAAAAAAGAATTCTTGGAAAAATATGGGATAATTTGTCTTTTAGAAAGCTTTGCAATGAGAACACAGAGAGCATAATATCTTTCAACATAGGGGACAGTTTTTTCCCCACATAAAAATGAGTTGGCCAACTTTATTAAGCTATATTATCATGATATGGAACAATATACAGTTGTGTACTTGTAGTACTACAAGCCTTTTGTTATAACTTAGTAAAAAAAAAAACAGTAATTCTTGATGTCTTTTACAGAAAGTTATTTGACTGAAGTGGCACATAATATAGGAATAACTCAAGTGCAAGATATCACTAATACGTTTATGACTAGTTCAAAATGTGTATTGAATATATTAGCTAGAAGTCTGTAATATGTAAAAGAAAGTTATATGGATAGAAGTATGGAGACATGCAAATAAAATAAAGTTATTATTATATATTATTATATATTAAGTAATATAATATTTAATATTGTGCTTGGTTGTAATTGTGTGTGTGTGTGTGTGTGTGTGCGTGTGTGTGCGTGTGTGTGTGTGTGTGTGTGTGTGTGTGTGTGTGTGTGTGTGTGTGTGTGTGTGTGTAAACAGTTTTTTCATGGTTAAGTAGGTGACACTTTATATCTTTAAAAAAAGGACAAGGACATCGTACATTCATTCACATATCTGTCAGTGTACCAGAGTTAGTCAAACGGTATTGAAGAACACACATCAGTAGAGAAACTATCCAGACAGTAGGAATAATATTCTCAATACAGTACACTTATAACAAGTTTCTAAAGTGTTTTAAAAATATCCTAAGCTAGAGATCTCTAAATTATACTACACGCCCTGACAATACTTTTGTCATGTCCCCTATCAAAGTTGTAGGGACAACAAATAATAACTTGATCATTTGGAACCAGAAGTGGCTTATATGAAAGGCAAAGGCATCTAGATTAAGCTTATTTTACCTAAATAAAATATCATCATGCCGTGAATTTTAATTATTTCATTAGGACAGAAAGGTCAGACTTTGCTTAGACAAAAGTCTTGACACTTAACAGAAATAATGTACAGTACAGAACATAAAGTCATGGTTCAGTGGGAAAAGAATTAATATTGTGTATGACTCCCATGAGCTTGGAGGACTCCATCCATATGTCTCGGCAAATAACTTGATAATAACTTGCGATACTTGCGATAAATGGGATGCAGTTCAATAGATGAATTATCTGAAAAATCAACCTTCTGTCTCTTTTCTACAGTCCATCCTTCCTGCAAGCTGTGGGCCTTGGCATTTGAGGCCATTGAGACCACTGCATGAGAGAATACGAATTCTCTCTGAATTGTTCTTGTAGATACATGGGTTTCTGGTGACCAGTTGTTTTGTAGCTCTGCTGCAGTTGGAAAAGGGCTTGCCTTTGACTGTTGAATCAACCAACAGTCCTTTCGAACAATCGTCCTACATCCTCTTCACTTGACATTTAGATACATTAAAGATGTCTGCCACCTCAGCAGGTGACTTGGTCTTCAGGCTTTTGATGATCAACACTTTGGTCTGTGGTTGAATCTTTGGCATGCCGTCAGGTCAGGATGCATTTCAAGTGAAGGTTGGGTGTGCTGGGGTTCTTCTTCTACACACCTGGGAATGTGTTAATTACAGTAAACAAACATGTGACATTCTCATCTGTGATTGGTAGAACCCTTTAAAGACCTGACAAAACTTTGCCTTTGCCTTTGATATACGCCACTGCTGATTCCAGATAATCAACTACATGTCCTTCTAGTGACAAGACTTTAGTCAGGGTGTATATATGGTTATACTCGTCCAAGTTATTTACAATTGCTGCATATGAACTAAAATATAAAGACATGCAAGAAGTAAATAGATACCTATACTTTTATTTGATAACTTGTGTGCACCAAAATTTGTCGTCATTATTTGGTTCCTTCTTTTGAAATCAGACCCATCTTTACACAGAAGTGAAAACAGAATTCTAGGCAAGTTAAAAAAGTGTGTCATGACTTGGACGACCTGGACCTTCTGAAAGACATTTGTTTGTGCTGTTTAAAGATATTTGTATTTTCATTGTGTCCCTTGGGGCAGATTTGCTCTTAAAGCTGCCAAAGGGAAAGTTTTGGGCCATACATTTTATTATAACACTATGGATGACTACTTCTTATAATAACCAAATAGATAATTCGATAATCAGTACAGAGAAAAAAAAACTTTTTTCATACAATAATATTTTTTAATAAACCATGTCTTAATGTGATAAACAGTACTACACTCAATACTAATATCCAAAAAAAAACTTTTTAATGTAGTATATATATATATATATATATATATATATATATATATATATATATAGTCAAAGTATGTGAATTGAGCATATTCACAAAGTTGGAAGCATACAATTATACAGGACGTCTCAGCTAACTATGTCTGCATGGGCTTTGCTTTGTGCACAGGGGCATTGTCATGCTGGAACAAGTTTCAGCTTCAATCCCCTAATTAAATTACAATTGAATCCAGCATGACAATCCCCCTGTGAACAAAGCGAGCTCCACCCAAACCCCTGACCTTCTGGCCCTGAATCACTGACCTCACTAATACTCTTGTAGCTGAATGGACACAAATTTCCACAGCTACACTCAGAAATCTAGCGGAAAGCCTTCCCAGAGGATTATTTTCTGGAATTTATTAAATTCAAATACATACTAATGTCCATGGTTTTGGAATTAGGAAGACAGATTGGGGTGTATGTTCACAGATGTTCACAAACGTTTGGTTTCAACTTCTATACCATTTTAGTCTGTATACAGGATGCTTTGAGCTTATCCCAGGAGACTTAGGGCATGAGGTTGGGTAACCCCTAGAAAAGGACCAGATCCTATGCAGAACACAAACACCCACACTCTAAGCGGAATTTGGGAACACCAACTGATCTAATCTTCATGTCTTTGACCTGTGGGAGGAAACCCACCAAGCACCAAGCACAGGGAGAACATGTAAAAGAGTGAGAATTATAAGGTTTGTCGGGGTAGGTAGTAGAGTTATATTGTATATACTGTAGACCCATTTTTACATCTATAACTGATAACCCATTATACCACTATCATTTTTTTTTTTTAACATAAGGCCTAACCTTAATATGACTTAAGAAATCCAGTCGAACCCGGTGCTAGGTATTTGCATAAAAAAATCACTATTTACTGTGTATTCTGTATTGTACAATATTTTAAACTGTATAATATACTAATTGTGTTTACTAAAATGACTTTTCAGTGAAAACTAAAATCATTCGCCATGTACAGCTTTCACTTTTAGTTATGTTATCATACAGGAGCTAAATGACTTCCCAGGGTCCTTGGGTGATCACTAAGTACCTTATAAGGCATCGTAAGGTACCTCTGGTACGACGCAGATGATGTCTGATCCTGGTCTGATGAGGTCTGTGTCGTTGTGGCTACTCCCTCCATCTGGGTGGCCTGATTCATCCTGACCTTCTACTTCTGCTTGGAGCTTTTGCACTTTGACTCACCTTCTGCTGCTGTAGATGATTCCACATGGATACCGCAAAGATTTTCACTTCCCAAAAATAGTTCTGCCCAGCAGCAAAAAGAAGTTTTCTGTAGCGGATCGTTTCATCTGGATGCTGTAGATTCGTACTGTATCTAAGTGAGTGTGCTGTAATCATAATATCACACTTTGTCAGAGTATGGATTATTACATAGCCAACCCTCATGAGTTATCAAAGTCAACTGAATACTATTATTTATTCAGTCACATTTTTATACATCAAGCTACAGGATCACTCACTCACTCAGTCAATATATATATGGCTTTATCCTGTTATACAAGGTCGTGGGGACCTGGAGACATTCCCAGTGGACTTAGGGCACGAGGTCGGGGTACATCCTGGGTAAGGTGGCAAGCCATCACTGGGCACACACATACACACTCATTTACACACTATGGGCAATTTGGAAACGGCAGTTAACCCAATCGGAATGTCTTTGGACTGTGGAGGGAAAACCGAAGCACCAAGAGGAAACCCACCAAACACCAGGAGAACATGCAAACTCCAAGCACACAAACCCAAGGCGGAAATCAAACTCTGGAGATGCAATGTGACAGTGTTAACCACTAAGCCACCATGCCGTCTATCAAGCTAAAGGATGATTTACACATCCTGTATATTTGAATGTTGAGATTTGGCCTTGAGATTTTGACTGTCCTGAGTGATTCTAGGAAATTGGTCTAGGAACAGAGAAGTAACAATAGAACAGTACCATCTAGTGGATAAACTGAGACAGTACAATTTAATACTTAAGGAAAAATCTGGAACATAGTTTGTAATAACATACATACAGGTGAAACTCGAAAAATTTTAATATTGTGCAAAAGTTAATTTATTTCAGTAGTGCAACTTAAAAGGTGAAACTAATATATGCAATGCCCCATAGATTCTCTATGGGGTTCAGGTCAGGTGAGTTTGCTGGCCAATCAAACAAACAAATTTCAAATGTTAAAAAAAGTCTAGCCAAAGAACAAATCACAAAGAAAAACAAAAATTAAAAATTAAAAACTTGAAGAGTACAGTATTTTGGCAATTTTAGGCCAAGTTAAACCAAGAAGTGTAGGTCCCTAAAGATCAAAGACATTTGATCCATGTGATGTATAATTCCATTATATGACATGCGCTTATTTTATATCTCAATCTATCTTACAGACTACAGGACCGGTACAAACCTCCATCTATCTATGTATTATCTGTACTGCTTATCTTTTGTAGGTATACAGTATGCACGCTGAATGGGGTGCCAACCCATCACACGGCATAAACACACACATGCTCACACACTCACACAGACCCTCACCCACACACACTCATGCACACACTCACACAATATAAACTCTGCAGGTAAACTGGAAATGGCACAATATGCATGTTGTTGAAACTGAATGTTCAGCAGGACTAACCAGAGGAACAGGTTGACTCGACAGGTTGGTGTGCATTTCATGCATATGACAAACACATGAGTTAATTTTTTTTATTTATTTGGCCTACTATCAACACCAAACAAAACCAGCGTCCAGTTTCCAGCTAGAACTTGTGATGGAAGTTAATTGAAAAGAGAAGTATCTATCCAATGGCGGAAACTTCAAAGCACTTTTTGCAAGTTGCTCTGGATAAGAGCGTTTGCCAAATGCCTAAATGTACTGTAATGTAAATGTAAGAGGAGAGAGCAGAAGAGAAGGAGAGATACCAGTTAGGTATGGTCACAGTCACAGTCAAGGTAAATCTATAGATAGTGTAGAGTGCAAGCAGGGATTCCGACTAAAAGGGAGAGCCAGAAGGAAAAACAGACATGAGGGCTCCCTGAGATGTACAACAACCAATCACTTCATCACCAATAAACCTGAGCATGGTTTCTCTTCTGCTTCCCTGCCACCCTGGAAGGGGAAAATGTTACTACAAGCACTTTTACATCCGTCCATCCATCCATCTAGGAACCTCTGTAGTCCAAATAGAGGCCGTGAAGGGCAATAGTAATTACCTGTACATGTATTCTCATTTTACAACCATGGTAGGGCCTCCAGTCAACAATTATGTACGCATTCACAATTAGCCTAACCTGCATGTCTTTGGAGTGTGGGAGTGAAACCAGAGTACCTGGAGAAAATCTGACCGCACCTGAAACAGAAGCATTCCCATCAGGCTGTGATTTACTGATGTGGTAATTTTGTGACCTGCTTAGACTTAAAGGCAACAAATTTCATGGACCTGTCACATGGGGCCTTGATTTTAACATTTTTACCGACATCTTGCTGTAACCTTCCTCAATGTGGTCCCTCCACAACACAGAGCCTGGGCTGGAAATAGATACAGCACATTAAAGTCACTCATTATATACACTCATATACCGCTTTATGCTATATACAGCATCGCAGGGGGGGTGGAGCCTATTCCAGGCTATGAGGTGGGGTACAACCTGGATGGGGTGCCAATCCATATCAGGAAACATACAAACACACTTACTCACTCACTACTGGCAATTTGGGAATGCCTATTAATCTAATCTGCATGTCTTTGGAATGTGGGAGGAAACCGGAGTACCCGCCAAGCACTCCATGCACACAGACCCGAGTCGAGAATCAAACCCACACCCTACAGGTGTAAGGCGACAGTGATAACCGCTAAGCCACTGTGCCGCCAAGTAAATCTTTATAAATTAAGAAAAAAGCAGGGCCTCTGAGTGGCGCAGTGGTAAAAGCGCTCGCCCTATCATCCGGTCATATCATATCATAGATCGCTAGTTCCCGGGTGGTGCTGTAACCTCTCGCAGCCGGAGGTCTAGAGAGAGCTGATTGGCCGAGCTCTCTCAGAGGTGAGGGATGAGAGGCACTTAGTGCTCCCACATTAATCACGGCTCTACAGGCAGTCAGGGGCGTCTGTAAGCTCACGCAACGGAGGGAGCGGATAGCGCTGTCCTCCGAGTGTGTCCACCAACGGTGCGTGAGCGAGCAGTTCGAAAAGATGCGGTCGGCTGGCGTCACGTGGTTCGGAGGAAACACGTGGTAGTCTTCGGCCCTCCCGGCTGAGTGGTAGTAGTAGCCTTAATGT
>JAAGKR010000159.1:202836-275336 GCA_011419295.1 Clarias macrocephalus
TGCTATAGCAGACACAGTCTGGCTTTTTGCAGTCACAAGGCAGGTTGTTGGTGGTTTCGAAATGGTTTATTGATTTTTTTTCAAGAATGTCTACATAAAGCGTTATCACACATTTTAACCTCAATTTCAGAATTGAGCACTGAGCACTCAGAGCAGTATTTTTGAAAAGGCACAGCGCCAATAACGTTTGTGTACCTCAGGGTACAGTACTATGATACGGCATGGAACACTACTTCAAGTCTGTGTCAGGATATTTGCTTCATACCATGCATACAGTAGAGTCAGACAAATGTTTCTGTGGTCAGCTTTTCAACTCAAGATGCCATGACAGCCTTTCATTAGGGTGGTGAAGGAGACTTTCTAAGTTACTTGGTACAGTATATAATTAGTCCCAATTGAGGAACTTCTCAAGACAGAGGCACTGATGTTGCCCTTTAAGTTGGAAGCGCATACATCCGGCCCAAGTGTTCTGCATACTTAAGAAAAACATCCTGAATGGAACATGACAGCTTTTTGAGCTTGCTTTCATAAAAAAAAAAAATACAAAAAAAAAAACAATGTTTGTATCATTCAACTTAATATTAACACATGCCTCATTAAAGATATTTCCAAACACGTTAGCTATTTAAATTTATGAATATTACATTTTATGTTCTTATTATATGGTGGCACAGTGGTTATGCAGTCGCCTTGCATCTCGAGTGTTCGGGTTCGATTCCCAGCCAGGTTCAATTCCCGCCTTGAGTGTATGGGGCTTGCATGTTCTCCCCGTGCTTGGTGGGTTTCCTCCCACAGTCCAAAGACAGGCAGGTTGATAGCTTAGGTTAACTTAAAAATGGAAAATTTATGTTGTGCTGTAAATTTATGTCGCTTGCATGTATGCAGCACCTTGGTCCTGGAGGAACGTTGTCTCGTTCCACTGTGTACTGAACTGTATATGGTTGGAATGACAATAAAGCCTACTTGACTACTTGACTACTTGACTACTTGACTTAAGATTAGACTAACTGCCATTTGCAAGTAACTGCCCCGTAGTAAGTCTCCTGGGTTAAGCTCTAGGCCCCCTGTGACCCTGTATATAGGATAACGCGGTATAGATTGAGTGAGTGAGGTTACATACTGTAGCATTGCTGGAAGCCTGTGTAAAATGGCGAGTTGCGTCAGGAAGGGCATCCAAACTTGTGCCAACCTGGGTTCATTTTTTTGTAATGTAGCACGATTTTATGCAATATTAAATTAATAAAATTCAATATAATTATTTTCTATTAAAAAACTGTAAACTAATTTAGCAAATAATTTGCTTCTACCATACATGATGCCATGCTGCCTACCAATGTATGAAAAGTTTAGAGTGCACTACTAAAGCATTATAGAGGAATGGCAATGTTTTACCAGCTCAAATGCAGACATATTTATAAATAAAAAGAAATAATTGATATGAATCAATGTTTCCCATATCTCTAGTATATTTCGTATTGCCGAAATGTTTTGACCAAATACAATACACATACAATTACTATAGATTTAAGAACATTTACGGCAATGAAATATCACCCTACTGTACATATTGTACAATAATATTGCAAATAAGTATTAAAATAGTTATACTGTAATAAAAAACAACAATGCAATTTAATATTATTTGCTTTGTGCATAGATGAGGAATCTCGTCAGAGGGAAGAGCGAATCAGCACTCTACCTGCCCTACAGCCAAAACCCCTGCCTCGACCATCTATTGCTCCCGAAGCTCCATCTACTCCCCGGAAGCCTCCAATCAAACCCAGGCGAAGCATCAAATGCCGTCCTATAGCACAGCCAGTATCAGAGCAACCACAAATCCGGGACATTCCGATGGAGATTGGGGTAACTACTATCCAATCATCGATCAATATGAACGTTGAGGACATATTGCAGATTTGTTGGTGCCAACCTACAGTACAGTAGTGGGCTGCAATATATATATATCTCAAAGGGGCTTTTTACTCTGTGTAGTCAACTGATACAAGAATAATTAGTATGTTACATGAAATTTACATTAGGTTTAAATAAAATGTTGCTGCATTTCATAAATAGCTCCTTGGAAGTGTAAAACATGGCCATGGAATTACATTATTCTTATTTTTAGAGCTAAGTGAAGAAAAAAAATATATGTATTTCGATTTAGGTTTTTTTTAGCAGCTACATTTGATTTTATATTATGCCATTGCCTTTCCATGTTTTTATATGAAATGTAGAAATATCTGTTAATGCATATCATACATTTTTCATATATTGATATGAAAATATAGTGTTAAAATGTAGAAAATATCTTGGCAGGAAAACACTTCCACTTTTCCACTTAAAAAAAAAGGGGGATTTCATTTGAATTTCAATGTATATCACAGATCTGTCCACATTTTAAACAGATTATATTTATAATGAAATAGGTACATAAGTAATTACAAACATAAACATGAAATGATTTTTAGTCTTGAGATCTAGAAATGTTTTTCCACAATCATACTGGAGCTCCCAGGGATGTTCAGTGTTTGTTGCCTGCTTTTCCTTGACTCTGTTTATCTCACCCAAACCATTTCAACTGGATCAGGTGATCTAATACAGCACTCTATCACTCTATCTTGGACAGATAGCGCTTACATAACCTTGAGATGTGTTTGGGGTCTTTGCCCCTTTGGAAAACAAACAATGGATCCAGCAAATGGAAATCAGACGGGGTGGCATGTCACTTCAAAATGCTGTTGTAGATATCCTGGTTAAATGTCCCCTTAATTTTGATTAAGCCATCAACAGTGTCACAAGCAATAGAACAATCTATTGACCCTCTCTATTTCAAACAAAGACATGGTGGTTAAAACCAAAAATGTCAAATTTGGGATCATCAGACCAAAGCTAAATTTTTCCCGCAATCTAATGTCCATTAGTTGCGTTTCTCGGCCCAAGCAAGTCTCATCTGCTTGTGTTCTTCCAAAGTAAAATGGTTTCTTAGCTGAAGCCCTGACTCACTCAGTCTCATCTGAACAGTGGAGATACTGTAAATTGACGGTTAATGAGGCTGGTCATTCAAGTAAACTTATCCTCTGTAGCAGAGGGAGCTCTTGGTCTTCCTTTTCAGAGATGGTCCTCAGGGGGCCAGTTTCATCATAGCGTTTGATGGTTTTGGTGACTACGCTTGGGGATATGTTCAAAGTTGACTGACTGATGTTAATTTCTTAAATTAATGATGCACTGTCTTTTCTCTTTACATAACTGAACGTTTTTTGCCGTATTATTGATTTGTACAACAGTTGTAGTAGCAGTAATAGGGCTATTGACAGTGTACCCACTCTGCACAAAACAACTGATAGCACATTAAAAAGGCAAGAAAGGTCACAAATGAACTCTTGACAAGGCACACCTGTGAACTGAACCTGGTGACAGAATGCCATGATTGTGCCAAGCTGTAATCAAAGCTATACTGTATATAGCTACTTTGGACAATCTAAAATGTAAAACATATTCTGGGTTGTTTAACCATTTTTGTTTGCTACATAATTATTTTATAGTTTGGATGTCCTCAGTATTAATGCACAAAAACAAAAGCAAGTAAAGGAGAAGAAGTGGCCAAACATTTGTCTTCCATCATCTTCAGGCAAGAAATGTCATGAGAAAAAACATGCAGAATGAGGAAGATGGGCCATCACTTGAACACTTAGTCAAATCATAAACTACAGTAGAACTGACAGCTATGTTTAATAGTGAAAGTAAGCACATTTCCACACATAGTGCGAAGAGATTGGGACTAAACAGCTTTGTAGCCTCACGTTATAGTAAGGCTAATTGGGAAGAGAGCATAAGGAATGGACTGTTGAGCGTTGGAAAAAGGGTCATGTGGTCTGATGAGTCCAGATTTACCCTGGTAAAAGGCCATTATTGGCCTAGTGCCTAATGTACAGTACAAAACTGTGAGGCAGTGGTCTAATTGGACGGGAAAAAATGTTGTGACATTGCATAAGCTTATAGAAATAGTGCAACGGGTGTAATCAAAGCAAAAGGCAGTCCAATGAAATATCGGAGTGTATGCCGGTTTTTTGGCCGGTCAGTGTATGCATGTAGCCATTTTGGAGGTCATTACTGCAGCGTGTATCTCTACTGATCTGAGGTCTGTATCAACTTTGACCAGCTTTGACCATGCACAGCTTTGTAGTGCTATATGGAAGTCGAAATAAAACGAAACTGATGAACTAAGCTTCTTCATAAACGGAATTCGAGATTGAGCATGCAGTCTCATAATGTCGGATGACGTTATATTGCAACAGAGAAATGATACATGACTTTAAAAAAAATTAAATGACAGAATCTCAAAAGTGAGCTGTGAGTGTGTGCAAAACCACTTTGTATTGTTATGAAAAATACCTTGGAAACCACTACCGCTCTAGTCCTATTTTTAACCAGATTACCTCATCTAAAGGCTTCACATGAATAAAACTGGAGAGATGGTATTAAACAAAATGGAAAATGTACTAAGTGGAGTGTGTGTATGTTTGTGTGTGTGTGTGTGTGTGTGTGTGTGTGTGTGTGTGTGTGTGTGTGTGTGTGTGTGTGTGTGTGTGTGTGTGTGTAAGGAACGGAAGCGAATCGCTCCCTCTCAGGTGCTGAACCCTACAGGGCCTCTGGATGCTCAGACTCCATCTTTGCAGGCGCATAACCTGCTGTGGTTTCAGAGAACGCAGCTGCCTCGGCTACCAAAACCCGTGCCTTGCTGGCTCCATGGCTTCGCCACACGCAGGTTCTCTCTCTCTCTCTCACATCAGTTTCTTACACCAACCACACCCACTTTTTCACAGCAGTGAATGCCACAGCTACTACAGGTGCAGACATCCAACCAACCACATTTAGCGTTCGTATGCCCCATGTCCTATTTTAAACTACTACATACGTTAAAGCTTTTTCTTCACAGGGAAGCAGAGCAGCTACTGCAGGATAAGCAGCAGGGTTGTTTCCTGTTGAGGCTCAGCGAGTCAAAGGTTGGCTTTGTGCTCTCTTATAGGTATGTACTGTACCCATATGTAAGCATGTCCTTTGCAGCTACACAGATACACTCGATTCCGCAGATTAAAATGTAATCCAATTCCAGAG
Source organism: Clarias macrocephalus (assembly GCA_011419295.1). Classification (NCBI taxonomy): domain Eukaryota; kingdom Metazoa; phylum Chordata; class Actinopteri; order Siluriformes; family Clariidae; genus Clarias; species Clarias macrocephalus. Next base: position 207,952 of record JAAGKR010000159.1, read on the forward strand.
GTATAGACAAGTGCCGTCACTTCATCATAGAGCAAGACTGTGATGCGTCCGAGATGGAGAGTCAATACATCATAGCTGGAGAAACCAGCAAGCATTGCAGTCTGGAGGAACTTATCAACTACTATACCCACAACCCAGTGGGGCCTTTTAATGAAAAACTCACTGTGCCTTGCATGCAGGTAGGATTCTGTTCACACCGACTTCCCCTCTATCCCGCACTCATTAATCATCTATATCGCTTAATCCTATGTACAGGGTCTGGAGCGCATACCAGGAGACTTGGACAGGGTACCAATCTATTGCAAGGCACACACATTCAATCACAGCTTTTTACTATGGGCAATTTTGGATCGCCACGGAGAGAACATGCAGATTCCATGCACACAGAGATGGGAAACAAACCCGGACCCTGGAGGTGCAAGGCAACAGTGCTAAACCACTAAGCCACTGTGATGCCCCCTCCATCACACTTACTTTGCAGGAAAATATATAATTGAATCATTAAATAAACAACATTTAGCATCCCGTTTGACAACTCTTACCAAGTAACACCAAGTCTTATCCAGAAAGGGCCAGTTTGGGTCCAGGTTTTCATTCCAAACAAGCTGAATCCATACTTTATATCCTGATGAAAATCAAGAGTAGGTGAAATCACGTGTGGTTCCTAGGTTATTGGGATGAATCTTGAAACGTGAAAAGCTCACCATCGAGGCAGTGGTCAGAAGGTTGATGGTTTGAGCCGCCCTGGTGATACTTGAGCAAGGCCCTTAACCCTGTCTGCTCCAGGGGTGCCATATAATCTCTGACCTGCACTCTGACCCAAGACTTCTAACAAAGCTGGGATATACAAGGAATCTTTTTTTTGTTTATTCGGATCTGGACTTAGATGGGCATATTTTTGATGTTCTATGATCATCACATACAAAAGAAATCATAAAATCCCCCTAAACCCATTACAACCCAAAAATATAGTGTATTCATTGCTATCCACCAAAATTCATCTCCAGTTTACACTTACACCAGCCATCAGGAAAAACCTTAAACTTAACCCTGACAACTAGAAGTAATGTTCATTAAGGGTTCTCAGCTTCAATCGGATCAAAGTTGTAAGGAAATATTTATAAATTATAATGATCCAATTGTCCCTGAGAAGCAAGCCAATGGCAACAGTGGCGAGAAAAACCTCCATGAGATGGCAATAGGAAGAAACCTTGAGGGGAACCAGACTCAACAGGGAACCCATGCTCATGTGGGTGGTATCAGATCGCCTAATCGTCTCTGAATGGAAGACAATTTTTAGCCTAAAGGGACACAACGAAGATTTTTTGACAATTTTGACAACAAATAAACTGTATTAACTGTTCTTTTTTGGTGCTCCTCCCTCTTTAGCATGAAGCAGTTGAAACTGGTGCTTGTGTAGTTTAAGTCTTGTCCATTAGGTGCAATATTTGCTCAATGTTTTTAAGCAAATGAATGGGAAACCTGGTTAGACATGTCCAATAGCATTTTGTTTTTTAATTCTAGTTACTCAAAAAAGGTTACATATTTAAATATGTACTGTAAAAAAGCCGACACAAATGCTGCGTCTCTGCCCATCTACCTCAATGATGGTCAAGTACTGTCCAAATGTAACTTCTTTCTTAAAAGTGTTGTATAGCCCTTAGAACCCAGGCAGTTTTGCAGTTTCTTTTTTTATTTTTTTATATAAACATATATAGGGCTCAGGATTGTGCAGAATAGAGTGGCATATCCTTTTTTTTTTCAGCACAACCTAGGCAATATGATGAACTGAATAACCAAATACTACTCTTTTCTGCTTTCAAAGCTAAAGCAGGGAGAAGTTAAGTCAAGTCAAGATAATGCACCTGTGATTTTGTGGCTAGTGAAATTTTATGCATTAGAGTAAAATGATATGTAATGAAATGGCCTTGAGTCTGAGAATCCTTCCTGATCCTCCAGAGATTTATTATTACATATACACCACACTATATACCACTTTGTCCTTCTATAGCCCTTTTAAAGAAATTCAGAATGAGGGTGTCCTCCATGCACCAGACCTCAAGCTCTTTCACTTCCTTTCTGTTAGTTGTCTTATAGGAGACTCAAAATGAGCCTCTCAACAGTGGTGTTAATGATGTGGTTGCTATCATGTTAGGCGAGATGGTTGTGAGTACATTTACAGTAGAGGACTCTGGAAGGGCCATCTAGGGGTTTCTGATGTTCAGTCGGCTTATAGAAGGAGAAATGATGTGAAAGACATGTTTGCTTCTGGTAGTAGCTTTATTTAAGTGAACCTTGACAAGAGAAAGGTTGTGGTGTCTTGGGCATCATCAAAAGATGACATGCTTATTATTAAACAACTGATGCACTGGACTAATTATGTGCTGTTATATTACTGTTATTTGGTGCACATCTGGAAAATAATTTGTGGGGAGCATAGGGTCTGGGGTTTATGAAGCTTCAGGGTAGCATCACTGCTTCAAAGCTCCAGGGTCTAGGATTCAGTCCACACTTGGATTACTGTCAGTGTAGAGCTTCCCCTGTTCTTCTCACATCCTCACAGGTTTCCACCAGGTTCTCTTTTTGGTCCTTTGGCTATGAATATTGGCCATTGGGGTAAATCTGTGTGTGTATACAGTGCCTAGTGACCTGACATCCAGTCTAGTATGTATTGCCACACAGCCTCATCCATCAAATGCTCTGGTTCCTCCGCAACTCTGACCAGTATGAACATTTTTCTAAAAATGAGAGAGGTTTTGTGGTAAATTGGTAGTTTTTGTTTGCTTTTACCAATTGACTTTTGGAACTTCTGCAAATGCCACAGTGTGATTGAACTGATGAAGCCGAGTCCTGAATGAGGTGCTACTGAGGTTCTTCCCAGCTAGCAATCTAGTTCCACGGAGGGAGAAGTGTATACTGTGTATTGCCTTGCTTTGTCTTTTATACTATTTATACACTTCATCATTTTTCCTAGGCGGCACGGTGGTGTAGTGGTTAGCACTGTCGCCTTGCACCTCCAGGGTCCGAGTTAGATTCCCGGCCAGGTTCAATTCCTGTCTCTGTGTGCATGGAGTTTACATGTTCTCCCCGTCCTTGGTGGGTTTCCTCCGGGTACTCCGGTTTCCTTCCATAGTCCAAAGACATGTAGGTTAGGTAAATTGGCATTCCTAAATTGGCTGTAGTGTGTGAATGAGCGTGTGCCCTGCGATGGATTGGCACCCTGTCCAGGGTGTACCCTGAATTGTGCCCTAAGACTCCGGATAGTTTCCAGGCCACCCGCAACCCTGAATACAGGATTAAGCGGTAAAGATGATGAAAGAGATCATTTGTCCTTTTGTATTGATCGATTACCTTCCTTTACTTCCTCTTCTAGGCTAACAGCATCTTTGAGGATAAATCAAAGATGGAAGTGGGAAATAAAACAGAAAGCGTCGAAGAAAGAGTTGCCACTCCAGGAATTAGCCATGAATACCCTCCCATGGGCTCCACAGGGCAAGATGTCCGTCCTACTGCCGTGGAATCGGCGCAGTACGCTGTAGTGAGGAAGGCTCTAAGGAAGACTCACTCTCTATCTGATTGCATGGTTTTATCTCACTTGCTACCTCTTGTCCCAGAAAACACAGATCGAGAAACAAAAACTGAGGTATCACTTAGATTAAGCGAAACAAAAACTATGTATTAATATCATTTAAAGTGAGTTGTATATGAGCAAAAAAATCTGTTTCCACCTTCCAGAATGACACACCAGAGTCTGTGTTTGAAAACGCGGACATGCGCGCAGGAGGAGACGTGGTCCATCCTGTTGATGCCCCCTATGCACGTGTCAACAAACCCCAGCGTCCACCAGCACAACCTTCCTCCGTCAATGTCAACGACAGTGATGCCGACGCCAGTGTATGGGGTGCATCAGCAGCCGTGGATTATGAGTTGTTCCCCAGTGTTGCGGCTGTAGCGGAACAGAAATACTGCAAACTGGAGCCTATTCATACTTACGAGGAGGCTCTGCACACGCGTACGCGTGAAAATCAGATTGATTTCTACGCACTTGGAAGGCAGAGAGAAAACGCAACAAATGCAGGTGAAAAAAGGGGGATGGTGGAGAATTAAAAAAGAAAAAAGGGGCAGGATGTAGCTCTGTGGTTAAGGTGTTGGACCATTACATTTTGACATGTGGCAGACGCCCTTATCAAGCGCGACTTACATTTTTATCTCATTATACATCTGAGCAGTTGAGGGCTCAGGGCTTGCTCAAGGGCCCAACTGTGACAACTTGGTAGTTGTAGGGTTTGAACCTGGTATCTTCCAAACTGTAGTCCAATGCTTTAATCACTGAGACACCCTTGACCCATTATTAATCGGAAGGTCCCACGTTCAAACCCCAGCACTACCAAGTTACCACTGTTAACCCTCAAGCTGCCCTGATCTAAAGGGAGATACAAAAATGTAAATTGTTGTAGGTAAGGGAGTCTGTCAAATAGAATAGGTATTTCAAAAAAAAAAGTTTTATCATCTTACTGTGCTTGAAGTCTACTGTAAACCTTCAATTCACAGGAATGTCATTACAGGTCCCGGTTTGATGTGTATTAGAATGCGTGCATTAATATAAACCACGGCCTGCATTGTTCTCCGAGCCGTGCAGTTATGGAAAATTCACATCAGCACTTTTTCGATCAGATGTGAGACTTCAATAGACGTGTGGTGTAAGAGCCTTACATAGATGAGCATATTCTCACGATGAAGGCTAGGGGTGCTCTGATTGATCGGACGCCGATCATAATCGGCCGATAACAGCTTTGGGAAGTTTGATCGGCAGTCTCTATAATGGCCGATATAGAAAAGCTGATCAGATGACGCAAAACTCGCGAGACATTTATTTTTTTGCGCGCTGCTAAAATGACTTCACCGGTCTGGCAATTCTACGTGTTGTGTGAAAAAGACAATACATTAGCAACCTGTGTAACATGCCAATTCCATGAGGCGGGAAACACCCAAAGCATTTTAACACCACGAACCTCATCAGACATTTGAGAGAGCGCAAGAGTTCAGCAACTCGCGCGCTGTAAAACAACTCTCTCACATACGCGGTTTCACTCGGTGGTGCAAAAAAGTAAACGTTTGTCAAACGTTACATTTTTTAAACAAGTTTTTAAACATGAAAAATTACACGTTTAATTTTTTTGGCGGTCTTCGCGGATAATTGCAGACCTTACAGAACTTCCGGTGTTATGCGTTAAAATGCCCCCCTGACACAGAAATTTATAGGTTTATGAATTACAAATTAGACCAAATGAATTTGATAATAAAATAAGCAATATAAAAAAATACATGTTGAATAGGAACTTTTTTCCTAAATATTTTTTTTTCATATACAAGATGGATTTTTTTATATTGCTTATTTTATAATAAAATAATTTCGTGTAAGTCTTCATAACAAATATTAATTTAGTGCAAACATTATACATGACATTATACATTTACATGACAAATCCCTGCAAAATAAATGTGTCAGAAAATAAACATTGTATGAGAATTTGTATTAATGGTCTTGACTATTATAATATTGATATCATATTTGATAATAAACCTATGAATTTTTGTTATGATATAATAGATAGAGATTATATATCGCATCCTACTTGTCTGTTATTTTATCTACAGGAAAGTTGTATTTGTCAAGCTCTAAGCTGTTCCCAATTACTAACCAAACACAGGCCAATAAATACAGTTGTCAATTCATGATATTTCTCTTCTTTTCTATTTACATTGTTGTTAAATATAGCTTAATCAATAATGCCACATGATAAGGCTTCGAGTAGATCCTTTAAATTTATTTCTGTTTGTTTCCAGCAGCGATCTCTGGTAATCATGTCTACGCAGAAGTTAACCTTAGAGGAACAAGAGATGACCCATTACTGGCTACTTCACCTCCCCATGCGAGCACAACATTTATCTCTGCCCAGTCCTCCGTGAGGCCTCATCCTAGACTGCCCCCAAGACCTGCAAACGCTCCAGTACGACCTGAGGGTGGAACTCAGGTACGATTCATCTTCAGGTTCTAGCAACATTATTAGACAAGATTGGACTAGCTGAGTATACAAAATTGGAATCAACTGAATTTACAAAAACGTATCTTCCCCACAGAATCCTGCTGTTTCGGCAATGAGGAATCCACCGCCTTACCAACCCGAGCAGGCGCTGCCAGAAAACTCCGGCTCCTCCATATACGAGCAGATTCCAGAAAGACGAAACAAACCCAGACCTCCGTTGCCGCCTCTGAATCCCAAACGCTGACTCATGGTCCACCATCAGTGTCGTTGAAGCCTTTCTACTACCGAGCACACGTTTCAAACTGAATAGTATTACAAACTTACAACAGAAGCCTACAGGAATCATTCCTCTTGATGTATGTGGTTTCACATTACATACATGCTTTATCTGATCCTTTTTCCACAACATGGGTGCATTTAATGTTGGATCTATTTAATGTGTTTGACTGCAGAAATATTCAGCCTGAACTTTAATCTAAGGTCTTGACAGCATCTCGAGTCTTATTTACCACGGTCTGTGTAAAAGAACTGTAAATAAAGAGGACAGTAGATACATGTTTGTTGTAATATTGAATAAATATATAGATGTATATTTATAAAGAATTTTATTAGGAGAAAGTTATTTTCAGCTATACCAACATCCACAACTATGTTTTCTTACAACTTTTAAACTTTTAAATCCTAACACCTAGTGTACAACCCAATGTTAAAGTAGCTATTGCTTTACAACAAAGTAAGCTCATGATTCTTTGAGTCCTACCTTTGGTCATTTTAACCACACTAATCAGTAAATAATGAATCACAGGGTGAGTGTTGATTGAAAGACAGCAGAACTCAACTTCTCAAGCGTTTCGCGCATTAAGTATGCCAATTATTAACAATGTGTGATGTGTTGTATCGAGTCACACAGGTTAGTTTTGCGCTACAGCCAATACAGTGCATTGGGTGAAATGCATCAAATCTGTTTCGGTTCGACACAAAAAAAAAAAGGTTGATAAATACTTATTCAGCATTTCAACAGAATTTAAAAAGTTTTAATCTTAAAATATGGCTTTAAAGCATTTTAAATAACACCATGCCAGCTGGTTGCTCCAGTTGTAATAGAAAAACTAGAATTTTTTCCACTATAAAACCATGCTGCATGGGGCTGGAAGGATCAAACTTGTACAAGGTCTTTAACACTATCTGCTCCAGGGCCGCTGTATCCTGGCTCACCCTGAGCTCTGACTGTAATAAAAAATAAAAATATGTTTACTGTGCTGTAAGGTACATGTGACAAATAATCAATCCTTAATCCTCAGGGGTGTGCAGGGAAATCATGGTGTCAAAACGAGGATGAGGGCTCCCTCTTACTACACGGCAGAAACTTCATTTAAAATATGCCTAAAACAGGATTTAAACTTTTTTTCCCTCCTGATGTCCAAACAAAGTTTCACTATATCTCAAGAACCAGACATGAGTAATAAACATGGTGTCAAAATGAAGCTTAATTAACCATGAATCTTAAAAATATGCATAACTCAAATCACCCAAAATGCAACGCAATACCTGATCTGATGCGACGGGTCACAGTTCCCTTAAAGCAAAGCTGTTATGCAATTACTATAACAAAGAAAAACATCCAAACTGAGGTGTATTTAATTTTGTAAAAACCCACTTGTATTTGTTATTTCCACTGTAAATCTCAGAACAGTAATGACCCAATTTGTCTTTAAATACTTGATTAAACAAACAACAACAACAAAAAAAAAGGTTGCCTCATAGCCTGGGATGGAACAGTTACCTGGGAAAGATGACCTCAGTCATTCTTCCGAATGGGTGAAAAAGGAAAGAAATACGGCCATCACGTGAAAACTGTGAATTTGAATCCATGGTCATGTTACCCCCAATATGGGTAATAAAATGATTGAAAAATCTCTGGGGAAAAAAAAATATATCAAACCACATTCCTGTCCCTTCCTTGACTCCTTTTGTAATGCTTTAACCCTACACACGTTAGTTCTTCTTGGTCTTGGCGGAGTCGTATTTCCTCTTGCTGGAGTACCAGAGGAGCAACGGGATGCCAATGGAGGGCAGAGTCATCACACCGAACGCAGCCCAGTCCAGCTAGAGAGAGATACAAACAAAAGGTTATCTACAAAAGGCTTTGAATTGTGCTTAAATTAATTACATTTAACGGCTTCAAGATGTGACTGAATGTTTGATGGAATTTGACTCAACCATGAGGAGCATCTAAGACGGTGAGGAAACCTCTTCTGAGGATTGATATACAAACACTTACATAATGTGGAGAAAAGCGTCTGTCAAACTCCCTCTGGGCCAGAATGCCTCCCTGACCAGGAGCGCTGGTGTAGCCAACCTTACGATAAACAACAAAATTCTGATTATTGTACAAAATACTGCATTAATATTGCACCATTTGTACACAGATCTCAAACAAAACCCATAAAAACAAGGAGTACATTTACATGCTGTTATAACCTGTTTAAAATCGTAAGCGATAACTGAACGTTCGTAGTTTTACACACATTACACAGGTCCTTGATGTTGTTGTGCTAAATATATTCTGTGGTTAACCTCAACCGGTTATAGGATATCCTGTTTTCAAGAACCGTGAGCTTATTTTCCATTGAAAGAAAAAATAAATAAAATATGTTGCTAGAAGGAAACACTTACCACGACCTGACCTCCTTCTTGGGCCAAATAACTGACGGTGGCTGAGGTGAAGTTGAAGTAGCCGGCCTTCAGTGGACGCAGAACGACTGTATGAGACACATTACTGGCGCTGAGAAAGAGAGCGAGTCAGGGAACATGACCAATCGTTAGTGGACTTAAAACAGACTATAGTGCTTAAGTGATTATACAAACAAACAAACAAACAAACAAACAAAACCCTAGCACAACCAATTACTCAAAGCGACAGACATGTTACCTTAACTTTTGTGATGTGATATGTTATCTTGATATTATCACTTAATACTCATAATAAGCACTAACTTCTCTCATACTCATGCACAGAGAACGCAAAGCTTGCAAATTAAACCTCACCGCCTTGAAGCATGTGTAACAGTTTCAAACATTCAGCTGATAAGAACAAAGAGATCAAAGAACTCTGCTTATAACTCTCACAAGATAAAAGAAGAGCTCATGTCAAAAACAAGGCCTGTAGCCTCATTTCAATTGGTCCTCTCTGGGAGAAGGGTGGAGACCACAGAGAGAGAGACACACACACAAAAAAAAAATGACCGTTCACCATGCATACCTTGAAGTTTTTGATTATTAAAAAAAAACAAAAAAAAAACAGATCCCAAAAATATTTTAAACACTAGATGTGCCCACGACTTTATTCGCATGGAATTTAATTACACACTCATAAGCACAAAAATTAATTTTAAAAATATAATAAATATGTTACAGCACAATCTGTTAAATTGTGGAATGAACAAAAAAATTGGTGTTACCGTGAAGTAAGTGGAATGAAGGTGTGAGATTGTGTTTATCAAGTAGATTTCAATTGCACACTCATAAGAATGTGTATATATATAAAAATAAATAAAAATAAAAAACACAGCGCCACCTGTTGAATTTTGAGGTGAACTAATGATTTTTTTCAAGGTTAATCTTTTTATGATATCAGGGCGTTTTCCATTTAAATTTCGAATCATCTTCTCTGCTTGTGGGCTGATTGCGATGAGATAAAGCCTTTATATTATTTCGAGCTCAGCCAAATAATTATAATACTGTGAAAACCAATTAAAATTCGGTCTGTAGTTTTTACGTGATGCGTGCACAAACTGACAGACGGTCAAAAATTGTGCAGACATGTCAACTGTACAGTTTTATTATACAGTATGTAATAGATTAAAAAGGCTGTCTCCTGGATCTTTTTTTTTTTTTTTTTTTTACAGTTGAGCTGGTGAAATATTGCTGCTCCTCTATAATCCTACAGGTGGTGCACTCCAACCTACTCACACATTGGCAGGTAGTCTCTTGTGGTAATAGCGAGGAAGACTCGCTCATCACTAAATGTTTTACATACACTGCTGCAAACAGTTTCAAATTTATTGATGAACTTAATTTTCAGAACCATATTATGTGGGGGGAAAAAAAAACTAAACCAACAAGAAAATATGCACATCTTTTATGTGGACAAAAATAAAAAATAAGTGTTATGTAATATAATATTATACTATTATATAATAAAATATTATATGTAATTATTGTAAATAATTTTAAAATCATATTTTCAGCTGTCTTGACTGTGATCTGAAACCTAGGTTTACCATCAATGCATCTGTTAAATATCATCTATTAATTCAGATTAAAACCAATTAACAATTTAGTAACTGTTTTTTTCCATCTGTAGCTTTGTAACATGTACACCACAAGAGGGCGCACTTACATAATATTTGCTAGCCTGTTTTATTTAAAAAAAAAATTAATCCTTATTTTTTAACTACTTTGCTTCATTAATTTCTCACATAACTCATTTATTGGGTTTGTGACATTTAAAAAAAAGTTTATTTAAATAATTTAAGGCCCAACCATCCATCAAACCATCTTTCTATACCAACATCATAGCCATGAAACACTGAAATAGTTAAAATAGCACTGATCTACTTGTCTTACGATATACTGCAGTGATATTTCAGTGGTTTCATCTGTCGTCATTATAAAACAAACACATTGAAGTGTAATTATTTGTGTCAGTGAAGTCTTTGAAGCCTGTATCGGCGGGAAGCATCTCGTCTCATGTCATCGCTTTAGCGTATTGTTTCATACAGCGAGAGTACAAGCAAATGAAATAAAATTCAAAAAAGGATACGGGGCAATGCGGTCCCACTTCACATTAAGCATCCCGGAGACGATGCCAAAATCCTCAGGAGGGAACGAGTCGTCGGAGAGCTCCACTTCCAGTGCGGCGCTAGAAAGACAGATCATAGAATTACACAGAATATATCGTTCACTATAATATATTTCAGAATTGGGCTGGGTTAAGAATAAATAATAATTTTGATAATGCTGAAGTGTTAACCTTTATGGGGGAAAAAATCATGAATTGTGATCACTTAAACACTTGGTGAAGTAAAAACCAAAAGCTACGTATGTGTAGTTGTGAAAGTTCGAGGATTTCCATAAAAAAGAGGGTCATGAAAACTCAAGATTGAGACTAAACAGCAGTGTGGCCATACTAAAACCACTTATTAGTGAGACTAATCAGAAGGAAAAAGATTTCAAATCGCTAGGCAGCACAAAGACTGGACTTTGGAGCGATGGAAAAAGGTCATGTGGTTTGATGAGTCTAGATTGAGCTAGAGTGAGCGTAGTGATGGGCGTGTCACGATAAGAAGTGAAGCGTATGATACATAGTGGCCACTGTACAAGCTTCTGGGTAAGTCTTATGATCTGGGGTTGCTTCAGTTGCTCAGGTCTAGACTCAGCAATGTCATGTGGCAATAAAATGAAGTCAGCTGATGACCTGAATGTACTGAATGATCAGATTATCATACTGTATGTATTGTTTTTTGTTTGTTTGTTTGTTTGTTTTTTCCTGGTAAAAGTTCTCAGTCATTTCTTTAAGGAGTGATTCTGGGAGCATGAGGAATAATTTTCACACATCAACTGAACATCAAACTGCATGTTGTAATCAAAGCTAAAGGCGACTGACTTGAATCTTAGGGTCTGAGACATTTATTTATTTTATTTATTTTGGCCAGGCAGGGTATAATATAAAAGATACTCTTAAATGCATTGTTCAGAATTATCTATAATTATCTGAGCTCAGAATTAGCTCATTCAATATTTAAACAACAACAACAATAATAATAATAATAATATAATATTTACAAGGTATGTCTCATGAATGCCTGTTGAAAATACAACTGTAAAGAAATATTGTACGCAAATTGTTTTTTTTTTTTCTAAAAATCAATAACGGTGTCTGTATCTGTGTGTACATGTGTGTGTCCTCTTTTCACAAAATGTAATGTACATAAAAAAAGCCGGGAAATACATTCAGGATTTACAGTTAAAGAAGAAAATTAATTTCCAGATTGTCTGTAATTTATGTAAAGCTTATGGATATTAGTGACCTCGGGCGAGTCGTACCTGGTGCCCACGTTGTAGATGTTGTACTGCAGCGTCAGGTCTCGGCCCTCCACGGCGTACCGATTCAGCAGGGACTTGGAGGCGAGAAGTCGGGCTCCTTCCTCCCCCATGACCGCCAGGGCCAGCGAGGCGAACACAGCAAACACACATAACGCCCTCATCTGTGGGGTACAGAGAGAGAGAGAGAGAGAAATGCATATCTTTTATTAAAAAGAGTTCCCAGGCAGCCCTTATTGATTTTACCCTTATTTTCGGAAAATGTCATAATAAAAGTTACTATATTTATTAATCTTTTTTTTATACTTTATAGCGGCCCACATCCTCACCTGAATTGAATCCAAAAATCAACTAATTCAAAAAAAAACATGCCTATAGATATTTTTTAAAATAATTTTCAAATAGACTCAAATTCATGTCTTTTGTAAGAGGATAGATTAAGAACAAACAAACAAGCAAAAAAGCCTTTATGACTTATGGTTTCAATAATTAAACAAGCAAACAAAAAATAACGGTACAGATTTTTAAATAATGAGATTTATATCTGAACAACTCCATCCTATGCAGAAAACTTATTTATTAAGATGGTCATTGTTATTATTATTATTATTATTATTATTATTATTATAGTTAAATGGCCACCAAGAAAATCTACTGCTCATAATCATGTGGAAGGGAAACAAACTTAACTCTTTAAAGATGGGCAAAATCTGTCCATTCACTAAATAAAACAATGAATTAATTATTATTATTTTTATTATTAATAATAATAATATAATTCTCTAACAGTTTTGCCTGCACACACACACAAGCCAACATAACTCGTTAGAAAACCATAAACACAACACAAACTACATTTCTGTTATTAACTTCTTGAGCCTCAGACTCTACTGTTGTGTACGCTGCATTTACTCCTCTGCGGAATTAATCAATATCTTCAAACAGAAAACATTTTGGCAAAAAAAAATTGTACCTTACAGTCCTCATATGAGGATCGTACAAGGATGTGTAGACAGAGTAAGTGGGTGAAAATTTCATGTCCTCATACGAGTACATTCAAAAAGGTTAATTGAGTCTCAAAAGATTAATTGATAAAATCCCTAATACACTGTAAACCGCATTTGTATAACACAATTACAACCCCCCCCCCCTTCCCCACGTAATTACTCAAACAAACAATCGTTCAAATCAGCATTCACAGTAGAGCGCTGTTGTATTCACTCTCAGGAGGTATTGATAATTTTTTAAAGAGTGCAGTTTGGTCTCTAATAAAATGACCAGCTTCTATTAAAGTGCTCTTTTTGATACTTTATGGACATGTCCATTAGAGACAGAGAGAAAAACCAAATCCATTTATAACGAAGATGAACTGGTCGATCGGACAGTGTGCAGATAATCACTAGTATACTTATAGATAGAGTGAAGGAGTCTCCCGTGTCTAAAGTAACGTTTTCAGGTTTCTCAGTAACATGTAAAGTCTTTTTTTTTTTTTTTTTTTTTTTTTTGTCGTACTAACATCGTTGCTTAGTTTTATTCCTGGTTTTATTCCTGGTTAGACTGGATACTTGACAGTCTTTTCTTTTTCTTTCTTAAGTAAACCAGCAAGTTAGAAAGCTACACAGTTAAGATGTATTAAAAATACAGTACATGGACTTTTTTTCTATACAGATGACTTTGTGTTGTTTCTGTATATCAAGTGATCCCATATAGAGATCCTACACAATAAAAAAAGCATGAAATATGAAACAATTTATACATATGTAAAGACAAGGAAATTTAGCTATATATTTTATAATACACTGTTAATATTCAACACTGATAAGTATAGAAAAGCTTAAAGAGCTGAACAGCTCAATGCTAACAGTGTGCGCTTACGTGTACTTTAGCTCTTTGCTAATCTCTGCAGGACACCATTCATTCAGCACCAAGTTACCCTCATATTACTATAACAAGACTTTAAAACCTACACAAACCCGTGTCTATAAACATATATTAGTCGAAGCGTCGCATTAGAGTTGGCTGACATATGAATAATTACAGATTAATTCAGTAAGTTACTGTACCTTCTTCTGTTAGGGACCTGGTTGGTGAGGTTGTGAAGGCTGAGCCGCGCATGCGCAGTAGTATTCATCTGCTCTCAAACATGACGCGTCTTTTGGAGGTTTTTTTTTATTGTTGTTGTTATTATGGCGCAGAAAATAGCGCACTGCCATCTAGTGCTTCGGAGGATGAGGTGAGGTCGAACACCGCCAACACTATTAATAGTAACACATGTGATCCACAGGAGGTCGCCAAAGTCTCGTTTATAGCATTTGGCATTTGACTCCTTTAGATCGATAGATAGACAGACAGATAGACAAGATAGATACTTTATTGATGTTTTATTCTTTCTGGTTTCATTCTTATTAAAGAAATAATGGCATGGTGAAAATTTTACATGTTTTTTTATCTGAGGATGATTTTTTATCATGATGAGTTTTCACTTGCGACACCCAGGCCTAAATTACTCCCAGACCTTTTGAACAAAGAAATTACTTAAACTGAACCTGTCTGACAAAGTGAAGCATGCTAAAAGATTTAAAAAGTGATACAATCTTAATACATTCAAAAACTGATGAAAGAACTGATAATTGACATGTATCATTCTGGAAAGGGTTCACAAGACATTTCTAAGGCTTTGGGACTCAAGGGGACCACAGTGAGAGCCGTTATCCACAAATGGAGAAAACTTGGAACAGTGGTGAACCTCCCCTGGAGATACTCCAAGAGCGAAAGGACGACTCATCCATGAGCTCATGAAAGAACTCAGAGCAACATCTGAAGAACTGTAGAACCTCACTTGCCTCAGTTAAGGTCAGTCTTCATGATTCAATAAGAAAGAGAATCGGTAAAAATGGCATCCATGGGAGAGTTTCAAGGCAAAACTCACTGCTCATCCAAAGGACACAAAGGCTTGCCGCACATTTGCCTATCCCACAGACTTTTGGGAAAATATACTGTAAATCGATGAGACAAAAGTTGAACTTTTTGCAAGGTGTGTTTCTCGTTACATTAGGCTTAAAACTAACACAGTGTTTTCATACATGTATAAAGAACATCATACCAACAGTCAGACATGGTGGTGATAGTGTTATGGTCTTTTGCAGCTTCAGGGTCTTGAATTCATAATTGAATGCAACAATGAATTTTGTGCTCTACCAGAAAATCCTGAAGGAGAATGTCCGTCATCAATTTGTAACTTCAAGCTAAAGCGCATTTGGGTTATGCAGCATGACAAGCACACCAGCATGTCTACCTCTGAATGTCTCAAAAAGACTAAATTATTGGTTCTGGTTACAAGGTTTTGGAGTGGCCTAGTCAAAGTACCGACTTAAATCTGACTGAGATCCTTAAACAGGTCGTTTATGCTCAAAAACCCTCCAATGTGTCTGAACTAAAATAATACTGCATAGAAGAGTATTATTCCACCACAGTGATGTGAAAGACTTATTGCCAGTTTTGTTTGATTGCAGGTGTTGCCGCCAAAGGTAAACAACCAGTTAATAGGTCTGGGGACAATTACTTTATTCATATAGGGCCAGGCAGGTTTGAGCACCTTTTTTTCCTTAATAGATGAAATCATCATTTAAAAACAGTGTTTTTTATTTACTTGGGTTATCTTTGTGTAATATTACAATTTGTTTAATGATTTGAATTATTTAAGTGTGACAAATATGCAAAAAAAAATTATCAGGAACATGTTTTTACGCCAATGTAGCTGCTATTAAGTCTACATCATTAAATGACGATCTATCAAATTTCTGCTCATGATATTGTATTATATTTGACTATAATCCTGGTAATGATGTTGTCTTGTCTGAATATGTTATATACCATGTTGTCACCAAGAACAAAGGCAAAAAATAATCATGTAAATATACAGAAGGCGGCGCCGCATTCAAAAAAATGCTTACATATTAGCACTAATACTTTGAAGATAAAATGGGATAAAATATGCACAGGAAAATATAATAATATTACATACTTGGGTAATACTTTGAACACAAAATATCTTTTAACTTGACCAAGGAGCCCTCTGTATTTGACTGTGTTTTTGGGAAGATTTGTTTGTTTTTTTGAAGGGTATTTGGCTGTACAGGAAGGAGAGCTGGTTGTGTTTCGTGTCATCAGGAAGAATACAGGTGCATCTTAATACATTAGAATATCATTGAAAAGTTTATTTATTTCAGTAATTCAATTAAAAAAGTGAAACTCATATTATATAGAGTCATTACACACAGAATGGTATATTTTAATTGTTTATTTCTTTTAAGTTTGATGATTGTGGCTTACAGCTAATGAAACTCCAAAATTCAATATCTCAGAAAAAAGAAAAAGAAATTGCACCTTTTCCCTACCACATTTATTCCTTCCATTCAACTTTGCACTAGTGTGCTTGGATATAGCACTCTGTGAACAACCAACCTCCTGAAACAGACAGGGAGACCATTTAAAGGCTTTCAAAACCTTTGCAGGTGTATTGAGTGAATTAACATCTCATTAGAGTGTGATGCCACAAGTCTCCAATATTGACATTTTTCACAATTTTCACATTTTTGTATATGTTTTATGTATGTGTGAATTTTTATTCATTACAGTACTAGTTGGATATGAAAACTAGTAAATCTCACCCAAACGTATAACAAAGTCTTTGACATGTTGACATGGTGCTGTTCAGAAACATGTATATAAAGTTAAATGACATAAACTATGGACAGTTTAATCTCTTTGAGAAGCTGTAGAAATGTGATTCGTTGCCATGCAACAACAAAATTGATAGAACTGATACACGTGTACTCATATAGTGATTCTGTGGTAGTGGTTATCAAGTGTTTTTATACTGTTGCTAGGAGATAAAATGCAACATAGGGGATGACAAACCATTTAGGAAGGGGGCAAAAAAAAATCAATCGTCTCCAATGAAGTGGGATGAAAGTACTAACTAAAACTAAAAGTGTTTGCCCCCTTACTGAGTTCTTTTTTTTTTTTTTGCATGTTCATCACAATTTAATGTTTCAGATCATCAAACTAATTTAAATATTAGTCAAAGATATCATATAAACACATCATGCATTTTTTTATGAAGGTTTTTATTATTAAAACCCACAGAAGTTGGCGGAGCCGCCGGCGGGTCCAAGTGCATTTTTTTCTGGTAACCATAAAAATAACTTAAAATGCTCCGTCTTTTATATATATATATATATATATATATATATATATATATATATATATATATATATTTCACTACTCTCCCTTATGGTTATTAAGTTTGTTCATGTTTATATGTATATAGTTCATTTGATTGTTTTTGGTTATTTGTTCATTAGTCATGGAAAATCTAAATGTGACTACGTTTGACACAAGGATGCAACTACCATTTTCTTGTATTGTGTGTGGACCTACTGTAGTAATATCCGTAAATTGTATCTTATCAAACTTTTGTTGAAAAACTGTAATGCGATAATGTCCAAAGTCCCCGAAAACATTGTGTGGATTTTTTCTTGTTGGCAACTAGGGGTGCTCCGATTGATCGGTCGCCGATCATAATCAGCCTATAATTGCTTTGGGAATGATTGATCGGCAGTCTCTATAATGACCGATATAGAGAAGCCGATCAGATGACGCAAAACTTGCGGGATATTTTTTTGCCCTGCTAAAATGGCTTCACCGGTCTGGCAATTCTAAGTGTTGTGTGAAAAAGACAATACATTAGCAATCTGCAATCTGTGTAACAAGCCCATTCCACGAGGCGGGAAACACCCAAAGCATTTTAACACCACGAACCTCATCAGACATTTGAGAGTTCAGCAACTCGCGCGCCGCCGCTCACTCAGCTGTCTGTAATTCTCCTATCTCACCTACGCGGTTACGCGCAGTGGCCGTAAGTACGGTTCATGATTCACCGCGAGTTTTGGCCCTGTGATTACGTTTCCATCTTTCTGCGCGAAAAATTTAACATTTAAAATTTTTAAACATGTTTTTAAACCTGAATAACATGTTTAATTTTTTGGCGGTCCTCGCGGATGCTTGCAGACATGGTTGATCTGCTGAAGAATCTCACTGCCTCTTATAAAGTCTCTGAAGATCAGAGATCTTTAGGTTGGAAGGAATTGTTGCACACAGTAGCGAGCCTAAACATACCCTTTTCAACAATACCAACGGGGATGTTCGACGCAAAATATCAGACATAAAAAGATCTAAAGATGCGATATTTTATCAATTTCAGAGCAGCTTCTCATAGCAACGGTTCTCTGGTATCCATGCGTTACTGGTAATCGATGAGCACGTTTCTTCGGTTGTTTATTTCTAGAATACTGTCGAAACTGGCATACACTATTAGATTCACAGTTCTTGGAAGAGGCTGTCGAAATCTGAGTTCCAGGCGCATATTCCCCGACCTTATTAATGACAAATGCTTGCCACAGTCGTCGTCAGGATTCAGGTTGAATGCGAATAAAGTATGAATAAATATGTATGAAATAAAGTATGAAAGAATAAAGTTGGCATACTCCTCTCTGTTTATCGCCATCGACTGATCCTTTAGCTGCTTTCCTGATGCTAAAATTAAAGAATGGAATTCTCGAACCGCATTCCCGGTCTGAAAAACCGATTGAAACCGGTTTTGCAGGATACTGAGCACAATCTACATAGAGTGCTACAAATTCTGTATCGTAATGTTTAAAATTAAAAGGCTTCTTATTGTATGCTCCGCTGAAGGCATCGTTGTCTACCATTCCAAACATAACGGTTTTGGGTAATTGTGAGCAAATGCGGCTTCCCGCAGCTAGGCTGAAGGTCTTCATGCAGACTCTTTAGATAGGATACTTGGCGGTTGCTCTAAGTGCATGACCCAGTTTTACCGGTGGTGAGACGGTTACTTTCTTAAGACAACATCCACTTGTAACAAAAGTGATGCTATAGGATAGTTAACAACTCCCACCTTTGCATCATTAGCAATGTTGGTACCATCTGCATTCACAATTTTACACGGTAGTTGTAAAAAAGTGTTTGGGAAATCGTAATAAAATTCCCAGCTCGACGCGATAAAAACTCAATTGGTGAATTGTCCGTCAGAGCAGAAAACGATGCTCGTTTTGGGTATACAGTAGAGTGAAAATGTCCAATTATGACTTTGTACATTCTGAGGATAGACTGTGTAAGAAAGCCATGATGTTAGAAAATGTTCAGCAGCTATCTTTTGTGAGAGATGGGCCAACACTTGTTGCCCCTCTGCTTGCTCTTTTCCACACTGTTGATTTTATTTACCTTGCGTCTTTTATTCGGATCCATGTGTGTCGATCTCCAGGGGGCCTTTTAGACTTTTTACGCTCAATCAATGCTAGACTTGGCCCATCCTGATTTCCAGTTTGAGCTTTGTTTATAATGTTACTCACAATACCTTTAGCTGCAGTTTTTAAATAAGGTTTCGCAATAAAAAATCCCCTTTTTATCAATGGACCGCCATTCGAAAAAGACCTTTGAACATACCTCCTAGACCCGCCCCATACGTGGTGGGAGTTGCGTAATACCCTGGCATGCCATTTTCGGCCTTACCGTAAACTTCTCGTACCTAAAAGGTATAATCTTGTTCCGATCAGACTTGACTTCAATTACAATATCGGTAATGTGGTTCTTGGTGAGCGGTACAGAATGTGTACGCCAGACACTTTTTTTGGTTTTGGATCAATCTTGATGGACAAGATTTTCTCTATTTTGAACGCTCTGTCTTTTCCAATGATAACCTTTTGTAACTCGAGTTCATAAAACACACCTTCAATTTCTTATTATATGAGAATTATATACACATATATGCATGATTATGATAATCATATATACCGGAGGATCTCTCGGAATCCACTCAGAAATTGTGAAATATTCAATAGTAAAGTTTTGCTCATAGCCTTTTTCAAACTGCCTTTTTAAACGAAAAATTCTCTAAACTTTAAATTTTTGTTTCTTTACTTTTTGTGACCATAGTCCATAAAGGGTTTTAAATACTCTATAGGTTTAATTTTAATGCTGGAATGGTGACTGTTATTATAGGCGTGAATCAAATCCTGCACAATGTCAGTGTACTTTCTTGTGTTAAAAGCTGTAAATATATCTCCACATCCTAGTCTTTAGGGTTCTGTTGAATCTTTCACACACCAAAGCTGTTGCGTTTCTTCATTAAGGTTTGAAATTGTTTGTTGAAAAACTCCTTCCCTTGATCAGTTTGTAATTTTTGGGGGGATTCTTCCTTGCTTCACAATAGAATCAAAAGCTTTAGTGACCTCGGATCCGGACTTGTTTCGTAACACTCGCACCCAAGCATATTTGGATAAAATATCTATACACGTTATCAAAAATTTTGCGTTATCTTTACTGTCTGACAAGTTGCTCATATCAACTAAATCAGCTTGCCATTGTTCATCAATGTTTTTTACAAAAACCTTGTTTTTTTTTTTGTTGTTTTTTAAAAAAGTTTTTAGATACCGGTTTATGTAGAGTGTGTGCATTCTGCTCTGCTAACCATTTTTTTATTATCTCTGAATCGTTAACTCTTTACCTATTTTCTCACCGATAGCTCTTTGCAAACTTTCAACACGTATAATATATATTCTTCAACAAACGCTCAGTCATTTTGGGGTATCGGGACAAGAATGACCAAACATCAGTGTAGACTATGCATTTATTCTCAGAAAACTTATAATGTGAGTAAGGTTTACACTTTTGTGCATTAAATATTCAAACAGGTCATCAAAAATATTAAAGACATCAACATTTTCCTTTCTAAGTAATTTAGAAACACACACATCGGTTACATAGGCTAAGATACATACTGTAATGCATGACTAGTTTTGCAGTCAAAAGGTTCAGCAAACATAGCAGATAAAACTCGGTGAACATAAGTGTGGAAAGGATATAAATTATTTAGATTACACAAAGAGTCCCAATTTTCCATAAAATCTCGTACGTTGCTCATGAACCTTTCTAGTCGATCAATCATTCTTCATCACCAGGAAGATGATTAGAAAAAATACTAGGGCCGGCAACTCTCAGTTCAACGATCTGTTGGAGAGCAGAGGTGAATTCTGTCTTCAGATCTTTCTCGGAGTCAGAATTGATGTAGCGAGTTTTGAAGTTTCCCATGTGTGTGGCTGATCAGGGGACACCAGAGATGAGTGGAAGGTCCAGAAGTCCACGATGTCTTCATAGACTTGTTCTCCACAAATTTCTTTCATTTTCTCTTTGAGCTCGCTCAGCACAGTTTTGATGTTGGCCTCATCTCGCCAATCGCACACAGCAGCTTCAGCAATGGCCAGAATTTTTTCCAGGGGTGGTGCGGCGAGCAATCTGAAGGCGTTCATGTGCACATAGTAGTCGTCAGGATCAAACAAACATGCTGACTCGGGTGATCAATCGCACATCTGTGGCAGTTGTCTTTCAGATCCTGATCAGTAACTCTGTCCAACAGCTCCCCTGTCACACCAAGGACGATGGCTAAAATGGTGTTGGATATGCACCCGTCAGCTTCATTGCTCGTAGACAGATAGGCCAGATTTATTTTTCCAAGGGTTTCACTCATGTTTTCCTCATCTTTTGAACCAGAACTGGTCACGTCGTTGTCCAAGGTTGTGATTGTGGTGTAAAAATAAGGTCTGAATTCCTGAGCCATATCGTTTGCTGATGCTCAAAAGAATTATGTACACAGTCTCATTTATACAACGTTAGGGCGGAGTCTTTAGGGAGGGGTGCAGAAGTTGGGGTTTCCGCTGAGAAGGAGATCAGAAGAAATCGTCTAGTTTTACTCCTATTTCATCCATTTCTTTTTTTTTACCGTATCGTCGAATAATTTATTGATTTGATTAAAGTAGCATTGCAGAATGTACTAACTGGTTCTGTCATACCTCACCTCACTTAACAATTCTCTTTATCAGATGCGCAGTCATCGACAGTAGTAGCAGAAAAGTGCAATAAAACCAGGTCCTTGGAGAAAATTGTGGCTTTGATGCAATGTATCTGTTGAGAAGATGTACTGTTCCTCCATTTTCGCGTGTAGGCCTATGATGTAAAGAAACCCATTCGAACAATTTAGTCAAAGTCCTTGCACCATTAACAAAACTTTTTCCAACCACACTGATCAAAAAGCTACGGTCTCAATAGTGCTGCTCCAGGGGCGTTTGGATGAACCTTGGAGGGTTGTGGTGGCAATGAGTAAAGGGGTGGATTGTGATCCATTGATAATTACTAACAATTGTCAACAGAGCACTTTTTATTTATTTATTATTTACCTTTATTTAACCAGGCAAGACAGATTAAGAACATGTTTCTTATTTACAACTGTGGCCTGGCAAAGGCGAAGCCTTTGGGGGAAATGGGGGGACTAAAATAAAACATTTTAAGAAAGATACATATATACAGTATAAACGAAAATTATGGAATTTTACAGTATGTGTGCTTTTTATATTTATAGATAAATATAAGATTTATCATATTTTCTCCAGACCCATCTTATCAGTTCAATACCTGTACTGTGTGTATGGAACAGGGAATAGTTTAGCACCCTGTCCAGGGTGTACCCTCTTGCTCTAAGTGTCCTTTGATGGTAAGTGGGTGAATTTGTGTAACAGGGAACAATTTGCATGTTGTTGGGAACAACGTTATTACACTCTTTTTTGTCTTAGTTAATCTTAGGCTGGACCTGGACCGTGCTTTTCTCCTCAACCTGAAAATAAATAAAATGGAGCATTTGAAAATATGAAAATTACTTACAAATTGCATTGAACACTGCAATGGGTTATCCTGATATTTTTTTTTCATCATTTCATCATCTTACTTGCAATGAGCATCACCTTAAATTCAGTGCTTTGAGAGTCCTCTGGGAGTTCCAGTAGTTCAAGCTCTAACGATTCATGGAAATTGTGGTGCTCTTGTTTAATTTTTTTCATTTCATCAGATTCCCTGATTTCAGTGTATTCTTCTTCTGTCTAAAAAATAAATAAATAAAGTATAATGGACAACAACAAAAAAAAATCTACAAAACAAATCGTAAATTCTACAAAAAATTTAACGTGAAAAAGTGAATTCTCACATAGTCCTCGAAACATTCCCCCAGTTTGTAGCGTAAAGCAAGTAAAAAAAAAAAAAAGCTTTCAAAAAAGATTCTGATATTTACATTTACCTTCTGTGTAGAGCCCAGCTAATTCACTTTAAAGCCATCACATCTGCAAATAATAATAATAATAATAATAATAATAATAATAATAATATGGATGATGTCTGTTGTCAAAAGTGCCAAACAAATATATAACATTTAATTTAAACTTTGTTCATAGATTATACAAAATACAAGTACACATATTTTGTGTGTGTGTAAAAAGTTTCATAATTTGTGTATGCAAATGACATTACAACTGTCCTTACTTGTTTATTATGTTCGGTGCATCTAAACATCCTAACCTGATCATCTCCTTGTGCACCAATCAAAGGAAAAGTGTGAGAACCCTTTTTTTTGTTCCCTGACACTTTTAATCTGATTACTGCACAAACAGATGATTCTGGTAAGAAAGAAGAGGAGAGAAAAAGAGATAATTTAAAGAACATGTAAAAATAAACAGTGCTTTAATAAGAAGGAACTAAACTGAATGAAACTCTGTAAACAACATCTAAGTATGTTGTAAGTATAATGTAAGAATAGTATAATGTTTACAACTACCAACATGAAGTGAGAATTGTACAGTAGGTGTTAATAATGAAAGCAAAACCTTTACAGAATGTTAGCATGATTTTTTTTAACAAAAAAGATTTAAAAGATTAATAAAAATACTTTTTGACTAAAATATTCTTTATATAACATTTGTGTGGGGAAAATGTGTTGTTACTCTACGAATACTAAAACGTTCGTTACACATTAACCGTCCTCACAGGCTGGCACAGCGCCAAAAACATAGTTCACGTTCACAAAAACACATTTATCAAGCTTAAAAACAATTAAAACCCATAACAAATTTCAGTAACTAAAAAAGACCCACAGAGAAACAAGATTTAACCGTAAATGAGAAAAACGAGAAAGATAAAAAGCTTGGACTCTGAATTACGCAACAGTTCTTGTTGCATTTAAGAAGTAAAACGCCAGTGTTAGGGTGCTTTCACACCTGCCTTATTTAGTACGGTTGAATCGCACTAGAGTCCGTTTTCCCTCTTGGTGCGGTTCGTTTGGGCAGGTGTGAATGCAGCAATCGCAGTCTAGTTCGGACCAAAATCGGACCAAACAAGCGTACGTGACCTCAATACGCACGAGATGAACTGCTCAATCTCAGAAAATTTGAATATTGTGAAAAAGGTCAATATTGGAGACTCACGGTGTCACTCTAATCAGATAATTAACTCAAAACACCTGCAAAGGTTTTGAAGGCCTTTAAATGGTCTCAGTCTGTTTCAGTAGGCTGGCTGTTCATAGAGTGCTATATCCAAGCATATCCAAACATTAATGGAAAGTTGAATGGAAGGAATAAATGTGGTTGGAAGGTGCAACTTTTCTGATATTGAATTTTGGGGTTTCATTAGCTGTAAGCCACAATCATCAAAATTAAAAGAAATAAACACTTAAAATATACCATTCTGTGTGTAATGAATCTATATAACATGAGTTTACATTTTTTTAATTGAATTACTGAAATAAATAAACTTTTCAATGATATTGAAAAATCCACCAACATGTTTAACTGTTGGTATGATGTTCTTTATACATGTATGAAAATGCTGTTAGTTTTAAGCCTGATGTAATGAGAAACACACCTTCCAAAAAGTTCAACTTTTGTCACATCAAGATACACAATATTTTCTCAAAAGTCTGTGGGCTAGGCAAATGTGCGACGAGCCTTTGTGTCCTTTTGATGAGCAGTGGCTTTTGCCTTAGAACTCTCCCATAAATGCCATTTTTGCCCAGTCTCTTTATTATTTAATCATGAAGACTGACCTTAACTGAGGCAAGTGAGTTTCTACAGTTGCTCTGGGTTCTTTTATGAGCTCATGGATGAGTCGTCCTTTCACTCTTGAAAGGTTTGGAGATTTCAAGCATGATCTTTTAGCATGCTTCACTTTGTCAGACAGGATCAGTTTAAGTAATTTCTTTGTTCAAAAGTTCTGGGAGTAATTAGGCCTGGGTGTCGCAAGTGAAAAATCATGATAAAAATCAGCCTCAGATGAACAACATGGCATTATTTCTTTAATAAGAATAACACATCAATAAAGTATATATCGATCGAGCGATCTAAAGGAGGCTGCCAAACGCTATAGATTACATGCTGTATTACTATTAATAGTGTTAACGGCGTTGCGCCTCACCTCATACTCCGAACCACTAGATGGCAGTGCGCTTTTTTCTGCGCCATAATACCAAAAAAAAAAAAACCTCTAATAGGCGTGTCATGTCGGAGAGCAAATGAATACGACTGCGCATGCGTCTCAACCTCACTGACCAGGAACCTAACAGCAGATGGAGGTACAGTAACTTACTGATTTAATCTGTAATTATTCATACTTCAACCAACTCAAATGCGACGCTTCGATTAATACGTGTTTATAGATACGGGTTTGTAGGGTTTTAAGTCTTATTATAGTAATATGAGGGAAACTTGGTGCTGAATGAATGGTGTCCTGCAGAGATTAGCAAAGAGCTAAAGTACACGTAAGCGCACACTGTTAGCATTGAGCTGTTCAGCTCTTTAAGCTTTTCTATACTTATCAGTGTTGAATGTTAACAGTGTATTATAAAAAAATATAGTTAAATTTCCTTGTCTTCACATGTGTAGAAATGATTAATTGTTTCATATTTCATTTTTTAAATTAATATTTATCTATCAAACTGCCGACTTAGGAAGCAACACTGATTGACAATCAGTTTCACATGCTGTTGTGCAAATGGAATAGACGAACAGGTGGAAATTATAGGCAATTAGCAAGACACCCCCAATAAAGGAGTGGTTCTGCAGGTGGTGACCACAGACCACTTCTTAGTTCCTATGCTTTCTGGCTGATGTTTTGGTCACGTTTGAATGCTGGTGGTGCTTTCACTCTAGTGGTAGCATGAGACGGACAAGCTACAACCCACACAGGTGGCTCAGGTAGTGCAGCGAATCCAGGATGGCACATCAATGCGAGCTGTGGCAAGAAGGGTTGCTGTGTCTGTCAGTGTAGTGTCCAGAGCATGAAGGCTCTACCAGGAGACAGGCCAGTACATCAGGAGACGTGGAGGAGGCCGTAGGAGGGCAACAGCCCAGCAGCAGACCGCAACCTCTGCCTTTGTGCAAGGAGGAACAGGAGGAGCACTGCCAGAGCCCTGCAACATGACCTCCAGCAGGCCACAAATGTGCGTGTCTGTTCAAACGGTCTGAAACAGAATCCATGAGGGTGGTATGAGGGCCTGACATCCACAGGTGCTTACAGCCCAACACGTGCAGGATGTTTGGCATTTGCCAGAGAACACCAAGATTGGCAAATTTGCCACAAGCGGCGGCGCCCTGTGCCCTTCACAGGTGGAAGCAGGCTCACACTGAGCACATGTGACTCTGGAGACCGTTCTGCTGCCTGCAACATCCTCCAGCATGACCGGTTTGGTAGTGGGTCAGTAATGGCGTGGGGTGGCATTTATTTGGAGGGCCGCACAGCCCTCCATGTGCTCGCCAGTGGACTGTCCAGGAGTTGGCAGATGCTTTAGTCCAGGTCTGGGAGGAGATCCCTCAGGAGACCATCCGCCACCTCATCAGGAGCATGCCCAGGTGTTGTAGGTCATACAGGCACGTTTTTGTTTTGTTTTTTTCCTCCATCTCTAATGGACATGTCCATAAAGTATCAGAAAGAGCACTTTTAATTGAAGCTGGACATTTTATTAGAGTCCAAACTGCACTTTAAAAAAAAAGATCAATACCTCCTGACCAATCAGAGTTGTGAATACAACAGCGCTCCGGTGTGAATGCTGATTTGATCGATTGTTTGCTTGTGTAATTAGGTGGTGGGGGGGGGGGTGTAATTGCATTATACAAATGTGATTTACATTGTATTAGAGATTTTTATAAATTAACCTTTTGAAACTCAAATGTACTCGTATGAGGACATGAAATTTTCTCCCACTTACTGTCTACACATCCTTGTACGATCCTCATATGAGGACTATAAGGTAAAAAAAATTTTGTCAATTATTTCTGTTTGAAGAATTTATTTCCACAGAGGAGTAAATGCAGCATACGCAACAGTAGAGTCTGATAGTCTGGAAGTTGATGATGATGATGATAATAATAATTATAATCATAATAATAAATTCATTGTTTTATTCAGCGAATGGACATATTTCGTTTCCCCTCCAGATGATTATGAGCAGTAGATTTTTTTGATAGCCATTTAACTAATAATAATAATAATAATAATAATGAGAACCTTAATAAATAAGTTATTTGCATAGGATGGAGTTCAGATATAAATCTCATTATTTCAAAATCTGTACAAATCAGATTTTCTTGTTTAATTATTGAAACCATATGTCATGAAGGGTGTTTTGCTTGTTTGTTCGTTTTTAATCCATCCTCTTGCAAAAGACATCAATTTGAGTCTATTTGAAAATAATTAGAAAATATCTATAGGCATGCTTGTTTCCTGAATTAGTTGATTTTTGGATTCAATTTAGGTGAGGATGTGGGTCGCTTACCAAGTATAAAAAAAGATTCATAAATATAGTAACTTTTATTATGTGACATTTTCCGAAAAATAAGGAAAAAATCAATCAGGGCTGCCTGGGAACTCTCTTTAACAAAATAAATATATGTATTTCTCTCTCTCTTTACCCTACAGATGAGGGCGCTGTGTGTGTTTGCTGTGTTCGCCTCGCT
Organism: Clarias macrocephalus; assembly: GCA_011419295.1. Classification (NCBI taxonomy): domain Eukaryota; kingdom Metazoa; phylum Chordata; class Actinopteri; order Siluriformes; family Clariidae; genus Clarias; species Clarias macrocephalus. The sequence continues at coordinate 236,009 of JAAGKR010000159.1, forward strand.
GGCCCTGGCGGTCATGGGGGAGGAAGGAGCCCGACTTCTCGCCTCCAAGTCCCTGCTGAACCGGTACGCTGTGGAGGGCCGAGACCTGACGCTGCAGTACAACATCTACAACGTGGGCACCAGGTACGACTCGCCCGAGGTCACTAATATCCATAAGCTTTACATAGATTACAGACAATCTGGAAATTTATTTTCTTCTTTAACTGTAAGTCTTGAAAGTATCTTGCTGCCTTTTTTATTATTTTTTTATGTACATTAGTGCTAATGATATTTATAACCTTTAAACATTGTGTAAACTGACTTATTCATTCATTACACATTGTGTGAAAAAGAGGACACGCGTACAAACAGATACATACACCGTTATTGATTTTTTTTTTCGTACAGTATTTCTTTACAATTGTATTTTTAACAGACATTCATATGAGACACCTTGTAAATATTATATTATTATTGTTGTTATTTAAATATTGAATGAGCTAATCAAAAATTCTGAGCTCAGATAATTATAGATAGGTCTGAACAATGCATTTAAGAGTATCTTTTATATTATACCCTGCCTGGCCAAAAACAAAAAATGTTGCAGACCCCAGGCGCCTTTAGCTTTGATTACAACATGCAGTTTGATGTTAGTTGATGTCTCAAAATTATTCCTGGTGCTCACAGAATCACTCCTTAAAAAATGATTGAGAACTTTTACAACAACAAAAAAAAAACTCAATACATGTGGTAATCTGGTCATTCAGTACATTCAGCTGACTTCATTTTATTGCCACATAAAGTTGCTGAGTCTAGACCTGACCAACTGAAGCGACCCCAGATCATAACACTGCCTCCAGAAGCTTGTACAGTGCACACTATGTATCATGCGCTTCCCTTTTTATCCTACACATGCCCATCACTCTGGAATACACTCAATCTAGACTCATCAAACCACATGACGTTTTTTAGTTGCTCCAAAGTCCAGTCTTGGTGCTGCCCAGCAATTTAAAGCCATTTTTTCTGATTAGTCTCACTAATAAGGGGTTATATATATTCTATGTAATTCTATGATGCGTCTTTCTAGCGCCGCACTGGAAGTGGAGCTCTCAGACGACTCGTTCCCTCCTGAGGATTTCGGCATCGTCTCCGGGATGCTTAATGTGAAGTGGGACCGCATCGCCCCGTATCCTTTTTATATTTTTTATCTCAATCTTAATTGCTTGTACTCTCGCTTTATGAAACGATGCGCTAAAGCCTTGACGTGAGACAAGATGCTTCCCGATACAGATTTCACTGATACAAATTATTACACTTCAGTGCGTTTGTTTTATAATGACGACAGATCAAACTACTGAAATATCACTGCAGTATATCGTAAGACAAGTAGATCAGTGCTATTTTAACTATTTAAAATGGTTAAAGATGGTTTGATGGAAGTCTGTGCCTTAAATTATTTAAATAAACTTTTTTTTCCCATGCAGTTCTAATGTCACAATCCCAATGAATGAGTTATGTGAGACTAATTAATCAAGCAAGGTAGTTAAAACGGAGAATTTATAAATAAATATACAGGCTAACAAATATTGTGCAATGGCTGAACTGCAAGTGCTCCCTCTTGTGGTGCACAGGTTACAAGTTGAAAAACAAGTTACTAAATTGTTAATTGGTTTTAATCGGAGTTAATAGATTGATATTTAACAGATGCATTGATGGTAAACTTAGGTTTCAGATCACAGTCAAGACAGCTGAAAATCTGATTGTAGAATTATTTACAATAATTATGTATAATATTTTATAATATAATAGTATATTATGTAATAATATTTACATTATTTATTTATTTGTCCACATAAAAGATGTGCATATTTTCTTGTTGGGTTAGTTTTTTTTTTTTTTTTTTCTCTCCCCACATAAAGTTAGTGCTTATTATGAGTATTAAGTGATATCAAGATAGCCTATCACAAAATTTAAGGTAACATGTCTGTCGCTTTGGGTAATTGGTTGTGCTAGGGTTTTTTTTGTTTGTTTGTTTAATCACTTTAGCACTATAGTCTGTTTTAAGTCCACTGATGATTGGTCATGTTCCCTGACTCGCTCTCCCTCTCAGCGCCAGTAATGTGTCTCATACAGTCGTTCTGCGTCCACTGAAGGCCGGCTACTTCAACTTCACCTCAGCCACCGTCAGTTACTTGGCCCAAGAAGGAGGTCAGGTTGTGGTAAGTGTTTCCTTCCAGCAATATATATATATATATTTTTTTTTTTTTTCTTCAATGAAAAATGTGCTCACAGTTCTTGAAAACAGGATATCCTATAACCAAATATCCTATCACAGAATATTTTTAGCACAACAACATGAAGGACCTGTGTAATGTGTAAAACTATGAACGTTCATCTAACGTTATCGCTTACGATTTTAAACAGGTTACAACAGCATGTAAATGTACTCCTAGTTTTTATTGGTTTTGTTTGAGATCTGTGTACAAATGGTGCAATATTAATGCAATATTTTGTACAATAATCAGAATTTTGTTGTTTATTGTAAGGTTGGCTACACCAGTGCTCCTGGTCAGGGAGGCATTCTGGCCCAGAGGGAGTTTGACAGACGCTTTTCTCCACATTATGTAAGTGTTTGTTTATCAATCCTCAGAAGAGGTTTCCTCACCATCTTAGATGCTCCTCATGGTTGAGTCAAATTCCATCAAACATTCAGTCACACCTTGAAGCTGTTAAATGGATCAATTTAAGCACAATTCAGAGCCTTTTGTAGATAACCTTTTGTTTGTATCTCTCTGTAGCTGGACTGGGCTGCTTTCGGTGTGATGACTCTGCCTTCCATTGGCATCCCGCTGCTCCTCTGGTACTCCAGCAAGAGGAAATATGACTCCGCCAAGACCAAGAAGAACTAACGTGTGTAGGGTTAAAGCATTACAAAAGGGGTCAAGGATGCCCCCCCCCCCCCCCCCAGATTTTTTTCATTCATTTTATTACCCATATTGGGGGTAACATGACCATGGACCATGGATCCGCATTTCTTTCCTTTTCCACCTATTCAGTTATTACTGTTCTGAGATTTACAATGGAAATAAAAAGTGGATTTTTACAAAATAAATACACCTCAGTTTGGATGTTGTTCTTTTGTTATAATAATTGCATAACAGCTTTGCTTTAAGGTAATTGTGACCCGTCGCATAAGATAAGGTATTGTGTTGCATTTTGAGTTATTCATATTTTTTAGACTCCTGGTTAATTAAGCTTCATTTTGACACCACGTTTATTATCACTTTTGTTTGGACCTCAGGAGGGAAAAAAAGTTACAGCTCAGACATTATGCTTAAACCATAATCATAATTTTTTATTGTCGTTCATGAGCATCAGAGCTGGAGGTGGCAGATCTGAAGATGGAAGAATAGAAAGAATTAGGAGTAAGTATATTAGAGGGACATATTAGTAGGATGATTTTAGAGAGGTTAGAGAGGACAGATTATGATGGTTTGGACATGTACATAGAAGGGATAGAGGGGTATTTTAGGAGGAAAACGTTAGAGATGGAGCTGCTAGGCAAGAGGAAGGCTCAAGAAGAGGTTTATGGGTTTGATGAGGGAGGACATGCAAGAGTTTAGAGTGACAAAAACAGATGTGGTAGACCAAGTTAGATGGACACAAATGGTCCGCTGTGGCAACCCCTAATGAAGGCAGCCGGAAGAAAAATAATATTTTTTTCTTTTTAACTAATATTTTTAATCATTCCTTATTTGAATGGGTGTCCCTATAAACTGTGTGCTTTTATAAACACATTTCTGTTTCGCCCTGAATGTGATCTGGCTTGCTGGGGAATGGATTATCTTGTACCACAGAATTTTATTTCGGTGTGGCAGTTGGTTGCTAAGACAAAATTCTGAGGTCATGTCCTACCCAGTCTCACAGTACATAAAATCAGGAACAAAAATTAATTTTGTACATAAGTAATTTTGTAAGATTGTACATAGAACCTTTAAAATACTGTACCTCAAACAGGCTTCAAGCTTTTAGAAAGAATTTTTTTTCTCAAAGCATAAATGTGTCTTTATTGATTTATTTATTTAATACTATATTATTTTTTTAAGGGAGTGGGGGGTAAGGATCATATCTATGAAATGTTTAGAGATCCCAAAATTTAAGGCAAGAGCATACAATATCAAGCTAATTTCTGTTTCTAGCTTGGCCTCCAGAAACGAATTAATAAGAAAATCATTATAATCTCTCTGGCTCACACACAGAAATGGTGACGAATATATCGACAGAAGCAAGAAAAACAGCACCAAGATGTTTCCTCAGCAACACTTGCTGCCCCAGACCGCCCATGTTCATGTAATGTGTATATTTGTGCTTTCCTCTTAGTTTAGTCCTCATAATGAATTTGTTTATAAGAATTTCTCAACATTGACCCTTTTATTGCACCATTACATTGTTTGCTGTTTGTTTATTTTGTGTTTGATTGTTGATTTATACAGGTTTTTCCCTACTTAAAAACGAGTTCTGTTCGTATCTGCGGAAATTCGTAACGGAAAATAAAGAAAAAATAGTCATGTTTATATAGTTCAGTCTGAACTTGATCTTGGTGGTTTAGGTGAAGATGAAGGTGGCACCTTTTATATCACATCTTTCTGTTATTCATGACTGAATAATTAATAATCTGGAATTAAAGAAAATGGAATCACAAATTTAAGCTTCTAATTTAGTATTCATTAATGTTTCTCCTTGTTCAAGGTGGAAGTAAAAATAGGAGATTGATTTGGAAATAGGAGACATCCTTCGTGCCGTTGGAGGCCATTACAACATGTATTGTAGTTGTTTGCCACAATGGATCCCAAGTAAAATTACTTCATCTCTATTAAGTGTGAATTTGAACATTGAATCAGTGACTTGCAAGAGCACTTAGCGTGCTAAAGAGAAAATCTTTGCTTGCTCAACATTGGCCTCTGCTGGTTCTTTTACATTACTGTACCAAAAATTGCCCTTAGTGTCCAAGTTTTATATTGGATGGCTTTTTGGACATTAAAGTTTCAACATTCCAGGCTACAAGACTTTAATAAACAATAGTACAATTACAGTTCACCAAGGTCTACATTATAATGTTGCTTTAAATTCACATTGTAAAAATTCTGAGCCAGCAATGTTTCAGTCACTCATAAAAAAAAAAAAAAAAAAAAAAAAAAAAAATATATATATATATATATATATATATATATATATATATATATATAAAACCTTGTTCGATGCTTTAAGTTAGCCGATGCACAGTCTTTCTGTAAGTTCTGTTCGGATCTCTTACAATATACATGGCCTGAGCATGAACTACTACTGTGTGCATCACAAATGCTCTGGCTCCGAGGTCTCTAACATGTAGAGTAGACTCTGGCTCAATGGAAAAAAATGAAGCAGCTTTGTTTAATATACAGTCATTGGTTTATCTTCTGTCCCTGCTATGTTGTGCTTATGTCACCTATTTTGTGGTTATCCTATTTATATGCCAGTGGTGACAAACTGGCAGATATCGTACAAAACTGTATAAACCCATATAACCCATGGTGAGTCTGACCAGTCAAAAGATTTAGGTGAAATGTTATAATTCCAAGACCATAGTTGGTGTAAAGGTGTAACTTAGATTTTAATGGATCATGACCCTCTCACCTACTGGCTTCTTATTTAATGCTTGAACATGACTGGGTTCTTTAAGTTGATACAAAAGAATCTTGAAATGACGAGAAGTGTTGGCATCTATATAAAGCGTCCAGCCATCACAGTTTCAATGATGCTGCAAAATAAGATGTACAGTTTGAATTTGAATATTACTCCAATAATAACATGTGCCCTGAGATGAATTGGCAAATCATTTACACAATCAGCAACTTGGCTGAAATACTCTCCAGGATCTGTTCTCTGAGTTCATCAGCCACTTATAATTATATTTTCTTATCGTTCTTTAATTTAGCAAAGTGGAGCTCATACACTCTATAGTTAGACTCTGCAATACTTCAAAAGCAGGTGGCGCCATGGGTCCATTTACCAAACTCTAGTCTTCCAGTCGGTTCTATATTAAATAAACCACAACTGTGAAACACATAGATATTTTTATACTGAAAAATCTATAATCTGTTAGCAATCTGGTAATAAATTACCAGACAACGCTATATTTTTATTTTTCACATGAACCTTCAGCAGTTGTGTGCTAAGGGATAATGCTAGCACATTATGCTAGAACAAGGACAGTTATAATAGTGCTTAATAGCGGGGGGAAAATCAGCATGTCCCAGCCAAAATACTATAATCAGCAAATGATCTTCAGACTAACAATTTTGAAAAATTGCTAGTTTTAGCTAGCAATTTTAGTTAACTAGCTAAATTTTGCGCTCATGATGATGGGAAAAGGTTTGTCCCAGTTTTTAAAATTGCTAGATTTAGCTAGCAATTTTAGTTAGCTAGCTACATTTTCCATTAAACGATGAAGGGAACAGGTTTGTCCCACTAACCCTAGCTAGCTAGCTAAATCTATATACTGTAAATAAAACTGAAATTCAGTGTGTTTGTATGGACAGGCGGTTTTTGAGTGTTTCCACAGGTGGTTCAGTCACAGGCATGTCTCCTCACTTGATGAAACTGTACGCAGCGTCATCATCCGTTAGCATGTCACAGGTATTCTTCACCGACTGTAACAGCAGGCAGCGTCCTCGCTAACTGCAACAGTAGTTAGCATCATCTTCAAATACCCTCTAGTTATAAAATACCATGTAGAAAGCAAAACTGTGGACAATTCATATACTGTATGTACTTGACTCACTAGAATCTAGAAGTTTTTGGCACTCTAACCTGTGCGCTTAACAACACTGTTACTAAACTCAAGGCTGCTTTATTATTATTATTATTATTATTATTATTATTATGGTCCTTTTAATATGTATCTTTCACCTGAAAATATGGATCTAGTGTATATATTATTCAGTTCCATCTAGAAAGCTCTGTAGTCCAACTATGGATTGTGGAGGCCAGTGGTAACCATTGTATTTATGCCTTATTTTGTCAACCATGGTAGGACCACTGGATCAACTTTAACACATGCATCCACCCACCACAGGCAGTTTGGCAATGCCAATTAGCCTAATTTGCATGTCTTAGGACTGTGGGAGGAAACCCACTAGGCACGGGAAGAATATGCAAACTCCATGCACACAGAGGCGGGATTCGAACCTGGATCCTGGAGGTGCTAGAAACAGTGTTAAGCCACTAAGCCACAGTGTTGCCTATAATATTCACTAATGCAACGAAAAGGTAAATGGTAAAAAGAAAGCTTTAAAAGCTAAATTACATGCATGTTTGTAGGGACCACATGCATCCTAAACATACAAAAGACACAAGCAACATGAACTTGGATAGAGTTAGTACACTAATTACATTCCTATCCGTCTGTTGGTCTCTCAGCCTAGATTTCTATCTTATCTACAGTATTTAAATTGTATAGATTCCACCAACAAAGAAAACTCATTTGCGTTTTGCAGTTATTATTGCCTCCAGTATCTATATTAGTACACAGTTGTGTTTACTGAAATATCCATGGCCACAATATTCTTTGTTACTATGCCAGATGCTGGTGTACAGGTATGCACCAAAACAAAAGGAGGAAGTACTTGCTTTAAAAAAAGTTTCATTGGGTACCAACGGATAAACATCCTACCCACCAACCTACCTTTTTACTAACAACGATCATCGTCATGGATACAGCTCAGTGTTTGGCGACATAAAAAAGTAATAATAATAATAATTTTGCATTCTGATTGCAAGGTTTGTCTTCAATGCTTCATTTCTTTGAACTTCTTCTTTCATCTGTGCATATTGCTCTTGACATACTGAGGGTTTTATCCCCATAAACGTTCTCTAGCACAGTGGGAGACCATTGCGACAAAGAGGATTCAAGAGTCGGGTTCATTGATGGTGCAAATGCATGGCTTGTGAAGGAAACTATGTTGTCTAAGTGCCTTTGATAGAACTTTTTCAGATGCGTGACTGCAATGATGTATTTTGAATGTATCGTTTTGTATAAGGGTATTCATTTGCAGAAGTTTAATTTGTTCTCATAATGTGTGTTTGTATATAATATGTGATTCCTCCTGGATTTGTTGCTATTAACTATTTCAAAGTTGAGTATCAAATTTCAAACTTTTTAGTGTATTGAATCCTTTGATCCGCACACAAAGCAGTGCCCTTGATGTCCCTTGATCAGGGGTTAGAGAGGGATTTGAGATTCAGTTTTGTTTTAAAAACTAGATCAGTCTATAGAGGAATGATACTCTTCAAACGTGCAATTTGATCAACCTATGTCAGTTAATGGCGGCATGGTGACTTACTGGTTAGCACCTTGCACCTCCAGGTCCTGGGTTCAATTCCTGCTTCAGGTCTGTGTGCATGGAGTTTGCATGTTCTCCTCGTGCTTGGTGGGTTGCCTCCAGGTTCTCTGGTTTCTTCCCACAGTCCAAAGTCATGCAGATTAGGCTAATCGGTCTTCCCAAATTGCCGGTAGTGTGTGAATGTGCATGTAAATAATAACTGAATCGTACAAAAAAGTGAATAAATACAATGGTCCCCAATGGCCTTCACAGTCCCTAGTACTACAGAGGTTCTTAGATGGATGGATGGATGGATGTCAATTAATAAAAAGTTATGCTCACTTCCACATTACCTTTGGTACAGCCATTTTACACACTAATTATGTAACTTATTAGTTATTAGTTACACAAATTACTCATTTTCATTCATATAAATTGCACATACATATACACACACACACAAATTATAGGCATGTAGGCAGCCTTCACTAATCATATTCTTTTTCTTCTTAGTATTTTCAATGTAACTGTTCCACTACAATTTCAAACATTGCAATTAGGAGCAGAAGAGCTTTGACATGTCCTGGGCTAAATCTCAGGAATCTCACCTATTGTAGAAATATTTCATTCTGATCTCAATATCAAATACAAGTGTACTGTTTTTCTATTTGTAGCCTTAACTGACTATTCGCTACGTTATCAAATTTGTTGTCGCTTTCTTTATCTTTAGTGAACAAATAGACAAATACTGTACGGTAAAATTGCATGGTTCAAATCACACGCTGTAGGACTCGTATGGAAAACAACGTTGATTGCACATAATGGCATCCTTAGGTTTATTTCGGTCACAGACCAAGCAGAGACAGATAGGCTCTCGTACATTTCCTGCTAGTTAAGAACGGACAGAGGGATTGTTTGCGCTGCCTATATTTGTGTGGGAGCACAGATACCGTTGCTAAGAGGGAAATAAGAGGGATATCCTGCTCGGCCTTTGACCCGCTCCACTTCCCACGAAAACACTTTTGCTACGGTGCTGTTCGCTTCAACTTCTCACAGAACACATGGATTATTCAGTGTCATGCAATGAGTCATAAAGGTCGCATGACATTCTCCAACATCAACACAGTGCTAAATACCACACATATTTAGACGCACACTCTCGTGCCATAACAGACACAGGAAGAAACTGAGGCTCCATGTGCAGGGGATTTTATTGCCGAAAAGAGACATTTGAACCAGAAACGTAACACAATGTAATATGCAGTACTTACAACAGGCATGAAGTGGTTCAGCGGAAAGTTAATTTGGAAATGTAGTTATGAAATAGAGCAAAAAGTGTAGTCATGGTAAAGGAAATAAAAAATAAGCCTAGCCTGAGAACTCTGCTTTGATTGGCAAGACTTCCAGGAATGAATGATTGAGCGTTTCCATTTTTGTTCGAAGAAATCGCCCTCATTTCCGAGTTCATGCATCCTGCCTTCTTGTTCTTGGCCCCTGGAATGAACACAGGAAAATAAAAGACCGCAACAAGCTTAATGGACTTTAGTCTCTCTGCTAATTTGACATATTCAAGTTTTCTGCAACCCATACACAGTTAGTGCCTCCACTCTTCAAGGACTGGTGATGGATAACGGCTCCCAATTTTTGTCATAATTGCATCAGTGAATGGGACTGAGAGCGGTCAAGGTGATACAGTTTGAGGTACTCGTTAAGTGATCACTTAGTGCTTAAAAGGCTTCTGATGCTGAGTCAGCTCACTTTAGCATTAGTTTTAGCTTACTCTTGTGTAGGCCATGGAGCTGAGGCCTTGAATGGATCAAATCCCAAGAATCCTTGCAGCTCTTGGATGTTTGCGGGTTTGGGCCACTGTTAACTCCTTGGGATTGACAATTTTAACACATTGTGCCATTAAACACATTATTAAGATTCTCTGACTTATATGATTCATATGTACTCCATGGAGTGCCTGATTCAAAAAGGCCTAAAAGACGTTGACAAGTCCATTACTTATCACCGTATATTCATAGTACACAGCAAATTTGTGGACAACTTAGACTACAGTTTGTGTTTAGGCGTACTCTAACATAGTATCAAATGTTGGTGTTTATTCACTGATTCAACTCCTCCTGGTGTTAGATAGGTGCAAAAATGAACACATCCCTAAGAAGTTTCTGTTTTTAGAAAGATAAGATATTTCAAATGTATTGATGCCCGGGTGTCATATGTATGTGATTTTTAATTTTATGTAGTGTCAGAAAAATGTATAATTTACTGTACGTGACGATAATGTGGTCTTAATGCAGTGTAATTGGAATTGCTCCCAGCAACCAGCAGTCTGCCTGATGTTAACATAATCCTGCATTACAGAGAGGTTTATTTTATTTTATACATTTTAATTTAATAACATTTTTGGAACAAGGTTGTTTGAACTTACTCTGTAAATTTTATGAAAGTTAATGCATTGGGATGTTACATTGACACTGCTTTAATTTCTTTTTATTTAATAATTTATGTTTTCAATTTCAATGCCACAAATTGTCCACAAATTTTCTCACACGTGCATTTTCCCCTGCATCCTCAAATGAAAACATCACTTTTTGGGTTCGCTGAACCTTATACTTCACTCTGTCTAACTTAGACCTGTTGTCCTCATTGGTAGACACTTTATAGCATTTAATGGTAGCAAAAGCACAATACTCTAATTAGTAGAAACATAAGAGGGTGTCAAACTCAGTTCTTTGTTCAAAGAATGCTGCATATGCTTAGATTTTATACTTATTAGGTCCTACTAATTCCGAACTTATAGGAAAAAATTTAAAGCTTTTTTAAAAGCAAAATTAAAGCTCAGGTCTTAAGATTTATTATTAAAAATAGCTCCGGAGATCAATTTTAATCTATGAGGTTTTAGAATTGAAAAATCAACTCCAATTAGATTATTAGATGGATGACTGAACTTCAGTGGTTAAATGGTAAGACACTAAGGCAAGAACTCCAATCCAATCCAATCCAATCCAATGCATGATGTGTAGATAACTTTGCTCATTTTCTACATATTGCTGAAATGCCTCAGAGATATTAGGCCTCTATCTTTGTGAGTTGTATCATCTATCATCACGGTATATCGACCTCCATGATATACAGTATATATCAAAAGTGTGGACACATCTTCTAATAAATTTTTCTTTTTTTCTTTTTGTTCAAGAACAGTATTGTCAAGTGCATTTCCAAACCCATCAAACACCATGGGAAGGTCTGTCTCTCATGAAGATCTTCCCAGGAAAGCAGGACCAAAACTTAACTCTGCTGCAGAGGAGAAGTTCATTTAGAGTTACCAGTTACCTCAGAAATCACCAATTAACAACCAGCACCTCAAATTAGAGCCGTTATGAAGGCTTTACAGAGCAGACACATCTTATGGATACATTAATATAAACAGTTCGAAGGAGATGATTGCATATTTTGGATGCCTTTATCATTGTTGTACAATGTAGAAAGAAATAAAAATAAAGAACGAACATGGAATTAGAAGGTGTGTCCAAGCATTTGGCTGGTGGTGTAGAAGGTACATGGCCTGGATGCTAAGGAATGCCAAATGTCTCAAGTCAAAGTAAAATGCAGAATCTCTATCTCCTCAGTTTCAGGGTTATAAACAGTAAGTGGTAAGAGATTCGTACCTAATATGAATTTTCCCCTTTTATGACTTATTTCAGTTGAAGTTCTTCGGGTGAAAAAAAAAAAAAACACTGACTTGGTACATTGTTGTGAACAGGGACAAAGATCTTCAACAAGATCTCTTGATCATAGATACTGCAGTTCTAGATACTTTCCAATGGGGTTCTAGCTCGTTAAAGGCTTTCACTTTCTAAAGAAGTTCTAGTTACAGGTCTTTGGCTTTCTAAATGGGTTCTACTTCTAGTTATATGCCTACTGTAGCTGTCTGAAGAAGTTCTAGTTAAATGACATTAAGGGGCTCTAGTTCTAGTTAATGGTCATTAGGTTTCTAAAGAGTTTCGCATTTCAAATGTATTTGTTTTTTTCTACATCTATTTAAAGGTTTCATCTATTTAGCTTTCTTATGGGGCTCTTGTTCTAGTTAAAGGTCTTTAAATTCCTAAAGTGGTTCTTGTTCTATTTATAGGTTTTTAACATCCTAAAGAGGCTTTTTTTGCGGGAATATTTTTCAACACAGTAGAGACTGTTGTCTGATGACCAGCACAAATCAGGTAACTGCACCCATATCCTGGTATGCATGGTATGGATCACTGATACATTTGCATTCGTTTTTTAAACGCTTTCATGGGGAGCATTTTCCTAAAGAATGTTAGCCATTCTAAGCTATATACATTTTACCACCTAAATTCCAGGATAACTTTCTGAAGGATTTTGTTATCTTATGTTTTGTTAAAAAAAAAAAAAAAAAAAAACCGGCCTTTGTATGAAAAGCTCATCTGACTCCCAGGTTCAGATCTTTTCATCCAGGCACTAGAGTTCTGGCTTTATACCAATGTATTTTAATGATTTGTTTTGCTCTCGCTCTCTGCATTTGTACAACATGCTCAAGGTCAAACATTGTTGACACTTTGCTCTAGTGCTGTCCTGAGAGTTGTGCATCTGGCAACGAGGCCATCGAGGGAGCTGGCGTAATGAGAACACTCAAGGTGACAACAATTCCAGGTATCCTAGAATAACACTGGTTGATTTGCTTACTTGCATACTAATCTGGTATATGTGGGCAGAATGGGGCGGGAGGATTGGAAGCACAAGGGAAGAAAGGGTCGTGCAGACCTCAGCTTGGGTCAAAAGTCAGTCTCTGGAAAATGTCTAGAGAGAGATGTTAACATTGCTTGGCTGATTTGCATACATGCTGATTTTAGTGCATCATCCATACATCCATAGATGGAACAACAAATAGAGATTTTTTAATTTTGTAATGTTCACTTTCTTACCACAGAAATCACCAATTAACAAATAGCACCTCAGGTTAGAGCCATTTTGAAGGCTTTACTGAGCTTAGAAAGTTAACATTGTACGTATATCACTTACACACTCACTGTCTATACCGTTATATACTGTATACAGGATTGCAGGGAGCCTGGAGCCTATCCCAGGAGATTTAGGACACAAGGTGGGGTACACCATGGACACCTCGCTAATCCATTGCATGGCACACACTCCTTCACACACTATGGGCAATTTGCAAATGGCAATAATCTAACTTGCATTTCTTTGTAATGTGAGAGGAAATCAGAGCACCTGGAGGAAACCAACCAAGTCTCGGAAGAACATGCAAACTCCGTCCACAGACTTGAGACGGGAATCGAACCCGGACCCTGGAGGGATCATCATGCCACCATGCTGCCGATGTTTACATACATCTGATAACTTAGTACTAGGGCTGTCCCTGACACCGACAGCCTAACTTAATACACAATATCTACACAAGTTGAGGCTCTGCTACTGAGATGGTGATCTGCATCCAAACACATACATCTTTTACATACATCAGATGCATTAGCAGAGCCTCAGTTTGTGTAGGCTCATTATACAGTATTTGTGTATTCCTGTCTGGTTCCCAGTATCACCCAGGAGAGTCTCCATCTTGATCCTGAAGAGGACAAAAAACGACTGAATCAAAATGACTAAATGAATAGATGGATGAAGATCTTTTAAAGCCAAAGACCTTCAACTGGGATGTATTCCTGATTCCCACCCATTGTTCCTAGGATTTACTCTGGATCCACTGCAAGCCTGGCCTGGACACGTTACAGAAACTAAGTGCGTGAAGGAGAGAAAAAGTCATTCATGACTAATGGTGATTATTATTTAATTTCTACAGTAATATCCAGAAAATCAAAAAAGGTTAAAGTTCATACATTTGTGGAAGCAACATTGTGGAATCATGACAAAGAAAACAATTCTAGCATTCTTAAGGAAATTAGTGACGGAGGCCTGAGAACGCTGGAAGAATTCCTTTTTGTGTTAAAATGAAATTCCTGGTCATTGTACAAACATCTCTAATGAAGGTTTCTTTTTTTGGTGGTGCAGCGAAATAAATCGCAGGTGCAAGAGAGAAAACAGTGTAGTGTTTTCTCAGTATTCTAATTATCCTTAAAGTTCATGCCTAGCCAGATGGCTGGCGGGATGGTGTGGCAACTCCCCATCACGAGCCAAATCAAATAGCATGGCCCGTAGCTTTCTGTTTCCACAGGCCTCGTGCTTTTCCCTCAACGGAAACAATGCTGGTTTGAAGGCTCGCGAGATTCCTTCCACCAGAACCCTGCAGGAATGACAGGAATTCGGAATGATTAGAAAGAACAATATTATGTTTTATGGGTAAGAAAGAAAAATAAATAAATAATAGCCAGACACGCCCCACTTTTCAAACTCTAGTAACATTAAGGTGGACCAGGTTATGACATTCAGAAGCGCAGTACACATATTTCTGTTGTGCGCCTCCTGAACATTAATGTGTTTTTACAAGGGAAGTAAAGATGGTGGTTGTGTCCTGTGGTCATATCTTAAGACTGAATAAAATGTTCTCGTCTGTTCATGGGGGAAGGAGAAAAAAAAAAAAGACGAGCCAACGCCACAAAACATCTGGGCTCTTCAAACATTTCCTCTGGCGGAAGCAGTGGGATTTATACATAACAATGTAGGAAATGAGTGTGTGTACTGAGGTGGTTTACAAGCGTTTATAGGAGATTTGGAATGAAAGTAGGAAATTTCAATTATGAGAATCTTGAGCACTTTCCCTGCGCTGACGTCGGCATCAGAACAGCATGCCCTCTTCCTCTTCCAAGCATTGGTGGATGTGTCCTAATGTTTAGTGCTGTATTTTCCCAGCTCATCAAACATCTCAGCTAGGTCGACTTTGGGTCGGCTCACTACTGGAAGCTATACCGCGCATATCGGTTTTGGCAGTGGACGCAGTTGGTTGCTTGCAAAACATGAGAGAAAACGTTATTTCACAGGTGAAGTAAAAGTACATGAGCTTGTTTTAGTGCACAGTAGGAATTTTCTGATGGTTGAGGTCTTTCAATCAAAGCATCTTTTAAGCAGCTGTGGGAAATGGGGGGCTCAGGCAGTTGAGGCGCTGCGTTTCTGAAAGGAAGTCAAGGGTTCGGGCTACACCACCGCGAGGGGTGCCACAGTTGGGCAATACCTTAGCCACTGGAGGTGCAGGGCATCTTTGGTGCCGGTCCGAAGACCAGAGAAATGGATAGATTGCGACAGGAAAAGAATCTTTGCCAATACCAGTACAAATGTGGATCAATCAATCTCATGTGATGACAAAGGAGAAGAGCCAGAAAAAACAATCTGTTACCTAGAGTTCTTTTTAATGGCATTCAGTCAGACATTAAAGTTTCTTACTTTAAATTGTGTTCCCTCATTATACACACACGGAAGCTATTTTTGGATGTCAGTATTGTTTATCACATTGCATAGTAAAATGTTTGCAGTCTGAAAGCTCTGACCCAAATAAATAAAGGTCGTAGTTAACAAATCCTATCTGCAGAGCAGCTGGCTGCTACGGCTTTGAGTCATCATCCAGACATCGTCTGGTGGGCATTTTAGATTAAACAAAGTCGTCCCGGTGACATATTCCCAATTAGCAAATACTCTCCGTGGTGCATCTTGCCCGTGTAACTTTATATAATGAGTCCACATCGGCCAGACGCGTGTGTGCTGTCAACACTTTGAATCAACTCTCCTTAAGACCTGCACCGACTGTAAAAACCCTAAAATAGTCGTAGTCTCTGGTTTATGTCTGTGATGATCTGTGAATGGTATAAAATCTTTGACAAATATGGTCAATTTCAGTCCATGTGTCTTGGATGGTTGCGTGATTCTCCGGGTTTGGATCGTGTCAAGTATCCATGCCGTTTGGAACTGCTAACCCAGAAACTGCCAAGGCATTCTTCGAGTGTGAGATGTGCAATCCAACCTGCAATACTTTTTCCCATTTTCTGTTGGGAAGCACTTTCTTTGAGACAGATATTTAGATCATTTTAATGTCTAGCTTTTGGGTCAGGATTCTGTATTTATGCTACATGCATAAGAGGAAGTGAGCCCAAGATTATTACAAGGACTAAATGTAAAATTCTATATATTTCTGCTATTTATATTATATACATACAAGTGCATGTAAACCTTAACAACATAATCCAACAACACACACACATATACAAAAAAAGGCATTTAGATTTTGCTGCCAGAAAGTAGGGTTGCTGAGGACCCTGGAATCAGAGCTCGCTTCAAACCTGTGAGCCCACTAACAACAACAACAACAACAACAACAAACAAAAAAGAAAATAAATGATCGATCACATGTAAAATAAACCTCCATGCACGTCCACCACATTTACATGCAGTAGTTTTGAAGAACAGATAGAAATACAGTATGTAGTTCTATATCCTGTTCACTCAAAGGCTGTGGGATGTCATGCCAATGTGACCTAATGGAAAAACTGACTAGTTTTGGAAGTTTGTGAACATAATCTACTAACAGTTAAGAGCCAGGAGAATTTTATGTGGCCTTGCACATCTGGCCTAGCAGAGGAGAGGATCATGAACATCAGGGCTCAAATGTCATCCGTCACTTTATCCAAGCATCTTCAAATGTCATTCCGGATTTGACATTTAGCAAACTAACAGAGCCCAAGCTGCCACTGAGGTGGTAAAATAGTTGATTCATGGGTAGACGCGTAATTACACTAAATAAACTGCCGTTCTAAATCGTTACCAGTTTTGACGCTTACTGATGCTAGCGAGAAAATGAAACAGGGTGATAATGTTACAACGTACAAGCGACTTGTGACATGAGGTGCATCTGTTGCGTGCAAGAAGCTCTTGTGTCCATAAGCTCTGTTATAAGCTCAAGCAGCCTAAACATCATAAGTAAAGGTTGATATTCTGTTGGTTTTATTGGTTGTATTTGTAATGAATGCCGTAACTGAACTGGGTGTTCGAGTCAAACCGGGACTTTTGATTGCGCCAAATAACAGAACACAGTTATGGTGTTTGGATAACATCAAGGTAGAAGGTTTTCTCAGTACGCCTGAGCCATGATCAGTCCAAACATGTGGAAATGGCTTGGAACAAGGACTGGACTGTATGGTGGATGTAGCAATAACTCCCAGCTGTCTTCCTATATTGACCGTACTGTCCTTGAAGTTTTCTGTAAATGTCAATAGGTTTTATGTCTGCATTCATGAGAAATTTTATCACAAGTCCTGGTTTGACTTGAACACGCCTTATACAAAGATATTTTAACACCATACAAAATTAAGGTTTCTCCTGGGCATCTAGTCCAGCTAGGGACTGTGGTGGCCAATGGTGACTATTTTACAGTGGTACCTTGGCATAAAAATTTACTCCGCTCCGGAGGCGAGTTCTTAAGGCGAAATTTCATATTGCGAAACACATTTTCCCATGGGAAATAACGTAAATGGAGATAATTTGTTACCAATATTACTAATTTCCACTACCATAATCATATTTTAGCATAAAAATAAAAACTCCAATCAAATCTTGAAAAAAAGACATGTAAAAGAAATAAAATAAATAGCCAGTAAACCTCGCTTAACGTTAATTTATAATTCTAATTGGCACCGGATGCTTTAAAAATTAAAGTGGCTCTCTTCTTGCTGCCGTCCTTGCTAACATTCTTGGGACCCATGGTGCTATATCTTCAGTAAGTCTTGCACACAATACCAAAAAAAAAAAAAAAAAAATATATATATATATATATATATGTAAACTCACTTCATCAGACTTTCCACTGACGTAAATGGGTTTTGAACCTGGGTGCAACTTAGCCGGTGTTTGGTTAGGTTCCGTCACTCGTAGCCTGAAAATACTGAGGCAAATTTCTTGCAACATTTGAGTTCTTCAGGCAAAAATCCATGAGGCGGGGCATTTGTATACCAAGGTACCACTGTATTTATTCCCATTTTTACAACCGTGGTAGATCCTTTGGTCAACATTCACACACTATGGGCAATTTGGGAACAATTTTGGACCCTGGTTAGAAATCCATTATGCACGTGGAGAAATCGAACCCCGACCCTGGTGACACAAGGTCACACAGTGTCAAGTAGGATTTTATTGTCATCTCCAGGACCAGGTCCAATGTGCTACATACAACATAAATTAACAAAACTAACTAGCTAACTAAGACACCTAATTAGCTGACTACAAGTTAACACCATAAATCAACAAAATTAATAAATAATAAGTTGAGGTAAACAAAAAAATTAACAAATTTAAAGAAAAATTTTAAGCAAACATTTCTTGTTAAAGTAGCAGCAAAGATAGAAAACTTGTGCAGCTATTTATTACAGCTAATAAATATTGTGAAAAAAAGGCAATTGCAGCTAAAATCGCTAAATGGTGTATTTAATTTTGTGGTAACAGATTGGAGAAGTTCGAGTCAGGTGTCCACATACTTCTGGCCATATATTTATTTATTCCAAAAAATATTTAAAATTTTTCAATGCAGATATTCTTGTTAATTAAATTGTGTTAAAGTAAAGTAGGATAAGGGTTAAAGGAGTCTGGGAGAAGGGGCGTGGCGAAGTGGGCGGGACAAAGGGGGCAGCTCCTTGCGCCCTCGTGGCTGCCGAGGAATCAGCTGAGCAGAGCTCGCGCGCGCTGCTGGTTCTCTCTCCTCGCGCGCGGTTACAGGGGCACGCGGATATCTCCGGGATTCCCGCGCTGAACTGCGTTTAAAGGTGAGTGCATTTGCAGGAAAACTCCACTGAAGACACGCACTCATACGCTACAGCAAGCCGATGATTCTATGCACTGTACATACTGTATATACTATTAAAAGGACTAAAGGACTAGTGCACGAGCGTCTTCCAGGGTAAACAACAACAGTTACAAGGAAAACAAATATATTAGTGAAAAAATGTAGAATTTTATCCGTTAACAAAGTGACTAAATGTATGTAGTGATGTAGCAGTGGCACTCATCAGTCCATTTTTACACCACTCCGACACCACTGCTATGGTTATGTTTATGTTTATGCTTACAAACAGCCTAAAGATATGCCAATATTGTTTAGTCACGGATACTCACACTTCTTTTTTAGACTCCCTGCCATGCATCTAGGAAAACCCTACACTATTAAATACTACATTACTAATGAATTAACATCTGTTTCTCTTTTAGAAGTAAAGTTAACTTGTGTGATGTCCATATTGTGTTAAGGACAACAAGTGGAAAGACATACTGGCATGTACACACTGGATTTTTAAACCTACAGTATGACTATACCCCATAGACAATACTGTGACCCTATGCGCCACTTGATTATGAATGTGTGTATATGTAGTTGTGTGTTGCAAATGTATTTGCTGCACATGACACATCTGATTGTGTTGCCTTTCTGAACGTGCACAGTACGTGTCTTAATGTGCATGAGAGAGACAGTTGCTTAGGTATGGGGTTGTTTGGTGGAGGTGGTGTTGGGTTATGGTTGCCATATTTGACTTACGAAAGACTTTTTAAAAAAAATCTTTTTCTTTTTTTTTTTCCCCAAAAGTTCAGGATGTACATAAGCCTATAGGCTCTAATTGTGTTTTTATTTCAACAAAAATGTATCCATCTTCATAGCTGAGCCCAAAGCTATTGTATTTAGAGGTCAATTCCAATACAGCAAATGTATCCTTCTTAGTTGACTTTTTTGAGTTTTTGGGTTTTTAAGTTTGGACACCAGTCAAAAACTTGGACACACCTTCTAATTATTTATTTTGTTTAATGATCTATATTCAGCAATACTGGAGATTTCAAAACTATGAAATAACACATATGGCATTAGGTCATTTAGTAACAACAAAAACAACAGTCAGTTATTTTTGAAAACACAAACGTCAGATGTTCTGGCAAAACCCATCAAGCACCATGATGAAACTGGCTCTCATGAAGACCTTTCCAGGAAAGCAAGACCAAAACGTACCTCTGCTGCAGAGGAGAAGTTCATTTAGTTACCTCAGAAATCACCAATTAACAAACAGCACCTTAGATTAGAGGCGTTATGAAGACTTCACAGAGCATAAGTAGCAGATACATCTTAATATCAACTGTTCAAAAGAGATTATTACATATAATGCTGATGGCTTTAGCATTGTTTTACAGTGTAGAAAGAGCAAATCAAAGAATTTAGGAAAGACCATTAGAAGGTGCGTCCAAACTTTTGATCGGTAGTGTGTATGTATGCATATACAGTGTATATATACTGTGTGTATATATACTGTATATATACATACACACACCTACTTCATATATGGCCTGCTTTATTCATAGACTACTTGGAAGTAGCCTATATATGAAATAGGCCTTATGTCAAGGAGACATCTCCTTATTATCTGTGTAAATTTATTTATGCATATATTGTCATGTTTAGCGGTCCACAACTATATTTTCCAACTATAATTGCTTTTGGGTACAGGAGACCTGAACACAACTGATATAATATAAATGTGCAGGATTTGCGCAATCATTTTTCATGTTCTTAACAGAAAATAAATTCAATAAGGCCAATACATTCTAGGTTGAAAAAAAAAAAAATATATATATATATATATTATATCACTGAGTATGAGTCTCATAGAACTAAAGGGTAAAAATGTTACAGCTTTACTTCTTTATTACAAAACGTCTTACCCACTGAGTTTGTATTTATGAGACGAAAACAACATTATTGCTGATTTTGAAAGAATTATTAGTTTACAATCACACAAGGTTTCACTTCAACATAATTTACACTTAACATTCGTTTCATCACCAGAGATTAAAAGTAACTCAGAACATCAAACACAAGTCTGATCATCTTTCCTTCTTGTGTCTGAGGCCTTTTAAAAAATTATAATATTATTGAAACATTTGATATGTCTCACAGTGAGTGAGCTAATTTTGTGTTTTGGCTTAACAGTGCCATGAATTAAGTTTAATATCTTTGTTTGCTGTGGCAGCTGACTCTGGGAAATTTAGTGTTTGGCTAATGGAGAGAAACCCTGCTAAATAACATGATAACACGAGGTGTGCCTGAATGCATGATGCAACTAAATGTACAATAAAATGAGTTACTGGCGCAACACATACTTTTTTCCAGTAATTATAATAGTCCATTTATTATAATTAGTTTTGTTTATGACATTTATTATGAAATATTAGTGATATTTCTCTGTGAAGTAGATGTAATATGCTTTTGGAAAACCGCTTAAACGTAATTAACCACATTTGTGCTGAATTTAAAAACTAAACTAGGATTTAGTTCATCTGTTTTTTTCCATTGGGAACTGGACACGACTAAATTAGGGAGAAAATCAGGGAACCCCCCCCCCCCCCAAAGTTTCATCATGAAATTTTGGTTTCATATTTACTGATAGTTGTTATCCAATGTGGATGAGTATCGTAATAATTTTTTAATTAGGGGCCCACACTCACTCCACTGAAACAGAAGCGTCCTCTTTAATCCGTGTCAAGAGTTAAAAACACGTTTCTCCTAAGCATGCTGTTTTTTCCCCACACAAATCAATATGATTATACGCTAGTCTATTAACTTAACTAGAACTAGCAGCTTCCCCACCCGATTCCTAGAAGTATCAGAGCACATGTCTGCTTGTGATTGATACTGACGGCCAAGTTGAAAGGTTGAACTGAAGTTAGAGAATGCTGCATTTGCCAAACGCGAGAAGCATTACCCAGCGTTAGTACTACAGACATCGCAAACATTTGTGTTTCCTGTTGGAGATTAAAAACAAGGCCGAGTTTTAGCAGCCAGTTTCGGCTGATGCAATCTGACCTAAAGTAATCACCATGGCTAGCGATTGTAACAAGACAAAAATCATGAGCAACCGAACATAGTCCTCATAATTATACTTTACCAGTTTAGTGTATCAGGTTTTTGTGTTAAGCTGGTAATAATGAGGGGAAAAAAAACACAAAAACAAAATAAAAACTCTAACGGATGATTAATTGCCATACTGTACATAATAATGTTTAGTGAATTCATGGCTTTTCTAAAATAAAAAAAATAATAATGTAGTCATGTGACTACAAATGCGGTATTATGTTTTATGTTTTAAAGGGGACAATATATTAGGGCTGTAGCTATCGAATATTTTAGTAATCAAGTATTCTACCAAAAATTTTATCGATTTCATCGATAGCATTTCACTAGTGCTGGGACAACATTAAGGTGAAACATTTTCTCAGAGCCCCGAAAGCATGATCGGACTCCAGGCCCTCAGAACTTTGAGACAGTAACGATAATGAACTGATGTAAACGATAATGGAGACGGGGAAAAATCTATTTAGTTATGAATCACAATTCTTTTCTGTGTCAACCGGCCGATTGGCCAGTGACCAGAATTGGCTGGTTTTCAGTTTGATTGCCAGTGATCAGCTGATCAGCCTTTGATATAAATGATTCTTGATCGAGCGCGAGAGAAAATGTAACATTTGAGCGAGATTTTTTATAAAATCACAATTGATTGAGAATCGCAATTTTGATAGAATAATATATAGAGGAAAGATATCGTGAAAATATTGTATCAGGAGGTGACTGGAGACTCCCATTCCTAATTGACACCCGTTGCATATTGCTCTGTACCTTTTTAATGTTCGCTTGTTACGTCCTCTCTTTCCCCTGGAGAATACTTCCGCCTTAACCAAAGGTATCCGCGATTGGAATGAGCCCCCTTGTGGTTATGCTGGGTAATGCTTTGCGGACTCGTATCTCAAAGCCATTAAAAAAACAATTAGTCTTAAATTGTTTTTCAGTTCTGGATATGAATTTCAAGGACATATATTTTCTTTATATCTTTATTGAACTTGCTTTTCCTTCTGATGCTCAGGTCAATGTGTGACGCCGGTCGGCTGTGGAGCCTCGGAAAAGTGAGCATGGCGGTCGCCGAATGCCCAGACTACTTTGCGCTCCATCCGAAATACCAGGTACAGTTTGTTGAGCTCTTTGGCCACAGACAAGTAAGCATTGTATTGGGAAACTCATGACATTTTATGCTGTTGGAGGTTCTCCATCGCAAATTCCTTGTAGTGCAAAACTAGGTTTGCTTTGGCAGTGTTGTACAAATTACTAGATCCACATATTTCCTCAGTATAGGCTAGTTAACTGAAACACTGTATTTACTGCATGTCTTTGGCCTGTGGTTTCGATGGTGTACACACACACACACACACACATATACACACACATATACACACACATATACACACACATATACACACACGGGAAGAGATCCTCTGGTTTGCATGCCTGTCGTCACCGTGGTGTTGCCATGGCGCTGCACAGCTGACACGCTGACATGTAAAGTAACGCCTGCCACTATTTATACTGGGGTTGCGCACTCTCTTCATCTCTTTCTCCTTCTCCACCTCTTCCAGCTTACTTGGTTTAATTCCTCAAACTCTGGCTTGACAATTCTCACAGCTTTTCTCACAAATGCTTGTTGCTAAATGTACCGTTTTAGACATTGAGAGTTCTGCATCCCCTCCCCACATGGTCATCATCTCCACATGCTCCATCCTGTCTGATTCTTCCATGACTTCCATATTGTCCTTTTTTTTTTTTGGATTCTTTGACAACTTTTCTGATCACGCCCCGCTTTCTCTTTGACTCCTTAACCTTATAACATGCTTGTGAACATGGCAGGGCCTTGTGTGTGCTCAGCAGGGGCTCGGGCTGCCCTCTTTCTGTGCTCTTATATAACTCTGTGGACCGAGGGAGGCAGTTTCTGAGAGCCAGAATCACCCTGAGCTGGGAATGCAGCCCGAACATTTCCTGCAAGTATTTAAACACATTGGTGTTTTTTTTTTTTTTTCTCAGTCGCTTCTTATCCATGTGTGTATGCACAGGCCTTTTTCCCATCAGGTTTTTTTCTGACTGCCTTGTGTGCCGTTGTGTTTTTTGTAGAGATTGTTTAGTCTTTATGGTAGTGTTATTTATAATATATTGTATATCTTTAACATTCCAAATCATGTTGGATTTCTCCAGGGATGGATGGATTAATAAGGTGAAGGGGGAAAGGTCACGGGCTTAAGGGAACCTAACAGTTCAGAATGTACCAGGGGACTTTTGACTGTGCAGAATAACAGAACACAGTTATAAAAGTAAAAACCCAATTTATTTCCATTATAATCCCCTTGCTACATTAATGCGCTCATCCCAGCGTTTCACCTCTACTTGGATACCATCAACGTATAAAGCTTTCTCAGTGTGCTTTATGTCTGAAACGCTGGCTCCCCAGGAACTCCTTTAATGCTCCAAACATGTGGAGCGAGGTCAGGTCTGTACGTGGGATGTGCTGAGTTCCTGTAACGTGCAAGTGGTGTTTGTGAACGATGTGCATGTACAGCTCTTCCGCAAGTTATCAAGGATCAGGTGTTCAACTCGCTGAATGTTCACGGGAAGTCTTCTGTAAATATCAATCACGGTCAAAGTCACATTTTGTCTTGAACACCCCCAAACACACACACATATACACACATATTCAACTAACCATATCGATAGAAATATCTCATGTATTTACAGGTATCACATATTTATTTAGCCACGTGTGAATGTGGTTGTGAAGGTATAGGGTGCTGCACTCGAAAAAGGCCCCTAATATTCAAATTTATACATTTATTAATATTCTATATCCTAATAACTCTTGCTATGATGAAGCAATCTGAACCAAAAAATACGCTACGTACCTTGATATATGTGTAATCGATTTGCAGTTTTCGTACCATCCAATAACAGTCTTTGAGGATGCATATTTTTTCCTAAACTCAGTCTGACAAAAAAAAAAAAAAAGGGCAAAATTATTGACTTGGTAGATTCACTCATTTCTGACACCACCATACTGATGAGAAGTCGAATGACTGAGTTTGTAAATAAATAGTCTGTGTTTACACGTACTGTATATATGTATACATTGCGCACGTGTATTGCTTTCTCAGTACTCTCCTCGATTTCTAGCTGAGAAGTTCAGAGGTTAAGCCCCTAAGGATTTGGCTTTCTATTTGCTCTTTGTAAGAAGCTGCACCTCAGCCTGAGTCTCTTTCTAGGAACAGCACCATCCTCGCCACTCCACAATCAGCTCGGGGCTTAAAGCTTACATAACGGCCCTGAGGGATGGACCTCAGCCAAAATCAACACACAGAACCGTACACATACTGTAGACGACCCCGCGCCTCTGCTTATTCCTCCCCAAAACTGTTACACATATGCAACAGTTTTTTTTTTTTTTTCAGTCAGGTGACTTTCTAGATTTTATATCAAACAGCAACAAAAAAAAAAAATTTAACATAGCCATGAGCTTAAAAAAAAAGTCATAATGCGTGTTTTTTTTATGCTTCCATTGAGTTGTCTTCATGTTCCACAGGCTGTTTTAACATTCCAGAGGCATTACAGAATCGAGACACACTTTCTCAGAGCTGTAAATATCCACAATTTTATAGATCATCCTTTTGTTTCCGCCAGCCAGAGGGGATGAGAGGAATAGCAAGAGCGCTCTGACATGGACCAGTTCCTGGAAAGAAACTCCATGTTCTAGAGTTTCCTAGAAATCTGGAAATTGAAAATGGGGTGTGATATATATTTTATTTATTCTGGTTTCTTCTCCTGAATGTGCTCCAGCTTTTTTTTCTTTTTGGATGCACATGGCTGCTTTGAATTATAAAAGTGTTTTGCATGAAAATATCTCTTGGTCGTGGTGTAAGGTTTCTAATCTTTCTGGTTTGGAACACATCGGCGGCAACCGACGATCCTGAATGGTCCGAGGAGCCGGACACTTTGGGTTTGTCCATATGCTGTGCTGTCATAAATTTTAAGTGGATTAACAGAAGGGCACATTCAGTTCTAGGACATCTGTGTGCTGTACGTGTGCATGTGTGTGCGTCTGAGCGTGTATGCATGCCGCACAATCTGCTCAACTGAACTTGCTTTCATTTTTTTTAGGACGCTTCCTCATCTGGATCAACCAGAATAAGTCACTTCCAGCAGCCGTCGAATCCGAGCTCTCCTAATCACCCAGGTGAGTGCTGTCATCTCTAAGCTGAAAAAGGTTAAATGTTTTATTCTGTCTTATATCTCTGATTACCAGCAGAGGTCAGTAAGTTTTATATAATGAAATCATCAGGCAAAGCCAAACGGGGTTGCATTTTATTAAGATGGGTTTCTCATTATTTATTGCATGATTTATCTGTGTGTATGGAAGTGTGCACATATCCATGTTTGAGGATAGGTTTTATTTCTGTACTGATGTGGAAAGTGCAGTTATGCTGACCTACCATGTACAGCTTTGTCAGGCCCTTAAATAGGTATTAAACAGACGTAATATATAAAATTGTATTTTAATAAGATGGCTTAGTGGTTAGGAGCTAGCTACGGTGCGATTAAATCGATTATGCAATGTAGTTTGTTGGTTGATTCTATTCATTAAATAGATATCCCAGTTTTTGACTCATAATTGATTCCAATTTTTTAAAAATTATTATTCAAGTAAACTTACAACTTTTAAATGGTTAAAATTACATCACGGCAAAGGACTTGCGAAATACTCCTTGTTTTTAAAGATTGTATCATCGTCTTCTTTTTTGAGTTCATGGATTGGTTTGTGCAATACTGCCACCTACTGGACTGGAGAACAATCAAGAACACAAGTTACAAAGCATGTTAGTGTCTATTAGATACTTTTTATAGTTTTTATTGCTTCTGCTAATGACTACCCATGATTAATTTCTTCCTATGGTCTAGTAGTTCTAACACCTCCAGGGTTAAGAGTTTAAATTTCACATCCAGTATGTGTGTGTGATAATGAATGAATGAATAAATGAATGAATAAACAAATGAAGAGCAAACCTATACTCAAGGGTATTATGGATAGAAGTCATGACGTTATTGAAGTAAAAACCACTAATAAAAACACAACTACAAAGTTATCAGTAGTACTTTTTTCGGATCAAAATTAAATGAAATATCCTTGGCCTCAAACTTTAACCTAGGTTTGGGAAACACAGTGTTTTTATTGTTGGTCTTAAATGTTCACTACTTCATTAGATACATTAAAGGTCTTTTGGTGATGGTGTCCTAATCATGTTTTTCACTTTTATTGATGTGATGCCAATTTGAACACTAAACACTATATTCCTATAAGCTTTTTTTCACCCAAATTTATGAGAAACTTTCCTTCCAATTCGAGCATCCCTTTTTGCATTTTTAAGCTTTAGAGCTTTTGATTTAAAACTTTGACAGGAATGCCTTCTGGACAAGTTTTGACACCGACGCTTGGATTATGAGATGTACAAATTTCAAATTGATTTATGATTTATGCATTACTTGATGTTTCTTGCTTTCTCCATTTTCTTCCAGATGACGATGTTGATCTAGAGGCTTTGGTGAATGACATGACCTCCTTGTCACCCTATGAGGGCATTTACTCTTTTAAGACCCAGCACTCTGACACTATTCCTCTTCTGCGCAATGGCCAAGGCACTGGTGTCCACAGTAACAGGACAGCTGTGCCATCACATCCATCGAATAGCAAAGCGACGACTACTCACTCACCTGCGCAGAAGACCTGTCGATCCCAGCCTGTCCACATACTGGCTGTGAGGTAACATGCAGTGATTCTTTCTACACATCCACACCTCGGTATTTACATCTCATTAAACTTAAATGCAGATATTTGCAGTTCTAGCAGAAACATAACCTTTATACTAAGTATATTCAGTGAAAAACCTGACCTAGGAAAACATGTTCAAATTAAGAGATTTAGGGCCTCCCAGTGGCGCAGTGGTAAAGTGCTCGCCCCATCATCCGGAGATCGCTAGTTAGATTTCCGGGTGATGCTGTAACGTCTCGCAGCCGGAGGTCTAGAGAGAGCTGATTGGCCAAGCTCTCTCAGAGGGGAGGGATGAGAGGTACAGTGGAACCGAGCATAATTTGTTCTGGAAGTGGGCTCGTGTTCCAAAACACTCGTAAACAAAATCATCATTTGCCATAAGAAATAATGAAACTCAAATTATTTGTTCCACAGCCCCAAAAAATAAAAACATAAAAATAATTAATACAATCTATAAAATGAAAATAAAACAAATGAATCTGCACTTTAACTTAAAAAAAACAAGTACAAATAAATCCTGACAGATAAGTGTTTCCATTGGTGCGCGCACGCGCCGTGTGTGTGTGTGTGTGTGTGTGTGTGTGGAATTAGCCCCTTCACTCGCCTCGTTTTACACAGTAACACTCCTCCTCCCTCTCCCCACCTCGCTTTTTAAGATTCACAACAAACACACACACAACGGAAACACAGTTTTTACCGGAAAAAAAAAGAAATCTCTCTGAGACTGGCATGAGCGTATATTAACGGACTCACTTTTTAAGTTTCACAACAAGCGCATAAACACATCGGAAAAAAAGCGAGACTGGCATGTGCGCATACTAACCGAATCACTTAAGTTTCGCAACAAACGGACACACACAAACACGGAAACACAATTTTGACAGGGAAAAATTTAATCTGACACTGGCATGAGCGCATACTAAGAGAATCATTTTTAAGTTTCACAACAAACACACACACAACGTTTTAACAGGTGAAAAAAAATCTCTCTGACCTGGCGTGAGCGCATACTAAGGGAATCACTGCTGTAAAGTAAAAAAACAAGCAAAAAAAAACAAACAAATGAACTAGCACCTTACCTTTGAAAAGAATCGCGACAGAGCAGAGTTTCTGTGTGTTTCTGAGGGGGTGAAAAGGCCAGGGAGTGTCTGTGCGCGTGTGTCTGTGTGTGTGTGTCTGTGTGTGTGTTGGTGTCAAATTGCGAGCGCACACTCATAATAGACGAGCAGAGTTTCTGTGTGTTTGCGAAGCCGAGGGGGGGAGGGGAGGGGGAGGTGAGAGAGTGACGCTCGGTGTCAAAATAAGAGTCGCAAGCGTGATAAATGATACTTGGCGCTCGTAAACTAATACTTGCTCGGTTTCCGAATAAAATTTTTTTTAAAATCTTTGCTCGGTTTGCGGAACACTCGTAAACCATGTTACTCGCAATCCGAGGTTCCATTGTACTTAGTGCTCCCACATTAATCACGGCTCTACAGCCAATCAGGGGCGTCTGTGAGCTCGCGGAATCGGAAGGAGCGCCGTCCTCCGAGTGTGTTACGTCCCCAACGGTGCGTGAGCGAGCAGTTTGAAAAGAGGAGGTTGGCTGGCGTCACATGAAAATCAGGGGGAAAAAATGTATTAAGTTTATAATATAAGTTTATAATTTATTATAAAATAAATTATATGCTATTATACTACTAAGGAATGACAACAAATGTAGCGTAGAGTAATTTAAAATGTTGTTAATCGTCTAATTATGAAAGAGGATTAGAGTCACCATAAACATTTGAGTTTTTATTTTTTAGTTTTTGAGATTAAATTCAGAATTCTGAGATTAAAGTCAGAAGTCTGAGGAAAAAAGTCATAATTCTGGGGGAAAAAAGTCAGAATTCTGAGTCTAAGTCATAATTTTAAGGTTAAAGTCTGAATTCTAAGATTAAAGTCAGAATTCTGAGAAAAACATATGTAAAAATTCTAAGTTAAAGGCCAAATCCGAAGAAAAGAAATATCGGAATTCTGAGATTAAAGTCAGAATGCTGAGAAAAACAAATGTTATAATTATGTGTTAAAGCCCGAATTTCGGAGGGGAAAAAAAAATCCGAATTCTGAGGAAAAAAAAAATCTGAATTCTGAGATTAAAGTTGGAATTCAGAGTTAAAGGCCAAATCTGACGAAAAAAAAAAACTGAATTCTGAGTTAAAGACTGAATTCCAGAGGGGAAAAAAGTCAGAATTTTGAGAAAAAAGTCAGAAATCTGAGAGAAAGAAGTCAGAATTCTGAGAAAAAAAGTCTGAATTTTAAGGTTGAAGTCTGAATTTTAAGGTTGAAGTCTGAATTTTAAGGTTGAAGTCTGAATTTTAAGGTTGAAGTCTGAATTTTAAGGTTGAAGTCTGAATTTTAAGGTTGAAGTCTGAATTTTAAGGTTGAAGTCTGTAATTTTAAGGTTGAAGTCGTAATTTTAAGGTTGAAGTCTGAATTCTAAGATTAAAGTCAGAATTCTGAGAAAAACATAGTCAGAATGCTGAATTAAAGGTCAAATCCAGAGAGAAAAAAAATCTGAATTCTGACTTTAATCGCAGAATTCTGAATTTTTTTTCCTTCTGAATTTTGAGATTAAAGTCAGAATTGTGCAAAAAAAAAAGTCAGAATTCTGAGAAAACAAATGTTTGAATTCTAAGTTAAAGACCGAATTCCTGAGGGGAAAAAGTCAGAATTCTGAGAAAAAAAGTTAGAATTATGAAATTAATGTCAGAGCTCTGAGAAAAAAAAGTGAGTTATGAGAAAACAAAAGTCATAAATTCTGAGAGAAAATGTCATAATTCTGAGGAAAAAAAGTCATAATTCAAATATGTTATGGGACTCAATCCTCAATATTGAAAAAAAAAAACATAAGTCAAACAAGTTTTTTTTCCTTCTCTTTGGAGTCATTTGTAAATTTATGCATCCCGCAACAGTATGTAATGTTTCTGTCTTGCTTCCTTCGTCTTTCCCTCTCCTTGTTCTGCAAATCACATTTCTTTTTTTTCTATCCCTGGTGTCTTTTTCACTCACTCTGGCAGCGGGGTGTTACACCCCCACACATCATGATGGGTTCACTCAGAGGTTTCTGACTCCACACACACACACACACATATACACACACACACTTGCTCACACTTCTCGCGCTGACTTCTCAATGAACTCCAAGCTTTGTTTCTTGATTTCTTTCTCGGGCTTTAACGCTGCCAGAGCAGGGCTTGTGTTTATTCCCAGGCTTTGATCAATGGATAGATCAATAAATGCAGATCTATGTTTGCGAGTGCATGAACTTACTCTCGTGCATTTTGCGTCTCTAATCTAAAAAGCTGTTAATTATTTAGCAAAGGCAAACAAATACGGAAAAATAAAACGGATCTTAGATGACTCACATGAAATGAGAAATAGATTGGAATGGAATAGCAAAGTGAAATGAAGCATAAAGTAATAAACTTTAAAGTGTGTGTGTGTGTTTCCCCCTGCAGGAGGCTACAGCAAGAGGAGCCCCAGGTTCGCCCTGCATCTCTGCCAGCAATCCCAAACCCTTTTCCTGAACTATGCAGCCCTGCGGGGTCCCCGATACTCAGTGATGGTTCGACGCCAAAGCCTTCAGATGTGCACGTAAGACTCTCTCTCTCTCTCTCTCACACACACACACACACACACACACACACACACACACAATCGGCATAAATTCTGACATCCTATTTGCCTTTTATTTATTTATCTGAACAACTCTTTTGAATATGTCTTAACTTTTTGTCACACACACACACACACACACACACACACACACCTGTGGTAATTAGAGCAGGAGTATGAATTTTGTACTGTATGTATGAGTATGTGTGTGTGTGAAAATAAAACTACATCAAAGATCTGTCACACATTGTTTATAGCATAACATAACTCCGTGCCAAGAGAATAAATTTTCTTTCGTTTCTGGTGATGATAACAGGCTGTGAGAAAGGGTTCTTCCTGATAGTGTGTGTGTGTGTGTATGTGGTTATGTGTTTATATGCACGTTTGGTATTTTTTTATATCTTCGTATGGGACAAATGTCCATAAAGCAGGTTTAAAGTTGTTGGGACATTTGTAAGGTCCCCACAAGGACAAATTGCATTTGTTTATTAGTTTTTCCTTTTTTCTTTTCTTTTAAAAAAAACAAAACAAACAAACCTCAAACTTTTGTGTAAAATTAATGTTTTTTTAAATTACAGTAGTAAGATTTAAATGTAGGTGTTTTCTATTGATTCGCATAAATATTAGTAATATCAATAATGGAAGGTCCTCGGAAAGCTAGTAAGACAAGTTGTGTGTGTCTGTCTGTTTGCATGTTCTTTAAACAATCGGTCCATCCATCATTTGTGAGCACGTGTGCTTCTCTCTCCATCCCCTCATGTTGATACAAACCTGCTATCTCTCTAAAGCACGATAAAGAGCACGCCAAGCCACTCGAGATTATGTGTACTCATGTTGCGTAACTAAAGCACACAAGAACATTGCAGCATGTGCGAGTGAAGGGCCAAGATCCTGTGCAAACACATGTCCATCTCCTCTTGGCCTTCTGCCTCCTACATATCTTTCCTTAGTATCCTTAGAGCGGAGGCACTTCCTTAGGAGACGTGAGCCGTTTTCCTTTCACACGCCTGTGTGTCGTGCCTGTTCTTGTGCCTGCCTCCACATCCCTGCCAACCATCTTAACCCTTCCTTCCTTCCTTCCTTCCTTCTGGCTGCGCTATCTGTTCTTTTTCCACAATCCCTAGGACACTATGTACATCCTCTTCATATAAATAAAGAATACATTGTACTGTGTGTGTGCATTTGGTGATGGTCAGGGCAGAAAATTGTTGACTGATGATCAAATGTTGTAAGAAAACTCTTTTAGATAATATGGATTATGTGAATCAGATAAACGAAGAGAATCCAATGGAGGCAGTAATAAATTAAAGATGTGGTCAGGTATAGGTAATATGCAGTAGAGCATTTAAATAAAGGTGAAAATAAAGAAAAGCGCATTTATTATCTATCTATCTATCTATCTATCTATCTATCTATCTATCTATCTATCTCTCTATCTATCTATCTATCTATCTATCTATCTAGCAGAAATATTACTTCAGAATGTATAAATTGTACTGTACTTGGATTGATCTATTTATCTATATAAGAATTTGGATTTACGATTCATCTAAAATAAATAAAGTTTTTATAACATTGTCGAAGATGAGAAATTTACCGCTGAGCATTAACTATATCTTATTGGAAAACATGTGAGAACTTCACCTAATTGAGACATTTCTACCACTCGGTTGAGGTACAGTATGATACACTCCAAAAAATCCACTAGATGTAGCTGTGTCTTTAAATCGTATTAATTTCCAGTCGCTTTGAAGCATACCTTGAGACATGAAGTTGAGTTGTGCTTTAAATACTCAAAAAACACAGCATTTTATGTGATTTTCTTTTTTATTAATACTTTTACCATGAATTGCCATCTCAACCATTTGGAAGATGGCTATGCTATGGGCTGCAACAAACAATAAAACAAAAAAAATATATATAAATATATATATATGTTTGTTTATCTTGGTTTGGTTATGTGGTGTTTTTTTTTTTTGGAGTTAGTCTTATATACTTGCACCCATGTCTTTGTTAATTTGACGCATGTTTAGTTGTCAGATGTTTGCATTCATTGTCATCATTATCATCATCATCGAAGCCAGAATCTGATTGATGGAGCTTTTGGAGCCAGAATGTGTGCGGTAGATACAGCTGGTCAGAATGTGGGTCTGCCTCTCACCTGGACATACTGAGGATGGACACGGTATTTAAAAAAAAAATTATTTCATCATGGACAGATTGGGACAGACCCAACAGCTTCCCACACACACAGCATGTACAGCATATCTCATGACACACATCTCTCTTTTACCATGAATTGTCATCTCAGCCATTTGGAAGATGGCTATGCTACGGGCTGCTACAAACAAACAATTAAACAAACAAACAACTATGGATTTTTGAATGTTAAAGGGTTATGTGGTATATTTTTGTGGTGTTGGTCTCATATACTTGCACCCATGTCTTAGCCCAAGTACCGTATATCTCATGTCACACATCTCTGTGTTGTAATGTTATCTCTGTTTCATTGACATTTGCTTTCACAGAACAGATCTTTGGCGTTAAGTAGCCTTTTTTTTTCTACATGCTTTCTTTTTTTTGTGGTGCTTGTTGTTTTGTACGCGCATTTACTAGCATCAACAGCATGTTACCTGTTGGTCCATTGGTAAGCATGTAGCGCTCTCACCTTAGCAACAGGACTTCGAGGCCATCAGTTTGGTTTTTGCAACAGTATGTTACGGCCATTTGTTTAACGTTATCCCATTATTACTGTATGTAGTCAATGTTGTTCCGACATCATGTCGTCAAAATGAGTCTAGCGTTCAAATACAACCTAATACCAACATTCAGTGTTGCCGAACTAACATCCCCACAACATTTCTGCAACCCCAAATTTTCTGATCCCTCTTCTATGATGCCAGCTTTCCCTTTTACACAGATCTTGGTAGGACTCTGTGACTACCTGCTGCTAGTCACAGAGTCCTCACAAGGACTCCTGCTGGTTGAAAGGCCCAAAGTAATGACCCGCTATTTCGGCTCCGTACCTTTTACACGGAAAAAGTGAGGAGTAATAAAGGTGTGCCACACCGGCTTGAACAGACTGTGTGAAATGGGTAGCTGATTCAAACTGAATGACTGTTGTTACTTGATAAAATTCAGTACCTCTTCCTTTAAACAGTGGAAAGCGGAACCCATTATCTTTAGCGTCCTTTTTACCCTTTAAAAAAAATCTGGTTACGGCAAGTGGTATTGTCTGATTTAGGTGTTTTTCCATGTAGTACCAGACTTGTACAAATCACCAGCCATTTGTCTCTTTTTGAATGCATGTGATATTTATTTTACATAATTGTTTCTCCCCATTATCCAAAAGGGGGCCAGTAATCTTAAAGTTACATCTGTCTGTATTTCTTCCTGTCTGTATGAGCACAATGCCGCAACCATTTCTGCACTCATTATGAAGTCTGCTAAGTAACACCAAACAGAGGGCAGATGGTGAAATGGTTATCTCGTGGCCAGAGACATGACGAGGCTTTTTCTTTCGAATATGATGTCATGGTTGAAGAAAGCGTCTGCAAATCTCTGACTGTCTCTCTCTCTCGCTCTCTCTTCTCTCATTCTCATCATTACAAATCCCGAAGATTTCTCAACTATTCTCAGAAGAGCTTGCATGACCCCGAATGACTAACGTGTCGAATGATACCCAGGTTAAAGACGGCACACAGGCGCAGAGAAACTTGTTGAGTCTCCCACAGAGCATGGGAACATCATGCCAGAAAGAGGAAGAATGAGAGCGTGATGTCCTTCTGTCCTCGTCTGAATGTGTTTCTGCTTTGCATATTTCATGTAATCTGTGGGTGTGGGCTGGTGTCGATGTGTGCATATGTGCATGTTTATTCTGGCACTGCTCTTGTTCCGACTAGACATGATTACACCGTGCCTTCAGCAGCAGCAGCTTTAAATTCCTTCGTCTTTTTTTCCCCTCCCTTTTACACTTTCTCTTCATCAGTCTGTCAATCAAAGGGCGTGACATCCTTTTAGGTGATGATGATAAATAAGTATTCGAGTGACTGCTGTAATCAGAAGTTAGTGGTTATTGTATGGACGTGAATCTCCCTGCACACACACACCACCTGTACTTGTGTAATGAGGTTTCTCACAATAGAGCTTGTGTTTAAAGTAGGGCTGTCAACTTTAACGCGTTAACGCATGTGAATAATCTAGAAATTTTACCGCATTGCATTTTTTTTGTACGCAAAATTCACTTTTATGGCTTCCCATAATCTCAACGCGGTTAGCCGCTGTATGTGATATTGGCGGATAATAAGATGACTCAGGTGTGCTGAACGGCAAATTTCATTATTAAAAAAGCTTATATATATAGATGGGAGAGCTACCTTCAAGGAGAACAATTTTTTAAGAATACATAATCTGAGGACCCGGGTTCGAGTCCCCTATAGTACCCGGCCAATGCATGTGGTGCCGGTTTCATGTGAGAAATTTTAATTTAACGTTTGTTAAATGTTAACGTTTGAGATATTATAAAACCGAATTATCAGTTTCCTCAAACCAGTTTGTCCTGCATTTGTTTATTACAACATTGCACAATTATTATACAAGTAAATTGGAGTATTTTAAAATTTTGATTAATCAGATTATGATTGCGAATTACTAGATTAAAACTTTTAATCGATTGACAGTGCTAGTTTAAAGTCCAAAAATCAAATGAAAGTGGAATCATTGTAATTATAAAATACAGTACGTTGTATGAAAATAAAGGGAGTGTCTGTAGACATGCTTTCACCCCCCCCCCCCCCTCTCTCTCTCTCTCTCAGACTTCTTCTGCATTACCGGAATACTCGTTATAGTATGATACATGACCTGGCCATGTCTTTCCATGCTTATTGGTGAGAGTGCGTGCGCGTGTGACATGAGGATGGTTAAGACGTTGTTGACGTTGGAGGTGTGCCAGTGATCAGGGGTGTGCGAACGCTTTTCTCCTGAGCGTCTGCATACACAGACATACGACAAACACCCTTGTAAAGGACACAATTATAAACGGGAATTTTATTTTTAGTTTTTGGGTGGAGGGGGATGCTGAACTTTAAACTTGTTTCTTATATTGTATGTAGGTCATGTTTAGCGATAGCACTTTACGAGAACGTCGAGTGTATAGGCACTACTGTTTCACAGCCAGCTCGGTCAGTTCCTACTTTAAGGCTTCTTGAAGGTAAAAATAGGGAACTGGTGGTACAAGCGCATGTATAATTATATGAAATTAAACTTTATAATCAAGACTGTCCTTATTTAAATCCTATATATATAGTAATGCATGATTGCACAATCCTGAATTACATGTCAACCTACCTAATTTGATATTATGGTACATTGTCATGGCAGAATATAGCAGCACACCTGTAATTTTCACCCAACTTTGTAAGTAACAATTCACTAATTATGGTCATTTACGTGAGGGAGGGAAAAAAATCAAGGTTAAATGGATGATTTAAATGTGCATATAAAGCAACTGTATAAAAAAATCTTATTTCTGGGTCAAATCCAAACATTAGCTAATGCTTGAACATTTTTTTAAGATGAACAAATTACATACTCAGAAAAAAAAAATTCTAGTCTTGTGTAGCTTTTTTCATATTGGTATTATGTCTATTATACTAAAATACATTAAGATCTTAATATATATCTAAATATATAGATTTTTAATCATTATTTATTTTTATTCACTTTACTAATTGTTCACTTTGAGTGAGAATTCCGCCCTTAGTTTAAAAATGTTGTTACATGAATATTTTTTTTTTCAATATAGTTATATAGGCTTAATGGTTAAGCCATCTGTCGCTTTGGAGCTCCAGGGTCCGGGTTCGATTCCCACCTCGGGGTGTGTGTGCATGGAGTTTGCATGTTCTCCCCGTGCTTGGTGGGTTTTCTCATGGTACTCCGTTTTCTTCCCACAGTCCAAAGACAGATTAGGATAATTGGCATTCCCAAATTCCCAAATATGTGTGTGCCCTATGATGGATTGGCGCCCTACAGGATACAAGGTGCAGGATAAAGTGGTATAGATAATGAGTGAGAGAGTGAGTATATTCATATAACTGATTGTTCAAGTCAAACCGGGACTTCTCGATGGAAATTTCTCAATGAACCTGACTTCAAGCACCGTACGCTGATGACACTCATCGCCACTGTAAATAATTTAAAAACATTTTTTTAAAATGCCGTACGATCCCAGGTGAGGTGAACATTTAGCATGGAACAGCAGAGTGGATGCCCAGTCTTTGAAAAAGATAGATAACTTGCAGAAAAGACGCATCTGTCTGTAGGAACTGTACACAGAACCATAAACCAACACCGCTTGGTGTTACAAGAACTCAGCTCGGCATTATTGCTACTTCCCTTTGACCTTGCTCTGTATCATTTCCATATTAAAGGACATCCTGGGAGGCCAGTGTTTCGGACGTTAAGCAGGCAGTCCGATCATGGCATATGTGGTGTACTGAGAGAACTTTCTACCTTGATGGTATCCAAGCACTAGGGAAACACTGGGATAAGTGCATTAGTGTAGCAGAGGATTATATACATGGCGTTTTTAATCTCATAATTGTGTTCTGCTATTCTGCACAATCAAAAGTCACTGTTTGACTTAAACACTCCATACTATACTGTGTGTTTGACATTGAGGTGTACGGAAAATTGTGATGAGTTTAAATTTTGACCTGGAGGTCCTACCATGGTTGTAAAATGGGAATAAATACAATGGTTCCCATTGGCCTCCATGGTCCTTAGTTGGACTACAGAAGTTCTTAGGTGGATGGATGGATGGATAGATGGAATGTTCAGTTTTAAATTCTTGTGATACATTAAGACCAATAAAGTTGCTTTTTAATTTTAATGCTTTTGTAAATTTTCAAAAAGTGAGTCTGGAATGTTAAAAATGGTCAACAATCCCACAGTAGATAAGAAAGGTCAATTATGATTTTCTTTTCTTTCAAAAAAAAAACAGACAAACCCATAGCATGCACAATATCCATAATGTAGAGCACTGTCATGCCGATGTTACAATACACACTTTCTTGACTCTTGTGAAAATTGTGATGCATTCCCAGGAACACACACACACAAATGGTTAACAACACCGATTGAAATACTCCCCTCTTGTGGTGCTCCAAGATTTCACACCCATGAAAGCGTAATTGCTTTAAGCTTGTGTTTCTGTAAATGTCTGGCTTCTCCCTCTCTCTATCTCTCTCTCTCTCTCTCTCTCACACTCTCACACAAACACACACACTTACAGTCAATGCGTCAGCGTCTACTGCTCTGTCAGCCATGACTGTGGCCATGAGTCCTGCTGAGACATGGATCCCCAGGGATGACTTGACCAAATGTTACTAAAAACACCACCGTGAGAAATCTCCTCTATTCTTGACTGCATTTTTCTCCGTCTCTCGTTTCTCCTACTCTTCCCGCTCTTCTTCTCCATCACTCTTCTATGTCTATTTCCATTTGCTTCTACTAAAAGTTTGTTAAAATAAATCCTACAGCTGGAGTGTGAATAAATAACGTTCAAATGGGAACATTTTGTTTGCAGATATCCAAACGCTTTCACATTTACTTTGTGTGAATGTTGACCGGAAGTCCTACCATGGTCGTACAAGGTGGCAATAAATACAATGGTCTCCACTGGTCCCCAGAATCCCTTGTAGTTCCTAGATGCAT
>JAAGKR010000160.1:0-40632 GCA_011419295.1 Clarias macrocephalus
CACAAACACACGGAGATGGACCAGAAGACTAGCAGTTAGCCCTGTAGCGTAGATGGTAAACCCAAACGCGGAAGTAGCGCGAGTAGGCAGGATAACCACGCTGTTTATTCTTAGAACTCTCTCGGAACGAGAGCAAGAGCTTACACAAATAAACCCGCGTTCTAATAACACACACTCAATCGAAAGCGAAACCCAAGAAGGTGAGTACTCACGATTAGGCGAACAGAGCGTCGGCGATAGCATGGGCAACTCAATGACTGAGCGATGTAATGCGCCATCTTGTCTCCTTTTATGCTTCCTGAATCGCGACCGTCTTACTTCCGGGTCCTCGTGCCGGCCGCGTTAGGAGTGCGCATGACACAAATGGGTATATATATATATAAAATGCATAAATACACAAATGTAATGCAAAACACACACAAAAAAACGACATCCCCTTAAGTGTCCAAATCCTAACAAAACACAAATGAACGTTTGACTCAGCATGGCTTACTCCAAAAAAAAAAGTCTGTAACTTTTTAAAACTGAATCATCTCAGGTATGTGGACAGAACAATGTATGACTTCCGCGAGAAGTTTAAATTTTCCGAAACCATGGCGCTAATTAATGTTTAATGTTAATGTCGTTAAAAAACATATCTGCAACAACCTGTGGTGAGAGTGCGTAAAATACCTGACCTGAGAGCCCGGTGTTATGTGCTCAAATAAAAATTGTTGAGTAAAAGTGATGCTATGAACGTTCATGTGCTGAGTAATAATTATTTTATTTTTTTACAGGGAGTGTGTTTGTCTGACCACGAAAGAAGTACAACTTAGTGTAAACAAGGCGTAAGATACTCCACCTTACAGAATGTGATTTCTGTGTATTAATAAGGTAGACAGAGAGTTCTGCCGCACAGAAAGATGCTGGGAGCGAGCCGAATGTGTTTGGCAGGGGCTGAACGTGATTTTGATAGCAAACATCGAAGGAGTCTTTTATTAAGTGCTGACATGTACGTGAAATAATAATAATATCACTAACTTTTTAACTATTTCTACCTTTAACTCTTTATTCATCAATGACGCATACTGTACTAATGCTAATACAGTATATACATATATATATAAAGCTAGGTCTATTAATAATGGACTTGGACTTGTGTTTAAATTATTTTAGGAATAAAATGTCCACACGACCTGCAACAATAGCCAAAATATTTTTGAACACATTTAAATAACAAGTTTAATATTTGAACTCTTGGATTATATTCAGAAATCAGTGTTGAGGGGGTCCACGGAATAGATTGTTATTACTAAAGAGATCCCTGGCGGCAAAAAATTTTGACAACCCCTGAACTAACCTAAGCTTACACTAATGAAATCATCAGGAAACATTCACGCTACGCAAACATTTACAAATTCTTCCATATTGAAACCACCACGAAATCAATTCGATGTACTGAGAGCTGAGAGTTGAATCACCGGAGCTGGAAAGCTCAAACCGTAGGGCTGATTACACAGCATTCGATATAGAAGTGCATTAAGAAGTGGAATCGATTTCATTGTACTGTATGGTCTGTATATTCGATATCTGTTTCCTGATCAGCAGGGTCATCTAATATTAAGTGTGTCACTTTGCACTTTTGCAGCATTGCTTGACGGTACTGTTTCAGAAGAGAGATTGATGAACGGAGATTAGTCTGAAAGTGCGACGGTGTCGAATATATTACGATAATAAATCTTTTTTTTAAGAATTTTTAAACACGTTGAGATTATATTTAGGTAGGCGAGCACAATGATGTAATCGAGTAGCCTAGCAAAGGACATCTGAAATGCATTTCTAAGTTTTGGCTCGGCAGTGATTTGGCTTATCTGTAGCGGAGAAGGTTTGTAAAGGTTGCTATTTATGCCTATTAGTGAAGTGATGCATGACAACCTGTAACCTTAGAGAGGATTATTGCAACACAGAACATTAATACTGAGCTTTATCCACAACCACTCACCCAAGAGGATGCCCCGCTCGACCACTTCCCTCTTTGGCTACTCGTACAGTTCTCGTGAGAAATTGTGCAGCAGTAAAGTTGAAGAGGGCGGGGGGGGGGGGGGGGTGGTTTTAAAAAGGGAAGTGAAGAGAAGGGAAGGTTTACTCATAAGTGACTACGGTCAAATGTCTGATTTTTAAAATTTCAATTCCATAGCCCGTACCTTGACAACAGAATCACAACATGGGAAAAAAAATGTAATAAAAAAAAAAATCAAGGGATATTATTATTATTCCACCTACGCATGGCTTGCTTCGGGCCAGATGCATATCTTGTATCACGGATTTCTAGCGTCATAATCACCTTGAAATGCTGAAATCAATAGCCAGCACTTAATAAAGACTCCTTCGATGTTTGCTATCAAAATCACGTTCAGCCCCTGCCAAACACATTCGGCTCGCTCCCAGCGTCGCCCGCATTACATATTAACCGTTTCATGATTTCAGATTATATCATCAACTTATTTTTCCCTGATTGTAACGATTACTCAGGGCCTTAATTTAATTTCTTGGGTTTAGACGGACTGCCGTGTGATCGAATACCATCTGGTGCTCGTTTGTCGCACCATAAACAGGTAGACTTTGTCCGTGTGGGGTTTCGGTTTAGAGTTTAGAGTTACAGCACATTAGGACACTACTCAGGAGCTGAGTTCCAGCAAGTTAAACGAGCTGAGCCAGTTGTGTACACATCGGGCTGTAAAAAGCGCTCAGAAGTCCTGCTGGGAGGGGCTTCCCTACTGTTATATTAAGAGATTAGGGTTAATTACCAAATGATGGTATAAGTGAACGTGGTGAAATGTCTACTTCAGAGAACGACTGTGAAGTGCTGCACGTACACAGTGCACTGCGATGTATATACAGTGTATATATATATATATTACTCAGCAAATAGCTCGGGTTTGCAAATATTATTGCAAATTGGTTCATAAAGCCCCGATACCATCATGTGTCAACATTTCCTAAAAACCTTCGAATTATAAACTAGAAAATAAGATAAATGAAGTTGCTTTGCTTTTGCTGATTGCCGAGCTTTCTTGGACCGAGCTGTGTTTCCCATGGTCTGCTCCAGGGCCCATCAGTAACCCTCCTGAATTCCTGCACTGACCCTGGGTGCATTCTCCCTTTCAGGGCTTTGGGAGTGTGTCAGCTGAGCACTGGCTGGGGAACGAGTTCGTGTACACGCTGACCAGCCAGAGACAGTACACGCTCCGTGTCGAGCTCACCGACTGGGACGGACATCAGGCCTTCTCCCAGTACGACCGCTTTCACATCGGCAGCGAGAAAAACAAGTACAGGTACTGCAGAGCTTCATTTTTTTTTTTTCAATTGTTGATTCATTCCAGGTACAAAGACATTGACATATATTTTTAACATTGACGTTATTGTTTACGCCAGTGCTCCAGGCGTACTGTAACACTGGCACCTCTTCAGTGCATAAAACATACAGTACTGTACATTCCCACTTCATCCTCTATACAGATATTCAGGAATATATATATAAAAAAAAAAAATTTTAATAAAACAAAATGCCCAAAGCCTGTTAACGACAGTGAGGCTCATCCTGAGTGCATTAGTATTCTACTAATTGGTTTCAAATGTCCTCTTCTTTTATTCCTCTCCATGTTTCTAAGCACCAGGTTATACCGTATCCAGCAGGCGTCCGTGTCTATGGCTGACGGTTGAGCTCCAACAGATTTAAGAGCAAACCCATTCCAAGGGTTGTTTCATTCTCCCTCTGCTTCCAGAGCTTGTCAGTCGACTAGATAAATTGCTGCTGATAATTTGTATTATTATTTTTTTAACTTACTGTCCTCTTTTCACCTTAAATGGACACGTGATAAGTTCAGAATGAGCTTGCGTGTACGAGAACGCACCACAGATCCTATGTCGAAAGCAATATCAAGGTAAAATCTAATAATAATAGGGGTGCTTTTTACAGGCTTCTATCTAATCTAGGGAATTTTCTACTCACAAAGCAATGACAGCGATAGATTGATTCGTTTTCGGCACTCCGGTGGCCAGCTTCATGGGATTGTTCAACAACTTTCACTGATGAGGCTGGAAACAGAGAGAGAGAGAGAGAGAACAAACGAGTATGTTGTAATTCGGTGGAATCCGATTCGGGCTTTTGTGGCCTTCTGTGATGCCTGACACCAGCGTTCATTGAATCAATTTTTCAAAACCGCTCCCTTTTAGAGACAAGATTTGTAAAATATTATTGTACGGAATGTAAATATGATGAATTCGAGAACATCATCTAGAATTTAAACACACAACCACATGGAAACCCGTATGATCAAACATGATCGTTTTTTATCATAATATAGCTTCGCTGTGTTTTTTTTTTTTTTTTTTTTTTTTTTGTGTCACAATGTCCTTGGCTTATGTGCAGCCTATGCCAGTAAAAAGTTTCAGGAATCTAATCGGCATTCTCGTCTCTATAAATAGATTTGTTCTTTTAAACTGTTGTGGTCTCAGACTCACACATTGCTTATATGGAACGTTAGCCAAAGCAAACCCGTTCCCATGGGTCTAAACAAACTGTACGAGATGTTGCCACTTCTGGTAGTGCGCTCTAGAACTTTCACAACTTTTCGCTTGAATCTCCTGATTTGTACGCGTTCGACCAAAAACGTCGAATAAGTTTTATGGTTATACTGCTTCATGATCATAGACACGTATACAAACACAGGCCGTACGCATAGCATCAGCTTCACACCGCTCCATACACTGGA
This sequence comes from Clarias macrocephalus, assembly GCA_011419295.1. Taxonomy (NCBI): domain Eukaryota; kingdom Metazoa; phylum Chordata; class Actinopteri; order Siluriformes; family Clariidae; genus Clarias; species Clarias macrocephalus. Next base: position 4,755 of record JAAGKR010000160.1, read on the forward strand.
AGCCTCTATTAATCATATAAGAACGTAACGTATTGCAAAGTGCTGCACGTCTCGTTTATCACGGCCAGTGGCGGAGGGGTGCCAGTTGCTTGCTTCTCTTAAACCTGAACAGGAAATCACTCGGGCAGAGGAAAGCAGCAGAAACTAACGCTATAACCTAAAACACAAACCGGCTCTTACTTACAGTGCATTAATACCACTCGAGTTAATGATCGTCCAATTACATACACAAGCTGAAATAAATCAGAGGACTTGGCCACATGTGTGCCGCATGATAAATCACAGCTAGTCTAATGTGTTTTTGTTTTTTTTTTCGTTCCAAAATTTCTTAGTCAGTGCTTTCAGTGTGTAAAAGTTACTTAGATCATTTCAGGAGAATTATTGCTGTTCAATTAAGACGTAATAAAATGTTTTTACCATGTAAATGTTCAGCATAACATGTGGTCCTTTGTTGTGAGATCAAAAAGATAAAATATACACCAGAGTTTTATGAATATCTAACAGTCCACTGGTCCAAATTCTCATACGATTATATGTGTGATGCTGACGTTTTTTCTGGGCAAGCACTGTACAAATTGTACTAATACTAAAAAAGAAAAAAAAAAAACGCCTAATTTGGATTGTCCCTGGGAATCCCCTAATACGGAGTGTATACATCCGCTACACACACATCCCCAATGACTTGAAGTAAAGTCACTGTAGTCATGCAGCTTCCAGTGACAGCGAGATGAAATATTATAGTATTTTGCCAGATCAAGGAAGAGGGACTAATGTAAAACTATGGGTTTCTCAAAGATTTCTGAAGCATGCGTGCACTTTTGTTGCTTAGTAAACATGTACCTTATCTGATTTACCGCGTAGTTACTGTGTGCTGGTGTGGTACCGTACATGTGGGTCTTTTGCTTGGTTCATTCTGTATAAATGTTGTACAGATTGAAGGCAAACAAGAAGACAATATACTGTAAAGATGACGTTACACTGTTGGCAATAATCTGCTTTGTGATCCACACATGGATGAGCACGCGGATGTATGCTAAACTTGGTGCAGTGGTAGATCAGTGGTTAAGACATTGTCTGTATGGTTGGAAGGTCATGAGTTCCAAATCCCAGTGCTTACATTGCTGGGCTCTTAACCCTTAGTTTTATTAAATGGCCAAATGTAAAAATGCTATGTTGCTAAAAGTAGAGGTGGGCAAAGTACACAAATCAGGTACAGTGGAACCTCTGCCTACTACCACCCTTTTTTATGAATTTTCGCCTTAAGAAAAAAAAATTTGCAAGGAATTTGCACTGGAATACAAAAGAACGAACCAAACGGAACCGAACTGAACCAAACGCCTGCTAAGTTGCGTATAAGTCCAGGAACTTGATTTTATTTCAGTCAGTAAGAGCTGTTTTGAAAGGGTCAAAAGATACCACGATACCAATGTTGCATAAAAAAAAGTTAAGTAGCTAAAATATTACTCAAGTAAAAGTCCTCCATTTACAATTTTACAATTATTTCTCATATATACCTTACAGCACAGTCAATTTTTATTTATTTATTTATTTATTATTATTATTATTTTTTTTTGCATATCCCAGTTAGGAAGCTGGGATCAGAGTGCATGGTCAGCCAGGATACAGCGCCCCCTGGAGCAGATAGCGTTAACGGCTTTGGTCAATGGCTCAACAGCAGCAACTTGCTGGTGCTGGGGCTCGAACCCATATAGTAACCTATAGCCACCACTTCTGCAAAGTACTTACCTTCAGATTTACTTACGTATCAAAAGTGCTGAGCACTTATTATCTACAGTAGCCACAAAGTTTTTCTGTAGACTGCAGACGTGCTCTTTCATCGCTTTCTGTAACCGTCTCCAGGTCTGATTTCAAACACCTGCTACATCATTAGGGAAAGCAAATCATGCAATTACAGTATGCATAATACCCAACAGAAGGTGATATTACCGCTTCGAACACTAGTTATGTTTTGCAATGCCATGCAGAAATGTAGTAAAGGAGAAAGTCTGAATATGGAATATGTACATACAGTATAAATACAGTGACAAATTAATTTCCACCTCTGGCCAACAGGTTTCTTTGCACACTCAGCAGGAACAGCTTTACCAGTCAAAATGTCATATGACGTAAAATTAAACAAAGTCATATTTCACTGTAATGGCCTAGTTTGAATTATAACAGAACACCCATTTTACCATCTGTGAGAATTTTGAAAGATAAACTTTATTGTAAGACCAGGATCATTGTTAGTAAGGTTAATATCATGCAGGAACTCACAAAGTAAAGCAAACATAAGAGAGTCATTCCTTGGCATCAATGACAAACAGATGCAAGCAAATGTTGGTCAAACTTAATATGTAGAAATATTTAGACATTTTCCACAATCCTGGCAAAGAAAATACAAAGTGTGAGTTGTGCATACAGTCTGACAATGCCAAGAGAATACACTGGCTTTCTAACAGACTGACAGTCTCGAGGCTTCTTCAGTTCTTCACATGCAACAATCAACTTTGTGGATTGTAGCCAAAGTAGTCTAAAACATTTGTAACCATGCCACAATATCTCTGTATTTGATGATCAGTTGTGATCCGTTGAGTACCGTTACAGACATCTCGAGAGTAGATCCAAGAAAATAATGGATATGAAGCTTTAGCAGAGCCAAGGAATGGGTATTATGGATGGTGTCGTTTGAGTGGAAGTATGCTTGGGTCAGGTTCGTAACAAGCATGGGTTCATACAGACTGTCGACATTCACGTATCTACAGTTGATCATTTGTCAAACCCGGTTAAAATACATGATTGAGAAAATGTCTTGAGCCAACCCCTCATTTCTTCATCTTAAATTATATTACAGGTTAAAGTAATAGGAGCAAATGCTTTTACTGTAACAGGCTGCAAAGTGCCTAAAGATACAATTTAAAAGTGGCTTGTTTATACAGCGACCTCATTTCCCCTCTCGTCTGTTCCGACCACTCGGCATTCAGCATCAGCAGTATACTAATCACTGATCCTGATCATCTCTCATCATCTGCACCTGTTTCTCACTGGATCAGGACTTAACTTAGATGTTTGTTTTTTTATGCTTGACCGATTCATAGGTCACTGTGTGGCTTAACAAACAAAAAACATTCCTCTAAAACATGAGAGCCAAAAACTTGCCAAAAACGAGAGCCAAAAAGTCATTCAGGAAGCCTGGAGAACTATTCCTCAAGATTGCAAAATAGGAAAAAAGTCTGGCTCTTTGGAATTAAAATATGAAGAAATGAGGGGGAGCTCAAGAATTATGCACAGCACGGTTTCTCTCACAAGTTTATCTAATACAAGACAATTGTTCCCTGGCCTCGATTTCACAATAAACAGATTAGCGAGCATTGTTCAACCGTTTTATGTGGAAAATAATTATTTTTTGGAGACGTAACATTGAATTTCTTCAGGGTGTTATAAGCCAAGGTGGAGCAGGAGCTTAGCGGTTAGCGCTGTGGCCTCACACCTCCAGGGTCAAGGGTTTGATTCCTGCCTTGGGTCTGTGTGTGTGTGTGTCGCTCTGCGCTTGGTGGGTTTCTTTGGTTTCCTCCCACAGTCCAGAGACATGCAGGTTAATTTAATTGGCGTTCCCAAATTGTTCACATAGTGTGTGTGGATTGGCACCCTATCCAGGGCCCTGCCTCGTGCCCCAAGTCTCCTGGGTGTAGGCTCCGAGCCCCCCGCCACCCTGTATACAGAATAAAGCGGCATAGACGATGAATGCTATACACCACCATTACCTAGCTATTATGTTAGTTAATAAGCAAATCTTGATGAGGTTTAATGTTTATCCTACTCAGGCCATACACAAATAGGAGTCGCAACAATTTTAATGTTTTCTGTGGATGCAGTACCCCAGACTGGATTGCTTTCTTTCTTTCTTTCTTTATTTATTTATTTATTTATTTATATACTTATTTATACCTTCAAATATCATTGTATTTACCATACAAGCTAGATAATTTTTTAAATAAAACAATATACAAAGGAGAAGATGGCATGCACTGAACTAAATAAATATAAAAAATAATAAAACTTTAAATAAAATTAAAAGTTAAACAAAATAAAAAAATTATTCTTAACAGCAACCTTGTATATTGTCAATATGTTGTACATATTTGTCCCTCCAGTTGTATTTATTACACTTTTCTGTGCAAATTTTGTTTTAATTTACCAATATGACTATAATACCAATAATAACCTTTTTTATTATACAACTGTTTCTCAAAAGCACTTGATCCAGCACAACCTGTTATCTTGCTTTTTATTTATTTAAATTATACTCTATCGGTGTATACTGCATAATCAAGCCACAAAATACTAGGTCAAGGTCATGAAATTGTAATGCCTGTGATTTGACTTAATAAAATCATTGAAATGCAAATAAAACACAAAGAAAATCAATCATATGCAGTGGACCTGGTGCAAAAACGAACTTTTAAAATAATAATATTAATAATAATTCTATAACTGGACAGAACTATGAATTAATTAATGAAGTCATATTAATATAATCAACTTTTTCATTTCAAAGGCATATATTTGAAACATAAATTCAGCATGGCTGAAACTGTGGTTATGGGTTTTTTTTTGTTTTTTTTTTTAGAACTTGCATACTACACCTCAGTTTAAAAATAAATGATAATAAAAAATCCACCCTGTGTATGTAACCCTGACATTCATTTTGCATAACAACAGAATGGCTCTTAATCTGTCGTAACGTCTGAATACTGAAGTGCATAATTACATACTTACATTTTAAAAGCTCACTCCCAAATGCTCGACTCGATTCCGAATAGTTTACTTTGTGTCACATTTGCACATTTGAACATAATTAGACGTATAAGGCTAATATTACAGTGTAGGGGGGGAAAATGCTAACTTAATATGTACAGATTTAAATCTTAGTGTATTACTTCTGCTAAAAAACAAAATTATAAAAAAATCCTTCATGTTTCCTTGAGGTTCTGCCTGTTGGTACGATACTCAAGACATAAAAAAAAAAAAAAAAATTGAGAGATGGAACATTGTATGACATGTTTAAAAGTGTATCAGGAGTTTGTAATAACCATCAACTCAAACGAGGTGTGTTTAGAATTTTTGTGCCAGTATCGTAGGCAAAGGAAACCCGAGCTCCAGAGTTCGAGCGAATCGTGTGCCATTGTACAATAACAACGTGTCAGAAATCAAGAAAAGCTTGAAAGCAAAGCGAAGCTGAGGGTGTTTATAATAGTAGTGTGAGCTTCCTGTGACCCTGAGAAATGCGCCTTCCAAGCACGATGACGGGACAAATTCAGACTAATATTCGCGAGCACATTTGTGCAATCGTAATTGTGCAATTCGGAATCGTTGGCCCGGTGTATTCTTCTTTTTCAGTTTCCATTTATAAAGCATGATCCGGCCAAACCAGTGAATGCTGGCAAAGTCCACGGATGCGTCCAAGACGGTTAGCATAATTAAGTAGATTGCTGTAGTGGTGTTGTTGTTGTTAACGGAGTAAAACAATAGCAATATTTCATTGCATGAAGTTTGGCAGAGGGGGAAACGTTAGCAAACCTGGCAGGAACCTAGGACCGCTTCATACCCGCAGTCTCTCGGTCAACCGCAAATGTCATTCAGAATGTTGTAAAGCAATCTGTTCGACTCTTAGCAAATAAAACTGGATGCAACAGTACCATAGTACTAGTGCGCGGACATTTCGCGTTACGGCCGATGCATTTATGATTTAGCATCCAAGGAAGAGGAAAAGAAGTGAGAGAACAAAGAGGGAGAACCAGATGGAAATGTGTGCACTTGTAATCATATTTCAGACCATCCTGGGTAAAATTGTAAGTGCATGTGACACCTAATCTCCAGGAGAATACACTGGTTGTCTGGCAGACCAACAGTCCGCCGAGGCTTCTTCTTCTTCAGTTCTTCATCTGAAACGATCGACTTCATGGATTGCATCCAAAGGGGTCTAAAAGTAATGAGAATTAGTTTTGTATCCATGCCATGATGTCTGTATTGCATGAAGTGATCAGACGAATACCATTATATAGAGCAGATCCAAAGAAATAATGGATACGAGGCTTCAGCAGAGCCAAGAAACCAGCATTATGGATGGTGTTGATGGAGTAGAAGAATGCTCGGGTCAGGTTTGTAACAAGCTAAAGTTCATACAGACTTTCGACACGTAAACGTCTACAACTGATCACTTGCCAAACCTAGTCAAAATACCTCAGTTCGCCAGTACGCGTCGAGCCACAGTGCCGTGTGGTCTTGCAACACATTTCTTAAAACCCAAGACTATGAGGCAGGATTTGTACGGGCGAACGTCTCCTAAAAATCAGGCTTATATAACGGCACCGGTCGCCAGAAATGAAAACACACACACACACACACACACACACACACACACACACACACACACACACACACACACACACACACACACATTTAACATTGTTTTAATAAATATATATTCCCCAAAGTGTGACTAAACATATGTTAGCTTATTAAGTATTATTTCTAATCCTCATATTCTGGCGAAAATATATATAATTCCCGCTCCCCTGCCGCATGGGTACATTTCCAGCAGATGCTACATCGTTATTTAATATCCCTGTACTCTTACCAGCCAAGGCTTGAATTCCTTGAAGGGTTTTTTTTTTTTTTTTTTTTTTTTGCCATAATGGAATAATCCTCTGGGAAATCGCACATCTCTTCAGTTCTATTTGATGTAGATTTGTGAGAAGGACTTGGCAGACAAAATGCCTGAACGATGCGAGTAAGCTGTAAAATCTGGCAAGTTTTTTTTTTATATATATATATTTTTTTATATAAACCAAGTCCACTAATCTAGATTCACTGGTTTGTCCATCATAAAACATTATGAATATGATCATAATAGACAGTGCAGCTGTTCATACATTAACACTCCTACTCCGAGATTTATGACCCGAAGCCTTCATGAGTCTTCACAACCTGTCGGTTTTATACGGCGGAGCAATTTATGATAGAGAAATGAATCACCAGATTCATCTGATATAATCTTTTTACACAGTTACACAGCTTGTTATTCTGACACAGCCTGCTTCGTGTGAAACAGAAATGATCCAACGTCAAGTCTATGGCCTGCATGATGTATCGAAGCAATTTCATGCGAGACTCCGAACCACTATTCTATTTTTCCGCGTCCTTCTCAAATGTCCAGCTGCTATAAATATACTTCCATATTATTTTTAGTTTTTGTTGCTCGTACATAGGATTACTTGCTTGGCACCTATATTACGTCAGTGTTTACAAAGGGAAAATGATGCATTTCCAGAAATAGGTTATGCATCTGCTTAAATGGGTTTTCATAGTGTGGCATTCAGATCACGCAAACGAACTGGGTGTTTAGTTCACACCTGCGACGTAGTCTTACATCACGTTTTTAAATACAGATGAGATCGGCAGCTGCAGACTTAAGCACTTGCCTTTAGGACCATAATATTCTGGAATAGAAAATGTGGACTGAAAAGCAAACAGCGTTTTAATTTGATGTCAAATGCAGGGTGAAATGAAAAATTAAAATCAAATATTTTTTTTAAATATCGTGCCAGCAGATAATTTTGTTCATGACATAATGTAGCTTCGAGATCATAAAAATCATAATGTGTGCATGGAATGTAGGCTGTTACACTTAGTAATAAAAAATGAGGGGAAAAAAATCATGTTTTGTTAAGGCTAGTCGTTCGGTTGGTTCTCAAGTTTTTGTTTTTACTATTAATTAACCTTATATATATATATATATATATATATATATATATATATATATATATATATATATTATATATATATATATATATATATATATATATATGTATGTGTGTGTGTGTACACTGCCTGTACGTTTGGATTTTACCAGAAATGACTGGAATTGAGTTAAGAACTGGCCAACACACTATTACAACCTGGAAGGATAGTGTCAAACTGACATCTTTATAGAGGAAATGGAAAAAAAAAACATGAATGGAAGTCACTTAAAATGCTTGCATATCAAAAAAAAAAAAAAAAACAGTAGAAATAACATGCGGTTTTTTTTTTTTTTTTTTTTTTTTGGTGAAAGTAAAAACCTTTTCATACACACACAATGTAAACCATATGTTAGTATGGCCTAATCAGAAAAAAAGACTTCAGTTTGCTAGGAAGCCTAAAGATTAGACTTTGGAGTGATGGAAAAAGGCCATGTGACCTGACGAATCCAGATTGAGTCTATTCCAGAGCGATGGGCGTGTCAGGGTAAGAAGGGAAGCTCATAAAGCTCATCATGCATAGTGTCCACTGTACAAGCCTCTTGTGATCTGTGATTGCTACAGTTGCTCAGGTCTAGACTCAGCGACGTTACGAGAGGCGGTCATGAAATTTTATATTAAAAATGAAGGTTGCTTGTGAGCTTACCCTTCTCTACATGTCCTCCACCTAAGGCTCCAACACACTTCTCCAAACGATTGATAAGCTGGTGGAAGAAGAAGCCTTTTTGTTGTGTCTTGAAGAAAAGTTCCACCTCTGTAATCACCTGGTTGTCATCAAACACCTGCCACTAAGTTGTCTCTTCAAGTCATGGAAGCGGAAGCTCCTCGCCACTGGGTTCAAGGTCGAGAGAAGTAGGAAGGATGAGGCAGAATTGCATACCCCAAGTCACTCGCACGTTTCACTTGCATGGGCTGGCGCATTGTCACGAAGAAGCTGCATTTCAATTTTGACCCTCTAGCGGCATAGTGGAGAATGACGCCGTTTTGTTTTTTTTAAACTAGACGAAATTTTTAAAAATCTACTCAGACATAATTTGTAAAAATATTTTCTTTTTTTTTTATTCAGATTTTATGACTGCCTCTTGTACTGTACAGTTTGCTGCAATAAAATGAAATCAGCTGACGACCTGAAGGTACTGGATGGCCAGGTTATTCCACCACATACTGTACGTATGTGTGTCGTAATCAGAGATAAAGAAGGTTGAAAGAAATCTCAGTGTTTTTTTCTTTCTTTCTTGGCCAGGCAGTGTATTTAATATTGGATTCGTATATCGTTATTTAGATTTACGTACAGTACATCTACATTGTATAGGCAGCGGTTACACTAAACTGTCAGACAGTGTACAGTACAGTAGACGTATGTTTTTGAGGTGCAAGAAATACTGTAGCTCAAACGCTCTGGGACACACCCCTGTTTTACGGCAAACTCGCCCCTCTGCTTGTTTATACTATTTCTGATTTCTGTATACCAGTTCACATCAATTCGGTATTAAATCCTCGCCATGCATGAAGAATACACGCCTTTGTTCCCAGCTGTAATAATAGACTTTTAAGCTGCAGCATTACTGAAGAAGCGAAGCAGCTCTCTACCAGAACGAGTCGTTGCACTCTTAAGGTCTCATCTCAGGTACTGCAGTAATGTTCAAGTGCCGGGTTTCAGATAAGTGCTGATGGATAAAAGGCACACTGAGGCTTGATTGTGGTTTCTCTACAGGATTATATTGATGTGCTCTGGCATCGAAACTTGTGAAAGGAAAGAAAGTTCATCGCACTTACTTAAATCCGAGCTGTACAGTACCTGCGTCCTGATCTATGGAGCGCTATGTGGTGCGTGACTTTACTACTACTTTGGAGATTTCTTGCGAGCATTAACCGCCGTGGCTCAACTTTTCTGGACGGTGCACATCCATTAATCTACACGAGATGGAGTGTTGTGGCTGCTTTGCTTCGATGTATAATACGATACTCCTGTGTATTCTCCTACTTTTGCTCAAATGGAAAAAACATCGTTCGCGCTGACAGGATGTAATGTAAACTCAATTTGGGACGGCCGAGGCAGCCAACCGTACATTCTAAGTAAACACAGAGTGTATATACTGGTGAATTATGGTCATTTACATGTGAAAGACAATTGCGCAAAGCATTGTTACATGGTGGGCTGCTTGGTCAAGAACACATTACAAGCAGCTGCCTTTATGGGGAGGTTTTTTTTTTTTTTTTTTTTTGCTCTGTTTCTTTTTACTGAAACAAGATTCCAGACAGACAGAGAAAACAAGGACAAAAATAACACAATCGTACGCTTTGCTATTAATCTGCGCAAATGTCACATATCTGGTGATGAAGCAATCCCATGCACCAAGCCACGTTCCCACAAATCAGATGGTACGTCCCCTGGGGTTCTCTTGCCAAAGGTAGATCATATTCAACTCTTTAACCTCAGTTTGCGTTAGAGATCTACCTTTTCAGTCTCGGCCCCGGGGAGCTCTATGTTATTTCAGTGTGTGGCTGACCAGGAGTTTGCTTAAAGGCTCGTGAAGAATGACTTGAGAGAGGGGTGGAAGACTATAAGCTGCACAGATGTTCCTGTCTTTGGTGAGAGCTGTTAGACATTATAAAAAAGACTTATAACGACTTGGACGTGAAGGAAGGAAGGAAGGAAGGAACTCCCCTGTCTTTTTTTTTTTTTTTTTGTCCCCGTCTACTTATCACGGTTAAGCAGAAGCCCAGTACCTCGATTGGAGATGAACTGGTGTGTATTTATCTGTTTGCATGCATGAGCGCTGCATAGTGTAGTGTAGCGTCCTGGATTGAGGTTCTTATCAAAGCGAAGCAGTCACCACAGCGTAAACTGTTAGAAAGGGAAATGGGGTGTGTTTTATTTGTCTGTTTAGTGTCAGGAAGTGCCAGGCTGTGTGTCAGGAGATTACTTGCTAAGATTAGTCTTGCGCATGAACGTTGCAGAATGCAGAACGTGCAAGAATTCATAGGGTCATATGTATGTTGTTGTTAAGTTTGCAGATAGTTCAGGATATTCTGCATATTCTTGGAAATTAAGGGACTATTGGCAGGTGCATTTTGCATAGTGGAACACTTAAGTGTTTTCCGACATGCAATCAACAAAGGATCTCGGAGGATTTTGGCAGAAGATGCTTAGGGAAATCTCCAAACAAACAGCCCATTTGTATTCTTCTGCATTACGTCATGTCCTCCTCGTTGATTGAAGTCACAGCGATCAGGTAACCTGCGACCAGGAAACCCGTTGGATCGATTAAGTGTTAGAAATGAAAAAAGGAAAACAAAACACAGATCTCCAACTTGGTGTTTGCAATGACAACCACATAACCACAAGTTTGGCTCGTCGACCCCTCGCATTGCATCACCGCCCTCTTGGTGGATCACGGCGAGCCTTCGACACCACACCGAAACGCAATCAACTTTTCCCATTCCACGGCCAAGCTTCATCTGAAGTGGGATTTATAACACTCATTCGTTCTTGTCCATTCCCATTAAGAGGGGGTGGATTTCGGGACACGATCGTGTGTGAGGCTCGGCATATTTCACTCCGCTGTTGCTTATTTCTAGTTGGCTTGGTTCTGCAACGTTGCTTCTTGACCCTGAGCGTTCATGTTTTGAGAAAAGAAGGCCCCTCGTGGACGGATAATAAGAGCGGAGGAGAGTCGGACCCAAGACAGCGGCTTTTAACGAGCGAGGTCAAGGAGGTTGGAAGAACAAAACGCAACACACCCTAGCGCTCCAACATGAGAAGGTCGTGTCAAAAATGCTGTCTTACTGTAAGTACTCTATTGGATGATGGTGAATAAATTACTAAGGAAAATAAAAAGCTGAGAAGTGCTTTGGTATATGAGGACACGGGTTTGTTACAGGACGTGCAAAAACGTGCTTTAGTGTCCAAACGAATGTATAAAATATATATACAATTTTTTTTAAACACACCAACTGTATTGACCACAGCATATTTGGTGTGTGAAGTCGTCTGATTAACCGGTTGCATGTCCATTTCAGCTCCCGTCTCTTCCTGGACTCGAGTGGACTAATACAGTATATCTGTATACCAGTACAAATAATCGAAACATGCCGGTTACACACAAGGTCACCCAAGAATTAGCAATGAAAGTTATTTTTAGGCTGCTTGGACACACATTTGCGGATTCTGTATAGTGGTGCCTATGCCAAGAACATGCCTGGGACCCAATCTTGTACAAATTTACCACTAATCCCTTCATTTGACATACAACATGTGCACTATCTGGAGCACATTTACCTCCAAGCAGTTAACATTTGTTGCAAAGTATTATTTAATGGGATTTAGGGATTTCGGCCACGTTTGATCTGTCTTCCTGTTTCATTCGCTTTCCGTGACACTTCTCTAATTTGTATAGCGTTTCTGTCTTTTCCAACCCAAAACGTGTCACTCTGTGGATTTCCGAGCCAAATATTTCCTGTGTTTTCACAAAAAAAAAAAAAAAAAATGTAAAAAAGGGCCATATTTTTCATCGTTCTTCTAAAGCCACGGTAGCCCAAAGCGACTGCATACAGTATACTGTTATTGAAAGAAGAGGCTTTGCTTTTGTATTAATTCACAAATGCATACCATTTTAACGTGGTTCAGATGTCTTGGAACATCTATCAGCTTTATAATGCTGTGTGGTCTTAATGAGTGCGTTCGGATGTGCTCTCACATGGACTCCTCTTTGCCTTCTTCTCCGCATCCCTCAGCACCACCATTCAAGACTCCTGATTTACATCTTCCACATGTGCTGCTCAGACTGCTCAGCCCCCTATACATACTGGCCCCGCTTTATGTGTCTGTCTCTCTCTCTGTGTGTGTGTGTGTGTGTGTGTGTGTGTGTGTGTGTGTGTGTGTGTGTGTGTGTGTGTGTGTGTTTGCACTGTCACACAAACAGATGCAAGCTGTTAAACAGTGCTCACCTCGAACACACTGCAAACAGTGAAGACAGCTTGCACATGTTTGCTCATACGTGGGTTCTAAGTGTTCTTATGAATGATGGCACTTCTAAGTAGCTTTGTTTGTTGGGTAAATGATGGACCTCATTTACTTTCCTGGCACAACTGTAGCTTTTTTTTTTTTTTTGTATGAGCTAAATTACTCAACAAATGCTTTAAATGATGGACCTCATTTAATTTCTTTATAACATCATGGAAGAAGCAGTGGTTGCTGATCACAGGGCTGGGAATTTGAACACCGACACTCCCGGGTTGCTATAATTTGGCACCCGGACAAGGCCCTTAACCTTAAGCTGATACAAAATGACTTCAATGTTGCCGGTCCCGAAGCCGGGATGAGAAAAGAGGAGGGTTGGGAGGTGGGATAGAGGGACGCAGCCCAGTAAAAAAAAAATAAATTCAAAACACACAGCTGCAGTAGAAATGGTGAAATGAATTGCCTGAAGTGCTTAATACACATAGAAGGAACAAACAAAACAATAATAATAATAATAATAATAATAAAAACATTATGCATGTGTTTGTTTTACAGTCTCAGGCTTGAAAACAGAAGCAAACTTCTCTAAAATTTAGAGCACTGATTTTTTACTTTTATTTAGTTTTTGTTTTTTTTTTACTAAAAAAGTCTTACAACTACTGTAGATATATCCCAAGCTATACATCATGTTTAAATAATAAAAAAATGATGTATAGTCACATTTCCATATGTGCATTTGCATCTCTATTTCCACCTAAAACTGTAGTTCCGTGCAACATACACATTTAGGATGAAGATTTATAAAAATCTCATCATTTGTCCAGGTCCTGAATTTCACTCTGTAATCATCATTTCCACTAAGCGAGTTTCTCCCCTCCTGCTTTCAGATTGTCCCTAAAGAGCCACAGTGGGACGGCAGGCAGACAGAGCAGTCTGGTGATCCACGGAGCAGACTTTAGCACCAAAGACGTGGACAACGACAACTGCATGTGCAAATGCGCCTTGATGTTGACCGGAGGTAAGAGACAGGAATCTCTCTGTATAATCATAGCACATGTTCTGATTATAGCTCAGAGTTCAGGTCAAAAGCCAAACAGAAAAAAAAAATGAAGGTTACAAAATAAGCCCTAAAAATACCAATCAACATTTCTATAGCATTTGCAGCATCATTTAAGTTACTAACATTGCATTTTAGATTACATTCATGCATTCGTCCCCTCAAGGTGCTCGTTGCGGTTCCGTATCTCACTATATTCTGGATCGAGATGCAGATTTCCCGTCTTCTTTATTGTTCTAGGCTATGCATGGAAAATCACTTAAATGCTACACGGCCAAAGTCAATGTTAATATTTGGCTTTAGATTTAGTCAGACTTCTTTCTATTCCTATCATGTCTACTCAGCACGGCCGGGAGCCGGCTACTTCAAGCTTTTCAAAATGCTTATTGTCACTGTGCTGAATTTTTTTTCTTTTTTTTACATTTATTATTACTTTTTTCCCACGTTGAACTGACAAAAAAACGGTACGTGAAAGTATGTACACGTGGCATGATGCTGATACTGTAGTTATGCAAAATGCACTAATTTACAGTACATTATAGCAGACGCCCTTAGCCAGAGCGACTTACTGTATGTTTTTATCTCATTATACTGTACATCTGAGCAGTTAAGGGTTAAGGGCCTCGCTCAAGGGCCCAGACTGAGGGTCGAACCGGGGATCTTTCGCACTGTAATTCTTTGTAATGCCTTGATCACTGAGCTACTTAATATTATTTTTTTCTAAAAATCTGGATAACGTACATTTACTCCTGTAGATAAGGGGCAATAAATTTAGTTAAAGATTGACACAGACCCAATAATGGTTCTTGGAAATTATATAACATGTGTAAGAATATATGTTCAAGAGAAATGATGAGAAAAAATAAAATAAAGTCACTATGGCAAATACAGTGTGTTGTATAAACATAATAATTGAAGACGGAAAAGGCTGATCCGGTGTACACGCCCATATTTGGCAAATGTTAATGAATATTAACGAGTATTGCAACCAGATGCAACGGTCACGTGACAAAACAAACAAGATGTCGGAAACTCAAACAAGTGAAGATTTTTCTTGGCAGATTCCTTGCGTTTATTTATTTATTTATTATTATTTTTTTTTATTATAAAAAATTATAATTAGGTCTCAAATACAGAAAAACAGTTTTCAAACATATTAGGATAATATGAATATTATTCTTATTTATTGTGACCTCATATAATCTGAATCAGTCCTTAAGGGTTAAAATAAAAATCAGAAAGATGATAAATGTGACTTGGTTGTTGGAATAGTCACCGGAGCCAGATGGTTGGTGTTGGTTTGAGCAGTTTTGTTCTGAGCACTTCTGTTTTTTGGAGTAGCACTAAAAAAAAGTGAAAAACATCCAAGTAGCATCAGCTCTGTGGTTAGAATCACATTGTTGGTAAGTGATGTCAGAGGAGAAAGGCCAGACTGGTTTAAGCTTACAGTAATGCTATGGCACAGTAGGTCAAACTTCAACTCTGTGGTGAGCAGAATGGCATCTCCACTCCTGTCAGCCAGGAACAAGTTGACTGTAACTGGATAGCTGAAGGTTGGAAAAATATCTCTTGTTCTTTTTTCATTTTTTTTTTTCAATGTGAACATTACCAGAAGCTCTCGACTTGCATCTGAATCTGTTTATGCATTGTAGCCACATAAAAAAAAAAAAAAACTAATGGATAATTGCAGACAGTAAATGTGCAGGCATGAAGATGTTAAAGTGAACAGTGAGACAACAAACAGATAAAAAGCAACTCAAGTTTGCTCATTGTTTCATGAAATCCAGTTGGTGTTACAGTCTGGGCTAAAAAGAATATTTCTCTGATATTATTCAGTGTAATTCTTATTACAGCCACTGGTGGTGCTGTTTCGTTTGGTTTTACAAAACTCGATAAAATAATTGCGACATGTAACATATCTGTTACCAGTAAATATTATCTGATGTGGGTGGCAAAGCTGTATGCCCTTATATAGAGGTCTTTGTATGTTAGAAAAGACATGGGGCGGAGCTTATCATTGCCAACACATTTACACCAGCCACCTCGAAACGGCAGCTTATGCCCAAGCCTTCTGACTGCAATAGAACTTTTAATATATTACGCATTGTAAAATTTGCCGAGTGTTGTACATGTTGTAAAACAAAAGCATGTTGCAGTAGATTTAACCTCCACTCTGTACGTTGACCTCGGCACAGTGGATATCCCCAGTCAGGCAGTGCGGCCCTCTCTGCTAAACAGTCACAGGTCTACCACTCGCTGGCCGAGCAGGTGTGCAGCGTTAGGAGTTGGGGGGGTAACGAGGTCTTTGCCGACCTCCACATGCTGTGAAGACTCAGTCAACATGAGCCAAGATCCAAGGGTTTAGAAGAATACATGAACTCTTTCCTTTCTTCCTGTGAAGAGACCTTCTCCGTCCCAAAGGAAGCACCGGGTTGTTTCAGATAGCTGGGAAACATCATTAAGCCGAATGTGACAGCAAGGGACCTGAGAGAGGTCCTGTCTTCCCGGATCCTTTTATGAGCCAGTCAAGTGCAAAATTTTCAAAATACAAGTGCAGCCAAGTGCAAAATTTTTTCCTGAGCTAGTGCATTGAAAACTTTTTTTTTTTTGTCGCCGAACATTTAATAACAGGACCAGGCATGTTGAGTTTGTATGACATGAGAACTAGAACAAAAGATTCCAGAACAGACCAGCATGCAGTGACAGAAACATAATTAACACCTCAAAGTCGAATATTTTTTCCACATCTGCATATTTGTAAGTGTGTTATTCCTCTTATACAACAGCAATTTGCCAACAATTTTTTTTTGTAGCTGCTACGTATAAACCGATGTCTTCTAACTATGAAATAAGACAAATAATGTCGCGAATCATGTGGCAGAGTTAGCGGAAAAGACGAAGTCCGCTGTGCTGAAGAATGTCTGGTGTGAGGAAACTAACACCGGAGACTCCTTCCATAAATGATAAATAAATATCTTCATTCTGAAAGCTACAGCATAGCAGCAATTATTGAACTTGATTCGCGTGATATGGACTCAACTAGATTTGACTCAAATATTTGATCGGACTTGCAACTCAACATTGACATCAGTGACTTCTGACTCTTTTTGGACTCAAGCCCACTGACACGAGTGTAAATTATATTAAAAGATTATGCATATAAACGTTTGCAGAAAATCATTATATATATATAATAACATTCATTTTCCTTTCCATGGTTAAATTTCATCCAAGCAATCAACATGCACCAGGCAGTATCAAATGTGAAAGACCCTTAAGCCATACTCCAAAAAGATAGTTACTCTTAATAAAAATAAACTACACTTCATCTCATGTGAACTTTAATATTTCATTTTACTGTATACAGCTGTCGAATTTCTACAATATACAGTATCTAAAAGTTTTATAACGCTTTTAGATTAGATTTACAGTACATTTATAAATTTTGCCTAGAAAGTGAACATTGACATTTTACAAATTCACTACACTAATGATTACTCTGAATTTCAGTGTGGTAAAAAGCACACTGTGATTTGTTCAAGACTCAAAACTGGAGGCGGAATTGGCTTGAATTTATCTGTTTTTATTCGGGACATGAATGCCAAGGTTTGGAGATTTTCTTGACTTGTGAAACATTAACTTGGACCCACCGATAAGATATTTAAGTATAATAATAACTTGTATTTTAAAAGCTAATGATTTGGCTTAGAATATGTAAAATTTCCAGCATAGAATTTCACTTTTATAGTAAACATTAGTTATAAATAAATAAATAAATAAACCCTTATGACCTTCACAGCACTGACCTAATAGACTGCGGTGGATTAGAAAGTTGAGATGAGATGAATATACTGTACACTCATCTGGGGAGAAAAAAAAAATCCAGATCTATTACACATTGTTAATTTGTGTTGCACATGTTATTATTAATTGCTATAAGAAACTATAAGCATGTTCTGTATTAGATTAGATTCAACTTGTGAAATGCAGAAAAAAGAGTTTTGAGGTCTAAACCTGCAAAGATCGATCAGAATTTAACAGCACTATGTGGTACTGAACGTTATTTATTATTAATTGTTAGTTATTATTATTAATCTTTAGTGTTTTTGTGATTGACTGTATACCGTTGTACTCAATGCCCTATGACCTCATTCCTTTATATGCAACTAATTTAGTATTAGACATAAAACTCTGGCCGTAGAGATGACCAAAACCATGATGCAACCTAATACCTGAAATATATGACCATGGTAACAGGGAATATTAGCATCTAGTTCCCAGCAATAAAAGGGCAGCATACTTGGCTCTCGGGCAAAATGTCACAGATGAAAGTAGCATTTGGTAGCTGGTGAAGAGGCGCCAAGTTCTCTCTGAGAGAGGGATACATGCCACAACGGGTGTTCTGTGGGGACATTCTGCAAGCATGTATGTATGTGTGTGTGTTTATTTGTATGCGTGTGTGTGTCCTGAGTGTGACCGTTGCAACATAGTTGAGTTTAATGGACTGTAATGTGACACAGATGAAAGGCTTTCGAGACAGCACTGTACCCCTCATGGCTACAAGCAAACAACTTAGTGAGCGGAAACTATTAAGAAAAACAAGGACAGCCAAAGGACTCTGCAGATTTTTTTTTCTTCTTCTTCTTTTTTTTTTTTTTTTTTTTAATTCATCTCATCATATTCAGGAATTCAGAAAAGATTTCTATCGTCTGTTTTATCCTGGGTTTTTTCTTTTCCCCCCTCTCCTGATACGTGTGGGTGATATTCTCAGTGCAGTGTCAGTACAGTCTGAAGTGTTGGCTTTGCCTATCACATACTTCTGTAAATATCATAAGTGCAAGCTGTCAGTGTCAAAGGCTGTAGAATGCAGAGATATTCATCAGTGAAAGAAGTATTGCAAAATCGCATTCCCGTGTTGCATGCGAATGAAACGTGCAGTCCGGCACTCCTGGCTCGGCCATTTTTAATTATTGACCCACTTTGCTCGGTCCAGATTTAGTTTTTTCTGATCTTTTCACCGTATCTTGAAATCAGTTTCACCTTTTTATTCTCGCTTGCTTCTGTATTTAAGCTCCTTGTTACTGTACGCCCTGCTGCTCGCACAGTCCTGTGTCATTCTTCTTCTTTCTTATCTTTTTATTCCTTGTTAATAATAGAGTTTAGTGGGCTTTTTGTACTGTATGGTTTTGACTTTAGCATGTTCCACATGGGGGGTAAAAATCATAGAGATATCTTTATTATATCTGTATTTTTACATAGACATCAGATCAATCTTTGAAACTATACTGTCTTTCATCTTTTCTTCTGAGACAAAAGACCCCATTTATCTTACATCTATTCATCTCAAACACCCCATTCATCTCTCTTATACATCGAGTCTCACTGGAGAGCTCAATACCAATGTGTTAATAAGCGTGGTTCACTGAAATATGTTACCACGCTTATGTTTAGTATGTTTAGGTTGATATAGAGATTTTATTTATTTATTTATTTAGATGTGAAGTTACATTAGTGATTTTATTCAGTACTCAATAGGTGCCAAGTATTCAACAAAGTCTGGCCAAAAAAAAGTCTCATTTGGATTTAAACAAGCAAATACCTAAGATCCTTTGATTGCATAATTACTGCAGTGATTAATACGCCTCAGCGGCAAAAATTCTTTTAACCCTTACTGATGCAGTGAGTAGTTTCTGATTTCTTAAACAATCGAGCCAGAAGATAAAGATATAAATATCGCACAGTTATGGAAAAGCTGTAACTGTGTTTCAGAAGGGTCAAATTATTAGTCAAACAAAGTAAGCATAAAAATTGTGTGAAGACTGACCAAAATTTTTTGTAAATGTTTTTATATAAACTATTAAAATTAGTGCTGAAACTTCACAGAAAAATCTAAATTATCGTAAAAAAGACGGATCACTTAAACTTTTGGTGAAGTTGCATCGTAATTTTTTATTATTTTTTTAAAAGCCACAAAAAAAATCACAGAGCATTTCCACACACACATATATAATCTAATGAGAACTCGCCACATTCATTAGGCTCCAATCTTATAGTCTTTGTAATAAATAAAATTATTGCTTCATATTTATATTATATATATATTTTTTACAGAATATCGATCTATATTTCATGCATTTGATTAACTGATTGAGTCTTTTTCTGCCTTTTGCTCTTCAGGCTGGTGGTTCGATGCCTGCGGCCCGTCGAACCTGAACGGGATGTACTACACCAAAGGACAACATGTTGGCAAACTCAACGGCATCAAATGGCACTATTTCAAAGGGCCGAGTTACTCTCTCCGTGCGACTGCGATGATGATCCGACCTCTGGACTTTTCCTAGATCTTCTTACAAAAACCCAGTGTGTATTCCGGAACGTTGTGTTTAAAATGGTTCGACGATTCATTAAACTGGACACCCTGTAAGTGTTTTGGTACGCTACGTGTACTCGGCGATACACGGATTTTGTGACATTTGCAATAATCTTTCCAACTTTTATGGAGAAAAAAAAGGGGGGGGGGGCTTCAGAGAAGAGAAGCGGTGTCTAATATTATCACAGGAGATGATTAACTTTCTGGAGGATTGAAGAGAGTGTTCTTGACTGGCTTTTATTTTTATGTATCAGAGATATGAACTCGAGTGCTATTGCTGGGTGACTGTCAGCTGCTAATGCGGGTGAAGCACCTTTGATAGGAGCAGACCGGATGATACTGCACACGTACAAGCCTGGGGCTTCATTTTAGTACTCCATGGAATAAACTTTCACGCAGCTGGAAAGAAAAACCACTGACTTGGACCTTTTTGTACGGACGGTGTTGCCACTGACGCATATTATATTGTATTATTACACATAGCACAGTACATGTTTTGTACCTACACACATTTTTTTTTGTACATTGTACACAAAACAGAAAAAAAAGCCTAGCATACAGCTTACCGAGGATTATAAAATGACGTATAATGTGAAAGAAAAGTGGTTTGAAATTGAATCTAGAAAATAGGGTTTGGCTCATAGTAACTTTCAGAGTCCAGTTTTTTATTATTGTTGGCTATCCTTTCTATTAATACAGGCTATTATTACTTTGATGACCTTTAGCTGCATTATCGCTAGCAGTCACAATTAGCATACAGGCCGTGTACAATGTGAACTCTTTACTCCGAGGTAGAATTCAGTTAACAGAATGTATGTAAAAACATTTCTCTGCTGTGACATACAGTACAGTAAATCTTGCTTACTTACTTTTTTACTTACTCATTAAACCCATTGTGCATCAAAATCAGATGTATTGAAGAAGGACAAACCACAAACATAACTTTTGAAGTGCAGGCACTATCCAGGCCCAGAGCGTGAGCATCACATTATGAAATTACTACATGTTCCTTTCTTTAATAAAAAAATAAAATAAAAAAAACATCCGATTATACCATCATCCATTAGTTTTACATACAAGAAACTTTTTTTTAAAACAATTGTATGCATTGAATCGTTGTTTTGCATAATTGAGCTTAAAACATGGATACAGTGCAAATGTATCATTAATTATTATAATGCAAAAAAAAAAAACAAGTGTATACCTTTACTGTCTTTTTGAAGTACATGGCAGTACATGGTTGTATTGAATCGTGATGCACACACACATACATACATACAATATCTAAAAACTGATTTATCGGAAGCACCTGTAATGTCTTTTAAATAGTAGAGAAGAGTACAGCCTGTTTCTTTGTTCATCTATGAAAACGCTGTTTTAATACAACTTGGCTGAAGGATAATAAAAGTGAAATGGCTCATTTTAGTGCACTATAATATACTTCATAACTAAAAGCATGGAACAACTACACACAGTTATCTGTTTTGTGTTACTAAAATAAAAAAACAGGTACTTTTATAGATAAGCCATACAGCATCTGGAGCATATTAAATCATCATGCATACCATTTATTAACATACTTAAAATATTGTAATTTATTGAGTGTGCCTTGCTGTTCTGAGGAAAGAGAGGTTTTATATTGTCTCAGAGCAAATAGAATTAGTATTAGAGATTGTAATAATAATAATAATAATAATAATAATAATAATAATGCAGGCTGCTTTAACACATTACTACAGTATTACCTCATACAAAATGTGCATTTCTCATTTAATTTTAATGAAACCCTTTTTTTTTTGTAACAGTCAACCTTTTGTAACGTCTAAATAAAAGAATGCAGTAAAATCGAACATTCCAGCATTCAGAGCTTACAAGTCCAAATTCTACAGACAATAGGTCACATACTGTAGACTTTTTTCCCACCTACAGACTCCTGCTACTCGTAAGATCGACAAAAACCGCATACCCGAACCCTGTCACGTTGCATTACAGACACCCAGACGAAGAAGAAGAGTTGTGAGAACACAAGCATATGGTGTTGAGAATAGAGCATGAGCACGCCAAGCTCCTATTGTCTGCTCATGTGCTGCCGCTGCCGTGACAGATTGCCAAGGTGTCAAGCGAGGCTGTCAGGATGGTCAAGTTACTCCACCGCCAGCATTCTTCCACCCTAATAGGAGGGTTAAGCAAATGCCTTCTGCTTGCAAACTCCGGCCTGTCCCTCAGCACCTGCACTGACCCAGTAGCCCCTCTGGAACGCAACCATCATCAAATATGGCCCAGTCACACAATGAACGAAGTGGCAGGTCATATATTTTGCTGAAGCCCTCACACACACACACACACACACACACACACACACACACACACACACACACACACACACACACACACACAAAAGAAAGTAAGTCAAGCGGTGGTCCATTCCGGTTGCATTGACTTAGCTGATAAACATAAAAATCTAGACAACTGAAAAACCACTGCAGACTAACCAAAGAGCAAACATCATAAACTCTTAATAAACAAGAATGATATACTTGGGGAGCTTCAGAAAAAAAGCTGTGTGCTTTGTACTGTAGGTTCACAAATTCAATCAATGACACACTGGTGTCACCCAGAGCCTGAACTAAACCAGTGTATATAGCGGGGCATCGAAATCAAATTTTCAGATCAGAATCCATATTTTTATTTTATGATTCTTTTGAAGGCCATAATCCTATTAGTTTTAATGTATGGCCATGTATTTTGGTTAACATCATTATCCTTTGATAATCAACTAGAACAATTTCTATTAATAAGAATGTGTGATTAGGGGATAACATTTGCTATATGATTAAATGTTTTAAATGTAAACTTCTCTTCCAAAAATTCCAAAAAGTCACCATTTTTAAAAGAGCCAACTGATCTACCTGCATCAAACAAAGAAAGTATTCGTTAATTCAATTTAATTAAATTCAACATTTTTTAATTTAACATTGGTTATTGTATTAAAGCAGCTTCACGAAATGAAAAGAAAATTTGCCCTTTGACATATGACCTTTAACACAATATTTTTATTTGATATTTCTATTAATGTTACCTTTCCTTACAAATGCTCAACTTCATCTACCCATATGTGAAGAATAAGACAAAGTAAAAAAACATAATATTAAACACTCTTTGGTGTACAAAGATGGCACTGTTTGTCAGAGCATGTAGCCTTTAAAACCAACGCATTTAAGAGCTTCCCAACACATTATTAAAACCTAGAAGGGTAGTGCTGAACCATTAACTTCAAAGAAGTAAAGTGGTCGAGAAAAAAAATAATGAAGAACTTTGATTGGTAAGAGATCACTTAAATACTTGGAGAAGTTGCATTGTAAAAAAAAAAAAAAATCAGTACAAAAAAAAAACAGTAGAAACCCATAGAAGCCATGTTTAATAGTGAAATTAACACTATTTCTACACGCAAACGAAATGTGATGAGAACTCACAGGATTGGGACTAAACAGCTGTGTGTCCATCAGAAATCCACTTGTTATTGAGACTCATCACAAAAAAAAAAAAAAAAAAGCCTGGACTTTCTAAGATGGGAAAAGGTCATGTGACCTGTAGGGTTGGGTACCGAAAACCGGTGCCAATATAACCGGTATGTACCGGATCGAAACAGAACGCGAATTTCGGTGCCACTTAAATGCCTGAACTGTCGATTAATGTATTTGTTCTCTGGGACTATGATGATGACACAGTTGTAATAAGCATTAGATTCATCAATACTTACTAGATCGCTAGTAAAATTTAAATACTGCGTTCACGGGGTGTCGGAAGTGATCGGAAAAATAAATTATTTCCTTAATTAGAAAACTCTTGAGGGCTTTGGAAAGCTGTGATAATACAAATCCAAAACATTGTTGCAGTAATGTTACTGTCCATTTTATTTTTGTAGATTAAAAGTTTATTAGATGAGATAAAAAAAAAATATTAAAAGCGCAAATCATCAGGAAATGAGACCATCCGAGATGCGCGTGAACGCAGCAACTAACGTTACACTCGCTCTGACGGCAGCAGGTGGTCTACCGCTATCTTAACTTGCTAAATTAACTTTCGTTAAAATGCCTAAAACTAAACTGTCGAAAGTGTGGCTGTATTTAACAAGAAAGGATTCCGACACCGCGACGTGCAGTAAATGTTTTACAGCAGTTGCGTGTAAAGGGGGAAACACGTCAAATCTAATGAAACATTTGAGGGCACACAGAATAAAGTTAAAAGCAGAAGGATGCACCGTGTTTGACAGCTTACAGACAACAGCTGGCACTATCGGTGTGGACGAGCCCAGCCCCAGTCATACTAACCGTAGCAAAAAGGATTATGATGACGACAGCAGCCTTTCCGCAGGTTAGCAGTAGGCTCATGTAATGTTAACTGCAAAATGCAAATCTTGCATTCATGCTAACAAATGGTCAAACGATTTGTAAAATACTAATGTAACATGGATTCTGTTTATAATTATGGCTTTCCAGCTAGTAACTAAACTTTTAATATATTGTTCAATTTTAAGCCTTTAATTTTTTGTTCAATAAAAATGTCCACATCCACCATCATTTTGTGGCTTTTGCAAAGTATCGGTTCAAAAGTATTGATTTGGCACCGGTATTGAAAAAAACCCAAAAGATACCCAACCCTAGTGACCTGATGAGTCCAGATTGAGTCTATTCCAGAGTGATGGGTGTGTCAGGGTAAGAAGGGAAGTGCATGAAGTGATGCTCCCATCATGCATAGTGTCCACTGTACAAGCCTCTGGAGACAGTGTTATGATCTGGGGTTGCTTCAGTCGCTCAGGTCATAGTGGTTCTGGGAGCATGAGGAAACATTTCACATAAATCAGCCACCACAGTGTGTGCTTTAATTAAAGCTAAAGGCAGCCAACTAACACATTAGAGTGTGTGACTTTTTTTCAGCCTGGCATTGTACACTCCAAGGGAGGAAAAAACATTGTCTGTTAAATAAATGCAGGCGGTGTAAATGTAATTTCAGACTAGAACAATTAAACAATTCTATATTACACCTCCTTATAGTCAACTGTACAGTATATAAGTCTATAATGGGTTTTTTTTCACGTTCTTTCGCTTTTTTCTTTTGTGATAGGTTTTAAAATACGCGTCAAATGCAGCAAGTTTAGCCAGTGTATCAGCTCTGTGACACGCAAGCCCATTTGATGGAGCTCTAGAGTGAATTCTGGTCTAAAATTTAATGTTTTAGGATGCTACAGATTTCTTCAACATTATTTTTTGCAAGCTTAGTCATAGATTACTGACTATTGTAAGGATGGATTGTTGCTTACTGGCAAAACC
The DNA here is from genome assembly GCA_011419295.1 of Clarias macrocephalus. Lineage (NCBI taxonomy): Eukaryota > Metazoa > Chordata > Actinopteri > Siluriformes > Clariidae > Clarias > Clarias macrocephalus. The sequence continues at coordinate 30,277 of JAAGKR010000160.1, forward strand.
AAATAGACTCGGATACCCAAAAGCCCCAGGGAAGAAGAAGAGCTGACCTGATGATCAACAGCAACAGGCCGGTTTAGATAAAGAGACCACGAAGCTGATAAAGTAACTGTTTAAACACAATGTCCACACTGTACCTGTGGTATGAACGAGTAGAGTGATCTCTCTTGAGAGAAAGAGAGAGTACATCAATATATTAGCAATGAAACTTGAAGTTTACATACAAAAAAGGCAATGTTGCAGTATTATTATTATTAATTTCAAGTTGTTTAAATTAGGCGAGAGTCTCTAAAAATAAACTAGATGACCTTATTTGGAAGGACAAATCACTTTCAATTGTAAAGTAGTAGATAAATGCGGAGGAACCAGAAAACCACTCCAGGCTATTTCTAGGGACCAGATAGACAGATTTTCTGTGCCAAAAGATAACATGGTGTCCAAATCTAAACACGACTCTCTATAAAATGCTAGTTGTTATTATTGCTATCCTTATACATAATAAAAACTTTCACAAAAAATGTATTTTTTTTTGTTTGTTTTTTTTTTTGTTTTTTTTTAGTGCTGTGTGAGTTATGGTCCCATTTCTGGTCCTGCTGAAATGGAGAACTTTATTGTTGCATTAATCTGAGAAGGTTAACTCCCTATACTATCATAAGTGCAGCAGGGGAAAGTGGAGCACTAAATAGCAAGCAGGATTTTTAGTTAATTGTAAGATTCTTAGGAAGAATATTGTATGCAGCTTATTATCAGCCAAAACATGGTATTGGTGTTAAATAGTGTCTCACCTAAGTGAAAAAGTGAATTTCATGTAACACCATTTTTCATAATACTTAATGCTCCTGATGCATGCTTAGATTTTTGCAAATATGCATGCACATTTATATTTTTATCAGATAAGTAGAAACACATTTGCTGAATACAATTTTGTGCCCTTTTATGTAGTGATTGTAACTGTTTTTAAGGCACTGAGTTAATGATTGGAAGGTTGGTGATTTGAGCCACAGCTTCACCAGGTTGCCATTGTTGGGCCCAGTTTACTGTACCTTAGCCCTATCTGCTCCAGGGGCGCTGTATCATGGCTGACCCTGCGCTTTGATCCAAGGTACACTGGGATATGCGAAGAAATAAATTTTTTTTTTCTCATTTAAATTTTATTTTCCTTTTTGGAGAGAAAATACAATTGTAGGCAAAGACATTCACAACTTCTCTGCATCAAAATAAAGAAATAAATAAAATAATAAATAGTACTTAAAAACAAATAAGCAAATAAATAAAATTATATAGTAATACACAAAAAAAGATGTATTTTATAGTAATATACCTATACTCATGCATACACAAACACATATAAAATAAAAATAATGATAATAAATACAAAAAATAAATAAATAAATAAATAAATAAAATAAAACTTTAAAATACCAAGTTGAACAAAAGAACAAAACAAAAACCCAGCCAAAATGTCACATCCGTACTGTATTTTCTTCCACTTAACAACTATATACACAACTGAACAACAGAACAAAGGGAGCTTTTACAACAGATGTTAATTTGTGCGTAATTGCCTACAGTACAGTTGTTACAATTCAGGAAAAAACTGGGCGTATTGGTTTAATGTAGTCCATCCATTTACTCCAGATCTGAAAAAAATTTCCCATTTGAGTTCTCAATAAGAAGGACAGTTTTTCCATTACATTTATATTATGTACGGTATCAATCCATTCCTCAACTGTGGGAGGCTCTGGTTTTAACCACTTTCTAGTGATTGCTTTTTTTTACTTGCTGTAAGAAGAATTAACATCAGTTTTCTATTCTTATTGTTTCCACCGTCTGGAATGATGTTATCAAAATATAAAGATTCACATGTAAAATTGATCTCTATTTCAAAAACAGCTTCCAAATTCCTTTTAATCTCTTGCCAATATGGGGTTAGTTTTCGACAGGCCCAAAATATATGATAATGGTTAGCTTGCCATTCCCCGCACTCTCTCCAGCAGTCAGTACTATTTCCTTTGTGTATTTTCTGTATAGTGGTAATAAAGAACTGAATGACATTCTTCCAACCAAATTCTCTCCATATTGTTGAGCTTGTAGACTCCCATTGTGATTTGCAAATTTTCCCCCAATTATCCTCTGAAATATCTTCCTTATTCCATTTGTCTCTGACATATAATGTGTTCTCCTGTACCGTTTGCTGAAATCCATTATATAACTTAGAAATTATCTTATTGCATGGCTGAGCTTTCGACACTGACAAGATGACCTTTATTATTCCTGTCTCCACTATTTCCAGTACTTCTGATTTAATTTACATTCAATATAGTGTCTTACTTGAAGGTATCTATAGAAGTCAGTCTGATTGAGCCCATACTTTCCCTTTAGTAATTCAAAGCTTTGAATTTTACCTTTGTTGAACAATGTATAATAGTTTGTGATACCTAGCCTAACCCATCTTTTGAAACGGTCATCTATTCTATTTGGAGTGAAGTCCGTATCGTTAGACGCACCTTCTTAATGTTCTCATCGCATCTTCCAAATCGCCCATCTTCTTTATTTGGTGCCAGATTTTAAATAATAAATTAATCTATGGGTTTGTTTCCTCACTTGTTCTAATTCTTAATTTAGTATCAGCAACCAGGGCAGATAGAGGAAGATTATCCATCATTGCTCTCGCTATTTCGATCCATCTTGCTGAGTATATTGGACTACACCAACAAACAAGTGGCCATAGTTGAGCTGCATAATAATACTTCTGAAGGCATGGAAGGCCGGAAGAAAGAATTTCAATGTGCAGTAACGTACTGTACAATATATGTAACAAATAAAAGCTTAACAACAACAACAAAAAATTTACTTAAAAACCTGGCCATTGTAGATTTCACATGAAAAGACATAAACCTGAAAAAGTTTATTATTCTAAAATGCTAAATTGTTAGGATATTGCAACATGAGTTTGACATGGTTACGGACACTACGGATTTTTTTGGTGAAAAAATCCTACATTTTGTACAGAATGTTTTAATTTAAGCAACAATTTTTACTGATCACATGCTTGTAAAAACTTACATCAATTTTAGTATCAATTCTTATAAAGAAATATGAATAATTTGTATTTTAAATGATTATTGTTTTAAAAAAGGCCATTTTTGGGGGCACATATAAAATAATCTCTCCAAAACATCTGAAGAAAGTAGCTTGAATTTTTTAGTTGAGCAAGATTAGTCACTTCCATGTTGCATAAACTTCAGTAGTAGCTTCTTTGGCACACACATTTACTGTATTATATGTATAATATAAAAATAATAATAAAAAAAATCAGCATCAATACTGTGTTTTGGTCGGCACACAGCGACCAGCAGGCAAAGAGGTCAAGGTCACTAACCTGGCCTCCAACGTTCCCAGATCACAATCCGATTGGGCAACTATAAGATCTCACTCACTCACTCATCGTCCATACCACTTCATCTTGTATACAGAGTCACGGGGGGCCTGGAGCCTATCCCAGGAGACTTACAGTAGGAAATGAGACAGGGTACACCCTGGAAAGGGAGCCAATCCATCAAAGGCCACACACATACACACTCATTCATACACTATAGGCAATTTGGAACACCAATTCTCTCCGGAGGACTGGAGGAAACCCACCAAGCACTGGGAAAACATGCACACACACTCCGAGGCAGGAATCGAACCTGGACTATGGGGGCGCGAGGCCACAGTGCTAACTACTAAGCCACCATGCTATTGGATGTGCCGGACAAACAAGTCTGATCCATGGAGATCCTAACCCACAAAAAATGCTTTGTAATGTTATGGCTGAAAATGAAATTTTGTGGGAGAAAAATCAAATCAAGACCACTGCTTCCAAGGGGAAACATGATAGGATTGAGTGGTTTTCTGTCAAAATATCACAAGACACTTCATGGAAACAGATTATCACAAAAAAAGATTGCATTAAAATTGTATGGACAGCATCCAAACGTATAGCAAACTATTCTGAACGAGTCTAAAGTCTACCAAGAAGTGTCTGTCAGGATGACATTCCACATTTGCACTTCAAGATTTTCAAGCTCTCAAGAAATGATGTTTGTGAGACCTGCTGGCGCTGCACCAGGTGTAAAATAAATTGCCTCATTTTCAGAAATAAACAAAAGTCCACTAAAATTCACAACCCTGCTGCAACACTGCTGTCAACAGGCCTCATCTTTACAAGTGCCAGAAGGCCAGCACTACTTGATCCCTGGCGCTTGATTTGGGAAGCGCAGTCAGTGGTTGCTGATATGCCCTGTGTCGTTCATGAGGAAACAGATATCCAGTTTGGCTACGCAGCAGAAGCTCTTGAGACTTTCCCAACAAGGCAGTGTTAAACTGAGTGGATCTTAAACACCCCAAAAAATAAAAGAATGTCCAGAGACTCAGAGCAAACATTCGTAGAGAAACTTGACGTATAAACACACAGCTGGAGTTTTGAGAACTCGTCCTTTAGAAGCCCAATAGGCGTTCGGCGTGATGGATGAGTAACAAAAGTAAGTGCAACGTTTAGTTTAGGGGCTTGGTGTGAAAGAAGGAGTGGGCTGTGGTAATGGAAGGGTGTCAGGAAATGGGGGTGTCTAGATTAGCAGCGCCAGATGAGTTACGACTAAGCTCTGGGGGCGCAGGGCAATCTGACGTTTGTTTATCAGATCCTCTCTCCAAAGCAGGCCCTGGGGAATACCTCCTTCCTTCACCACAGACTCCACTGTGACTGCCCGTTTGGGGATACCACTGAACGGTCCCTGTTTGTTTGCTTGCTAGATGGCACTTGGGGCTAAAACTCTGGACCAATGATCTTTACATTTTAGTGGTCGAGTCTCAAGGGGAAACATTACACGACAAAGTTTCTTAATATATGCATTTTGGTATGCTATGTGCTCTCAGGGACTTGTCACAGTAAATGTCAGACCTCACAGATTCTTTCGTGGCACTGAAACAAATTTGTGGACGCAGTAACGGTCTGATTGGAGGAACTGTGGGGCTCATTTGAAATCAGTTGCTATTAGGCACTCTGTTAACAAGCGCTGCACCAGGAAAAATCTATCAAATGTTCTCGAATATGATGGCAACCTTGCCGTAAATGTTCGTAATGAGGTGCAAATTACTGTAAAAACGTTTGTACCTCATGTCTCATGCTGTAGTTCTTTGAAATGCAATATTATGCCATGCTATCTAACAGTCAAATCCAAGCAACATAAACTAAACAGAGTTGTGAACATGACTTTTCGTTTCCTGCTTGAGCATGCATGTGTGAGTTTGTGTACATACCCAGGCCTGCAAGGCAGCAATTTTCAGTTGCTTTTCTTTACTGAAGCGTTTTCTTTTTATGTTTGTTTTTCTTTCAGTAAATTGAAAGGTTAGTGTTCTGACCATGTTCAGACCTAAAAAAAAAAAAAAGCAAAGAAAGATTACATACATGCAGTATCTGTGGTTCCAGAACTAACTTGGATAGATGATTTCCCTTGTGCTCATGAGTACATGACCCCACATGGGTAGCCTATGTCAAATTCATCTTCTAGCCATTGGAGTCAACATGACTGACTCTGGTGGCCTGGAATTCCTCCATATAGTTGAAGAAACATCGCTCATACGTAACCATTTGTTCTTCCTACACCTAGGGCAACAGGGCACTTTCATTTTATTCGGAACTAGTGTGGCAGTGGTTGATCAATTACATGGCCATAAGTTTAAAGGCGCTATATTCTTCTGTTTGACTCTGTGTTATGATCTTTTCCCAACGTAGTTTAATATCATAAAAGATACTCACGCTCACTCACTCTTATACCGCTTAGTCCTGAATTCAGGGTCACAGGTGGCCTGGAGCCTATCCCAGTAAACTTAGGGCACGAGGCAGAGTACACCCTGGACATGGTGCCAATCCACACTCATTCACACACTACGGCCAATTTGGGAATGGCAATACCCTACATGTCTTTGGACTGTACCACTCCTACAACTACATACAGTGAGATGTTCGAATGGGTTCAGTCCCACTAAATGCACTTAGTCCATCTATGTGAAGATTTTATGCAAGCAATTTTAGGCAAAGCCGCGTCATGGTTTTCAACTACAAATAGGAAGCCCTTATCAACATTAGGAAGCTATCGGTTTGTAATAACCTAGCCCAAAGTCTCTCTGCCCTGTCTGTAAACTACATTGTGTCTGCGATCTCACAACACTATGGATTTACCTGTCTACAGGTGTAGACTTGGTGTGAGATGTTGCATCCAGTGTCTGGTTGTATCAGCTAGGTACAGATGCCAGATTATGCATGTGCAAACATCCCTCTACATCACATTTTTTTTCCTCCCACATGGGTGATGTAAACACCTTTTAGGGCTTCCTTTTAGGTTAATACAAAACGCCACCATGACTCTAGCATGTATGACCTCTTGTAATTATTACAGTCCTAACCACTGCCTTTGTCATGATACTACAAGGTGTTGAGGATTCAGTCAACCTTGAGGTGCAGCATTTGCATTTGATGCTGCCAACCTCCACCCCACACACAGGAGGTCTGACTGCATCCATAATTGTGAAGGCATCCTATCAGCTGTCCTTGATTCCATACTGCAAAGTAAAATCCTTTCTCATATGGTCCTCATATTTAGACAATGAAATTAGACTCAGTGAAAGAAACATCAGTGTCCATCTCTATATGCAAAGCAGCTGTGTGAGGCTCCTCCGAGCTCTGCCCTTCATTACAGTGTTGTTTTGCCTTGGAAGGTTCATAAATTTGGTTCATGCCCAGTTAATCATTTATTTTTCATTTCGACACAGTGCAGACCCTTTTCAAGGGCTGAGCAGTCAAGCCTATTTTTGTTTCTGCAAAAACAACATAACAAAAAGTGCTTACTTTTTGCTTCATAGAGTGTTCAGCATCTGTGCCTGCTACTCACTTTACTCCCTGCTGCAGTAAATGTATCATCAGAGTAATGGAGGTAATGAATACCTAGCATTACTCTAGTGGCCTGTGAGTCAGCATTCTGTCAGCATTCTTACTATATGAAATTAGTACAATGCTCTGTAACACCTTCACCCGTGCCTGGCAGTACACACAGCTAGCCTTGAAGAAGAAAAAAAAGGAAAGTATAAAAATTCACAGCAAATTATAAAAGTAGGTTCCTCCGGGTCCTCCGATTTGTTTCCACAGTCTAAAGACATGCAGATTAGGTTAATTGTTGTTCCCAAATGTGTGTGTGTGCCCTGCGATGGATTTGCACCCTGTCCAGAGTGTACCCCGACTCGTGCCGCAAGTCTCCTGGGATAGCCGTGACCCTGAACACAGGATAAATCGGTATAGATGATGAGTAGACGATTATAAAATTGGGAATTTATAAAATAGTGAAATTTACTTGATCTCCGACACAAATTGTCCATGAGTCTGTTTTAACAATACAGTCAAATGTCACAGGTTATTATTCATTATACCTTACAGCGGTACCTCGTCATACAAATTTAATCTGCTATGGCGGTTAGTTCTCAAGGTGAAATTTCGGATTGCGAAATGCAAGTTTGTCTGGAATTTTAAGAAAATCTAAAAATAACGTAATATAGAGTCGTGATATGTATAAAATCGTGATACTTTTTACAGAACCGCGAAACAAAACGAATCGGCTCCAAGGTATCGTGATGATATCGTATCGGCTGGTCCCTGATGATTCCCATTCCTACTATTTAACATTCACAAATCCATTTCCTTAATCACTTGACAGGATAAGAATGTGAAAGAGGACCAAATTATACTTTAATAGACCAACATCAGTGACAGTCCCAAGGTAATGACTTTTGCAATTGTTCAGCAGGGAGCGAGTAATGAAAAAGGAAAATTGCCCAGACTGCCTAGAACATAACAAAGTAAAACTCTGTTACAGATTTATAATACTTTCTTTCCTGCTGCAATGTGAAATACAATCTGGTCTGCTCAGAATTTATGCCTCTGCTGTCACATCATCAATAAAGATCAGTAAGTCAGTTCTACTGCAAGTTGTACATGAACCTGTCATGGTGTACTGAGGTGTGATGTCTTGGATCAGGAGCAGTTACTTTTTCTGTCCACACCTTCCCATTCATATCAGCCTAGAAAAGATTCATATGCCACTTTTGTCCAATAACAATTTTTTTTTAATCAAACTTTAACAGCGTGTTATGTTGTTGAATCTTAAGAGCGACCCCAAACAATGGAAATACATATATCAGTATCAAAGGCCTTCCTAACTGACAGCATTCTTCACTCACCCAGTGCTGGTCTTCTGTGTTCTGTCAGATTGTTTTGCTATTGCAAAACTCACAATTTTTTTTTTTTTTTTGTTGCTTTCTTAACAATAAACCAAATAGTTGACGTGCCTAATGTTTGCCTCTAACTGATTCGCTGTGCTTTTTTAACTTTATGACGGTCCAACACTTACTGGCATCGATGCTCGTTTAAAACGCTCCAGATGCAGATGGAAGATCAGATCGTATCAGCTAGACCTTTTGTTAGCTCTACTGTACACCAACACACACATCAGTTCGAGGAGATACTGAGCAGATAACGCTGAGCAGCCGGTGGTTTGGTTTCAAATAGTGAGCAGCCAATAGTTCAATTACGAGAAAATATGAGGACTGTGTACGGAAAACAAATTCCGAAATGTTCTGCTGATAAGGACGTGTCCTATGTAGACAAAGATTCAAGTGGACAGTCTGCACTTCATCGCTTCATTGCACTTTATTGCTTCGTTGCTGGAGAACAGAAATAGAAATCATAATGTAGGTGACTTGAACAAACACATGATTCTCAACTTGATGAAATTTAAAGTCTTGCGAGCATGGATGCACAATTTAGCGAAGAACCATTTGCTACCATATAGTACAGGGATTTTTTTACTAAGGAAAGGACGTGTGTTTTATCAGTTAGGCTTTTGTCCTCCTCTGTGATATGTACTCCATATATTTACTCGTTTTTACAATGCTATTACACAAGGCTGTTCTTCACAGGAAATGTTAACCAGTGATTTAGGACAGCTATACCGACTCCCCCAGTGGAATGACTGAGGATTCTGCTTGAAGGATCTCGTAGCATCCCATGTCAAGTCTCAGGAATGTGTTTTGGAAGTGCTGCTGACTCAAGGATGAACTTATAAAACCGGTCCCTGTAGATTACTGAATTAGAGGCTTTTTAAAAAATTGCTTATTTTAAGAAGTATAAGAGCTTTAGAAATTAGAAAGTATTATAAATTATTCCAGTATTCAGTCCAGTCTATGAAGATCCAACCAACCACAACAAATAAAAAGATAACCTACAGTACATGAATTAGCATGTTTGCTCACTTAACATAATGAAAAACACTGCAATCACATCATTACTTTGCTTTTCATGAAGTACCTTTTATTCTATTTCATTGAATGTTACCTTTAGACAGATGTTTTAATGATACTATTAGCACAGTTAATAATCTCAGCCCCTTTAGCATAACTCTTTTTACTTTCGCAAACTGGATTCATTATTAGCAAAGCAAGCATGTTTTGGTCCAGCAATATCTTTAAAGTTATCTCTGGGCACACTTTAATGTTCCAATCAGCCTTTCTTCTTTTTCTGATTCAATCCATATGTTTCGAAAGCAATTTAACCATGCAATCATTCGCTTGGAAAAGCAACTTTGGTTGTTTAAGATATGTGTGTAGAAAATGGCTGGCTCCGGTTCAAGGAAGATCTTGTTCCTGATACAACTATATCAGATTGTTATATTTGACTTCTTCGCTCAAACAGAACTTAAGTGTTTTCACATTGCAATGTCGTTTGACGTTTAAATCTACTGAGAGGGAAAGTGTACAACCTGACACGTTATTGATACTTACAGTTTATTCATGAAAAAAAAAAGATCCTTCATCCAGATTAGGCTTTTTTTTTTTCTTTTCTTTTTTTAATATACAGTTGCCGTTCAAGTCAAACTGGGACTTTTGATTGTACAGAATAACAGAACACAGTTATGAGAGGGAAAAACTTCCTTTATTTCTCTCTATACTGTATATAATCCCCTGCTACACTTACATTTCACATTTACATTATACATTTAGGCATTTGGCAGACGCTTTTATTCAGAGCTTATTCAGACCTACTACTGTAGGTTACTAGCTAAGTACCACAAACTTGTGTACCTCGCTTTTTACCATGATGATCGGACTGCCTGCTTCACGTTACGGAATTTCTTTTAACCCCCAAAAATCAAGCAACACAAATACAAGCCGGGAACACAGCATAGTTCAATGATAATTAAAAAAAAAAATATATATATATATATATATATATATATATATATATATATATATATATATATATATATATAT
>JAAGKR010000160.1:40652-58626 GCA_011419295.1 Clarias macrocephalus
AAACAGAGGATGAATATAAATGGACTTTTGTTCTGGTGTACAGCGGATATCCTCACTCCTCTTAGCTTTAACCTTTGCTGGAAATTACAATGTGAAAAGGTATGAAACGCAATGGTATTCAAACAATGAACAAATTTCACATTTTCATGTTAATGATTTCCTTGTTTTTTTTTTGTTTGTTTGTTTGTTTGTTTTTTAACTCATGATGGCAGATAAAGCATAAGCAACACTGTCACTGCTGTCTATATGCACATTTTATAAAGAGTAGAATTTTATGCTTTACTTTGCATTTAACCCTGAGAAATAGCAGTATTTTATGATATTTTAAGGATCTAAGATCTGTTGGTTCTACCTTACTTGTAAGGGTGTTAATAACTATGGACATGTGATGAGAATGGAAAGAAAAGATTCTCATCATCATTCTTGCTTTTTTATTTTATTTTATTTTATTTTATTTTTTCATTATAACATTATATGCCTTTTCTTGATGTTTTTAATCTTTAAATAAAGAATACGAACTGAAGTAATGTATTGCTTTTTATATGAATTTCTAAGGTTTTTAAAGTAAATTTTTTTGACATATGAGTATACAGATTAAGATTTTGAGACATAAGAAATATAATATTTTGACAATAAAAAAAAAGTATGAAAAAAATTAAAATCTGGTTCAATTAGGCAGAAGCTTGTTGACATAAGCAAATGTATTTTTCAAGAATTGAATAGTGAAAAAAATTGTTACAAAAAAAAAAAAAATATATATATATATATATATATATATATATATATATATATATATATATATATATTTGCTTATATATGAGCCTTGCCAGTGTGTGTTAATGGGGATGCTTCAGACTTCAAACTGTGTATTTGGGTTTTCGGATACGTCACGTTAAACAAAGATTATCGTTTCTTTTATAAAGGGTAAATTTAACCACTACCAGAATATGGGAATGACATTGCCAAAAACTCTCAAAATGAGCATATTATTATTATTATGATGATGATGATGATTATTATTATTATTAAGTCATAGAAATAACCTAAAACAACTATAAAAACACGTTATCATGTCCATCTGTGCTATTTCTTTGCCGGTGTGACCCTTTTATTTTTTTGCTGAGTCATGATTGAATAGTCGGTTAAAATAAACTATAATTACTAATCCATGAACCTTAACTCTATATACTGTATTTATTTGCGGCACAGTGGCTTAGCACTGTGGCCGTGCAGTTCCAGGTCATGGGTTCGATTCACGCCTCGGATCTGTGTGCATCTTATCCCGGTTTGACTTAAAGGGCCGCTTGTATAAAAGTGTTGAAAACTTTATTGTTCAATTTTAGGAAAATAGGTGAGTAATTAAATCAGAATTATCATATTCCTTCACAGCGCTTAAAGCTCAGAGCATATTAACCATTATTTGTTTTGCTGTTTTTTTTTTATTTTTTTTATTTGAATGTGTTTTTTTTTTTTTTTACATGATCACATGTTTGTATGGTTGTTTTTCGGTTGTTTCTATGACCAAAAAAAAAATTATAAAAATATGCTAATTTTGAGAGTCCTACACTTTTGCGACATCATTCCCATATTCCGGTTGTGATAAAATTGACGTGTTATAAAAAGTAATGATAACTTTTGTTCTACCTGACGTATCTGAAAACCCAGATACACAGTTTGAAGCCTCTCCATTAACACACACCAGCGAGGAGTCCGTATAATCACATATTTCTTTTATCATCATTGACCTATGCTATGTTCCTGGCACAAAACTTTACCGCTTGTGTTTTAAGGGTTTTATTGCACTAGTCTCCAGAAATTTGTATGTTTGTCTGCTCTTTCTGTGATAGTTCAAGGGTCAAACAAGAGCTGATATGATACATTCTTCCCTCTTACTTCTCCCTCCAGAATAGGTGAATAAAACACAGACACAACCAAAGAATTAAAATCACTGGGTCACGGTGCTCTTCTTGCCTGCAATGAGCTCATCTTGCTTGAATGGTGTTCAGAATCTGTGTCAGTTCCTACGCAGGGGGTGGGATTTCCTCTCTCTTCTGGCAACTTGATGTTTGAGCCCTGGTTACAAATCAAGTGTGATTCATTTGGTTTATTTATGATTTTCTATGAGACTGCCAAGTTCAATCGGTAATGCGAGTTGCAAAATAATATTATTGGATTAAAGGCAGGAATATATGACCTGACTTTCAGGAAGCTAAGACACCATTGGAAAGCTTTATACTGTGAAAATAATAATAATAATAATAATAATAATAATGTCTAAACATCTTTGGAAATGGGAATGAAGGTCAATTATATTCTCACATGTCAGAGTGTTTAGATTGCTCTTTTAATTGCTTTGTGCCTAGATGTGGTCTTAACCATTATAGGGTATTACAGTTTATGTGCTACACACGTCATCTCTGCTCTCGTAGATGGAACAAATGATTAATCAGTATTATATGATGTCATAACGTTTACAACAATTTAAATGCCCCTGGAACCCTGTTATTTGTCAGGCTTTAATTTTGTTTGCTTTAGGTACTTTTCAGTGCCTTGCCACTTAAGAGCATAATGTATCTGAACATTACAGGCCAGACAAGCCTCTTTTTTTTTTTTCTTTAACATTTAGCACTTAATGATCCCTTTAATCAATGACAGATTACCACAACACAAATCCAATTAGCCCAAATCAAACTATACTCCGAGCTTGTGACTCCACAAACTGAGAACCCCCTAGAGGTTTGGAACGGCGCAACCAGGTCTGACTCTGCCCGATTGGAGGAGATTGCCAAATAAAACAAGTTCAGGAACAGCCAGGGACTCTGAGGGATTGAAAGACAAATACAGAGGGGGAGATGTAGGGAAGTGGGACATGCCGCAGCAGGCACAGGTGCTCTCACTCTGTCCTCTTGCTCTGTAGCCGGATTGTCCAGATGGAGAGGCTCTTGGTCCAGGTGGGCCTTTCCCATGCGGAATCACTTCACACCTGGCTGTCTGGACGTCCGCAGCTCTCCTTCGCAATGATGAAGGCAATTAATCAATTTTGAGCTTAAATCAGAAAGGAAACCACCTGCACTGGGTACATCAGCGGTAAAGGTACTTACCGATATGCTGGCGAGGACGGTTCGTTTACTATACCTAATGTAATCGGCTAAAATGAGAGAAATGCAATGGCCAAGTGAACTTTGTCTTAGATCTGATTTGTCATGGGTTGTCCCATGTCCCAAGGTGTGCTTCAAATCAAGCAGTCCATCCCTGTCCACATGTCTCTGGTGAACCGGTCAATCGATGTCGTAACAAAACACCTTCATGTCATGAGCTCACTCAGATGGAATCGTCCAATGATTTAACATATAAAAACTACAGTATATATGTTATATCTTTGTTAAAGTAATGGCTGGCAGAATATCAGTGCATGTTCTTGCTGGCTCATTGCTGGGACTGTAAGGACCTCTACTGGTGGACCAACAAACACACAGCTTCACAGATTACAGTGTAAATAAAGTTTGATAATCGTAAACTGCTAATGAATTGAGTAAAAACAATGCAAATACAAATGCAATTTAGAGAAAAATGAAAAGTAAAAACATCAACCATTTTCATAAGTTGTGGGAAAATTAAAAGGTTTTGCTGTGGTACAACTGAGGGTTTCTGGGTTCTTCCTGAGATCAGGTGTGTAGGAGCTCTGTGTGGCGTTTCATGTGTTCGTCTTAAGCCCAGCGCTTCTAGGATAAGCTCTGTAAAGTTATGGACATGAATAAGAAGTTAAATTTTCTGTGGTGCTGAATGATAAGCCTGGAATTTTGGAGTAATAAATATCAATCTTTAGTTTGTAGTGTCTTTTTTGGTGCTTCACCTGCTGTCATAAATAATCCCACAATTATTTATTTATGCCATTGTTTACTGACCCACCTTTAATTGGACTCAAAGTAAATATGATAACACCCATACACCACTTTGCGACACCCTTCTTTCAACCAAGTACAGTATACACAACATTACATGTATCTCACACATTCATCCATGTGCATGTCGAAAGTGGATACAGTAATAGGGCCGTATCCATGCGACTGGGTGGTTCGGATAAAGTCCTTGACTCCAATCGGTTGGAAATATACTACTATATGGGAATATACTACTATTGTACTAATGTATAATTAAAATGCATTTTATATATACAGTACAGACCAAACGTTTGGACACACCTTCTCATTCAAAGAGTTTTCTTTATTGTGTTCTTTATTGTGTTCTTTAGCCCAAACAAGTCTCTTCTGCTTGTTGCCTGTCCTTAGCAGTGGTTTCCTAGCAGATATTCTACCATGAAGGCCTGATTCACACAGTCTCCTCTTAACATTTGTTCTAGAGACGTGTCTGCTGCTAGAACTCTGTGTGGCATTGACCTGCTCTCTGATCTGAGCTGCTGTTAACCTGCAATTTCTGAGGCTGGTGACTCGGATGAACTTATCCTCCGCAGCAGAGGTGACTCTTAGTGTTCCTTTCCTGGGGCGGTCCGCATGTGAGCCAGTTTCTTTGTAGCGCTTGATGGTTTTTGTGACTGCACTTGGGGACACTTTCAAAGTTTTCCCAATTTTTCAGACTGACTGACCTTCATTTCTTAAAGTAATGATGGCCACTCGTTTTTCTTCACTTAGCTGTTTTTTCCTTGCCATAATACAAATTCAACCTTTTTGGAATGAGAAGGTGTGTCCAAACTTTAGTTCTGTACATATACATACACATATACATATACATATCAAGTCCTAGTGTTAAGTCGTTAAGATTGTTCCAGTTGTGTCACTATTCCACCTAAAGTATTTGGAGTAAACTCTAAATATTTTAAATAATCTACTTATATTTTTATCTTGTAATTAAGGAAGTATTTTTCAATGTTAATAATAAACAGTCCTAAATGTTTCAGGCTTGGAGATCATATCCGAGGTCATATATATATATATATGTTTTACTTATGTTTATACCCTCATAGCGATCAGTGATTATGATCTTGGTGTTTCCCCTAGACTCACTCTAGACACAATTCCCCAAGAGGGTCACCAGCAGGTCCTGTGTTTCCTGCACACGGTCAATGACACACAACCGCTCCTCTACTTGATGACTGATAGCTAACAGCTGCCTCCATCTGGCTTCGGCTTCAGCCAGATTCTAAGAATAAAACTATTTAATTTTCCCAGAAAAGCAAACACATAGCTACGTCTAAATAAAGAATGCACAATTTCAATAATTAAATTAAATGTATGCATCTACTCTGTATCCACCTATGCACTACTGCACATGTGCAATGCACAAATATACAGATGATGGAAAGCTACTGTGTACTGGCAATGTGTTGCAGTTCGTGTCTTCGCGCGGTGCCAGGTGCGATGCAAGATGACCTGCTTCGTTTGCAAGAAAGACTGCGTGACTTCTTCAGGTGTCACATTCTTTCCTAGGCAAAGGACATACTGCAGGATCAAGTGACTGGCACACTGAGTCTAAGTCTAAGTCAGGCCTGGAGACTGTTAATCATAGTTCTATATACTTCCCATGCGCTGTAGACTGTATGTTATTTTCTGCATCTAATAGTATTCATGTCTTAATTTCTGTGCATTTTACGGCTCTAAGTTCTTAGTCTTGTGCTTTTATGTGAAATGTGTCGTTGTACGATCTTGACAGATGTGGACAAATGTGTAGCTA
The DNA here is from genome assembly GCA_011419295.1 of Clarias macrocephalus. Lineage (NCBI taxonomy): Eukaryota > Metazoa > Chordata > Actinopteri > Siluriformes > Clariidae > Clarias > Clarias macrocephalus. The sequence continues at coordinate 46,341 of JAAGKR010000160.1, forward strand.
AATATCCTCTTTAAAAGTGAATTTGCTTATATAAATGCTTTGTCTTTACCATTGTATTACATTTTACCAATGTTTACAAAACAGCATATTTATTAGACATCATAAGGACATCTGTAACATGTCCACATGTCGCTTCACCCAGTTCCCCAAAAACCTAATTCTAATCTGTTCATTTTACCACATTTAGGATATTCCTTATTTAGCATTACTTATTCATTACACATTATATTTGTATATACTCCAAATACTAGACAAAATTGTGTCGCTCATTAGCTGATCTTCAGCAATGGTCCTTTGGATCCAGAGCCAATCCAGGGAACGCTGGGCGTGAGGAGGGAATACAGGACACTCTGAATGGAACACCAGGTCAATTTAGCATGACCAATCCATCTACTGGCATGAAAAGAGGAGAACCAGAAGGCATGCCAAGTGGAAGCAGAGAAAACGTACACTACTAGCTTCCACAGCTAAATGCATTCATTATCATGTGCTAATGTGATGACACACTCTAATATTAATCTGGAAATAAATGAGGAAGGTGAGAAAACAACAAACCCTCCACAATAGCTTTGAATGTGTGCTGTAGGTGACAGGAGACTGTGCCGAAGGTGGCACCAAGCTGGTAGCAAGTCAACACCTTGAACTCAGACCATTCCTGAACAATTTTTCAAATGGGGATATTTGGTGCACAGAAATATTTTGGGTAGGTGGTGCATGTCATTCATTTACATTTACGGAATTTGGCAGAAGCCCTTATCCAGAGCGACTTCATACATCTGAGCAGTTGAGGCTTAAGCGGCTTACTCAAAGGCCCAACAGGGGGAACTTAGTGGTGCTGGAGTTTGAACCTGAGACGTTCCAAAGTGCCTTAACCACTGAGCGACCCCTACCTCAGTACTCAAGGCAGAGCATCACATTGTTTCTGTTGACTTGCCTTCCTCCAATAGTGAATCCTGCTGCCCTCTCTTTCACTCCCGCACAAATTAATTTGATTAATCAGATCCTCTCACATTGCTCCATGGTCCAGTTCTGATGCTCATGTACAGTACAGTAACGATGAGCACACGGGCACTCTGACTGGTCTGCTGCTAGCTGTGATGCATGTGGTGTGTTTTGACCTTTCTTTCACAGCCAGCATGAACTTTTTCAGCAATTTGCGCTACAGTAGCTCTTATGTGAGATCTGACTAGACAGGCTAGCCTCCACTCCCCATATAAATCAATGAACCTTTGGCACCCATGTGCCAAAATCTAATAAAAAGCCTTTCCTGAAGAATGGAGGCTGTTATAACAGCAAAAAGGAGGACTAAGTCTGTATTAATCCCCATGGTTTGGGGCAGGGATATTCAACAAGAGAAAGAGAGAGTGTTGCGGATTGTTGATATCTGCTGATACCATGTTTATATCTGATAATACTGTTTTTCCTGATATGGCACAGGTAACATACAGTGGATGTAACAAATTGTGAGCAGGGAACTTGAATAAGCTTTAGAGCTCTCCTCATGCTATGCCTGGTTTAACCTCAGCTACAGCCACTATGCCTGATGTAATGTGATTCCACAGCAGTCTCCCGGGTTCGGGGGCAAGTGTCAGGGAAAGACGATAAGGGAGGTGGGAATGCCTGGCATACTTTCCACCATCATGTTGCATTTGCTCCCTATTTCAAAGGCACCATTGAGTAACAAAGGACGCTGCTTCTAGAAATTACCAGAGAATAACAACAGTGGGTGGTACAGCGATAACGGCTAGTCCAAAACGGCGTCGAGCGAGCGGATGAACAAGCAGTTGGTCAACCATGTCTGAAACCATGACATCTCAAAGGAAGCCCTCGGTTAACAAGAATATAAAGAAGCTCCGTACGCTGAGCGTGGTGTGCAACCTGGCGAAGAGCTGGCAGCAGTGGGTCAGCGAGAACGAAGAAAAGCACGCTAGCGAACCCGCAGGCTGGACCCCAGACAGCATTGGCAAGCCCAAAACTGAAAAGAAAGAGCCAAAGAAACCTGTTCTTACCAAGAGCAGGACAAAAACATCTCAGGACAATGAGAAAGCACCGGAGGAGTCGCGCATTAAGACCAAACAGGTGGTGAAAACAGTGACGCGGGATGTGCAGGAGAAAAGCGCGGGAATCGAGTTCTTGACCGAACGCATTTGTAAAGACACGAAGGCGGAGAAGCTGGACAGGATGCTGAAAAATAAGAGTTCACCCACTCGGCGTAGGAAGTGCGCCAACGTGGTGTCAGAGCTCACACAGAGCTGGAAGACGGTCGAGAATGAGCGGAAGAGAGCCGGGGATTCCAGCGAGGACGGCGGGATCTCTGAGGCCAAGGAGCGAATTCTGGAGCGGGAAGTTCCAGAGAAACAGGATAACGAGGAAGAGAATCAAACAGAGTCATCGTCGCTGAGGATCAAGAGACCGTCACTTGGGTGAGTGTGCTTTTCAATTCTTCTCCGTTTGGTTCCTAAGACTTTTATTTTATAGAAAATAATTCCACAAAAAAATAAACGCCTCATGAACTGACACCGACCCCAGGCTAAATTGTTCTCCTCTTATCTTTAGAAAGTATTATTTGTAACATGTACTACACTTCATTAATCATGTGTACATGTTGTTTTTTGTTATGTCACTTTGATTTCGTTTGATGTTACACATGTACTTCTGTACTGTATTATATCTTCAGATCTTTATCCGCTAATGAGAACTAGCTTTTATTTAATAAAGGACCCAATATACAGATTTTTGCAGCTAACCACAATTCCCCATTTCCTTGCAAGCATTCTGAAATGCAGAATAATTAGGTCTCTAGATGCAATATCTCTGTAGTCACATTAAGTCCATCATAATTAAATCACCCTTAAGCCCTCTTATTAACCACAGGCTCATTATCTGTGATCATGAGACTCATGGTTAGGCCCTCTTTTTTATTTTTTATTTCTGTCATAAAACCAAATACTATTAGATAAAGATCAACCACTTACTAACCATTAAAAACTATATATATATATAAAAAAGGGGGATCTGTTATTTTGCAAACTTGTTTCTTGTTTGCATAAATTGCTGATAGTTTTTGGAAAAAAATATAATAATAAACCGACATTCTGATGCATCGGCCATAATTTCATATTAAATCTCCCAATATCCCAGAACCAAAGCAAATAATTCATCACTGTTTTTATGTGAAGAAAGAACTCATCCCAGTGGATATTCATTGAACAAGTATTTGAGTATTCAGTTTCTGACCTCATGGCATTTTAATAGCCCACTGCGGTTTAGTTATATGTGTGTGGTCATGTTGTTTAAAATACTAGATTTATTACAATTCCTGAAAACTGTTGACTTCACACATTCTGCTGTATTTGTATTATCGCAGCGCCAAGAAGGAAGCCGAGGACGCCAATAAAATAAATGCCCTCTCTAGCAAGTACAGTGCTGTGGGGAACCTCAAGAGCCGCTGGCAAAACTGGGCATCGGAGCACAGCACCAGCCAGAAGCTGAACCCCTTTAGCGATGACTTCGACTATGAGTTCTCCATGTCCTTGCGTCTGCATAAGGGCGAGGAGGGCTACGGCAGGCCCAAGGAGGGCAGCAAGACGGCGGAGAGAGCCAAACGGGCCGAGGCGCACATCCAACGGGAGATCGATCACTTGTGCTTCATTATCAGGACCATGGCTAACCCCGACCAGGACGGCTACACCCGGATCACGTTCGGTGAGCTGTTTGACAGATATGTCAGGATTTCAGACAAGGTAGTGGGCATCCTGATGAGGGCCAGGAAGCACGGCAAGGTGCACTTCGAAGGGGAGATGCTGTGGCAGCGTCGGGACGATGACGTCATCATTACACTGCTTGTGTGACACAAACATGGCGACGTTTTATAATGTAACGCACTCCGGCAACAGAGGGAGCGTTGACTTTGCTGCTATAAAACGTAATAATAATAATAATAATAATAATGATAATGGTAGATGATGATGATGATAACTGTAGTACTGAATATGTGGGTAACTTATTTAATTTAATTTATGATTTAGAGTTTCTATGTTTCTAAAGACTTTATATGACCGATTTCTTTTTTTAAAGAAAACTGTATTTATCTGTAATGTGTATGCATGTGTGTTTTTGTCAGATATTAGACAAAACAGTCAAGTTCTGTATTCTGTGTTCGACAGTATATACCGTACACACACACTACCACTCAAAAGTTTGGGATCACTTGCAAATTTCTTTGTTTTTATTTAGTGATTTATTTTCTACATTCTACAACAACACTAGAGATTTCAAAACTATGAAATAACACACATGGCATTAGGTGATTATGTAACAACAACATCGACAACAACAGTCAGTTGTTATTTTAAGGCATGAAGGTCAGCTGTTCTGGAACGGTTCTTACAAGAACAGTATTGTGTCGAGTGCGTTTGTAAAACCCATCAAGCTCCATGATGAAACTGTCTCTCATGAAGACCTTCCCAGGAAAGCAAGACCAAAACGTAGCTCTACTGTAGAGGAGAAGTTCATTTAGAGTCACCAGCCTCAGAAATCACCAATTAACAACCAGCACCTCAGATTAGAGCCGTTATGAAGCTTTACAGCATCGTATTTTGGATAAATGCCTTCAGTATTGTTTTACAGTGTAGAAAGAAATAAACATCAGGAACGACCATGGAGTTAGAAAGTGATCCCAAACTTTTAGTGTAGTACTGTATAGTGTATTAAATCAGAAAAAAAAAAAACTTGCAACATGCAAAATCCTGTTGCCCTGGTAACCTGCAAATATGGTAAATGTTTGAAAATCCTAAAATTGCACAAGCTGTCATGGACAGAAATATGGCAGTTCCTATCATTAAATGCTTCATGATTTGATATTATGAAGAGGAAATTGAATTAGAATGAAAAGCCTCCGGTCCAAATTTACCTCCCATAAAGTACAGTCATGTGGCCTCTATGATCTAGCACGCGAGATTCCTCCAAATAAACATAACATAAGGAGAAAGCTGGAGGCTTTATGTTAACAGCTGCACTGGAACACATAATAGTCTCTGGCAATAACTCATATACTTCACACTTACTGTACATGCACTAAAATGTAATGTAAAAGATTTCAATTCAGTGTTTTGTGATGACACACAGTCTAATGCTTATTTATCTTATCTTAGAAATGGCTTACTGATCTAATGAACAGGCTTCATTTGAAATAAATACGTTAGAACAGTTCCATCCAGCAGACTGAGCGCTAATGGTGTATCCATAAACTCCCCTTGACTTTCTGAACCTTTCAAGGGATCTGATGAACTGTGAAAAACTGTGGAATTCAGGGTTGAAACGGAAGTTCTAGCCTACTCTTCTATCGAATGCTCTTATGATTTAGTTACAACATTTTTGTACATATTTCTTAAAAACAAAACAAAAAAAAAACTGTCTTTTCAGTTGGAAGGTTTCAGTTCACATTTAATATTTCTTCTACATCTTCGCTATGAATAAAGCCATTTTGTGTAATTTATTAGCAAGCCCGGATTTGAATGCAAAAGTATTGAGAATGCATATGGAGTGAAGACTGTCATAGGACCTAATTTATCAAGCTAGATACAAAAAAATTAAAATCATTCGGAGAAGCATTTAGATGAGAAAAACATTTGTTTCCTGCAAGAATTCCTGAGATTGTGCACATAGAAAGAAACTCACTAATATGATCCTTCCTGAATATATAGGTGTCAATTTATACAAAGAGTGTTCAAGTCAAACTGGGACATGTGATGAAATTGGCATTTACTTCAAGTACCATACGGTGATGAGACCATTAACTTCAGTAAACCACTTAGTAACCTAGTAACCAGTGTAAGGATTTATCCAATGACGGAAACTTCAAAGCACTTTCGTGAGTTGCCTAAATGTAAAACATTTAAATAGTGCAAACATTTTACAGAAGGCAGTATCATGACTGCATGACAAAGTGGCTTGGGGCTCACTGCAGTCTTTCCTGTGAACATTCAGCGAGTGGAACTCCCTATCCTTGAAAATCGTTGGATAAAATGTTGCCAACTTGTCGAAGAGACACATCTGTCTGTGTGAACTGTACACACAATCTTCACCAGCACCACTTGGCCGGGAGTTATCGCCACGTCCTTCGTACAATCCTGACCTCGCTCCAAGTTATTTCCACATGTTTGGGTCGTTAAAGGAGTTCCTGGGAGGCCGGCGTTTCACAGATATGAAGCAGATCAATGCTCTTGCGAATTGAGAAAACTTTCTACCTTCGAGCACTAGTGAAACACTGGGATAAGTGCATCAGTGTAGCAGGGGATTAAATAGAGAAATACAGTAAAAGGAGTTATTACTCTCATAACTGCGTTCTGTTATTTTGTGCAAGCAAAAGTCCCAGTTTGACTTGAACAATAATAAATAATAATAAAATGCAATGATTTAAGCAATGCAATTACCATTAACTGGATTACATTGTCAGTCGTTTTATATTAACAAACAAAACAAATGTGCACATGACAATAAATAAGATTAGTCATTCTATAAAATAAATGTCTTCCTATTAAGTGTCAAACAATGTAGTACGCTTGGAAGATTTATCAGAGGCAGTCTTTCATTGTTTTGCCATCATTTTATTGTTTTCAAATCTGCATAAACTTTGACTTTTATGGAATTCTGTGTCAATGAATCACTTGAACTGTTTTCCTGTACTTGATTTGGACTGAAATATGCAATTAATGTGAATAATTTTATTTAATTTGTGTTTTTAAATATAATTTGTTTTGTATCATATCTTTGACTGTTTTGCTACAAGAAAAAAAAAGATAAATATGAGTCTGTGTTGTGAACATTACAATGATTGATAGAGTATTAATTTTAAACAAGTATGAAAATGATGTATTGCTGTGGCCTATACACTTCTGTTTCTCCACTATTGTTGCCATTTTTTTAAATAAGAAAGGTCCAGTTTCAGAGTTTGTATAGATACCAAGGCACTTGTTTGTTTGGCTTGTGGTGCTTTATTTTGGATTTTCATTGACTTTATCACTGGTTTGATCTGGGTGAACTGATGATGTTTAAAGTTATCCTTATGAAACACTCAGCCCTAAGCATCTTGACTTCTTCTTTTTCTGTTTCCTTTGATCCACCTGTAGAGGGCGCTCAATAGTCATTTTCCTCTTTTAAATGTTTTATATAAGGAGAAATAGACATTTTTATGCAATATAATGTAATACCTGGCAATCCATCGAAGGTGTATCTTGCATTGTGCCATAAGTTTCCTGGGCTAGGATCCCTAAATGTATGCATGAATTACTTCAATACAAAAACATTTCTCTGACTTAACAAGTCTCTAAAATTGCAGCAAAGCTGAAGTGTTTCTGTCACTCTACTGTACATGTACCTGCTACGGTATATAAGCAAAGGCTGACCAGACTGGCCTTACAGGAAGCACAATATATCTGGGCCCAAAATCAAGCATACCTCACATCATGGTGTTTTCCAACATTTAGCTAACATGTCTGTGTCTTTTTCCTCAGACATAGAATAGCAAATAATTCAAGAGTTTTCTTTACACACATACAAATTAAAGCTTTCATGAATTGCATTAATGGGATTGTTTTGAATATGCTTACAAAAATATCCTAGCACCTGGTTGCAGCCTTAGCAGCTGATCTAGTCACTATCTTTAGTAACTACTTTATTTTGGTCAGGTTCATGGTGGGTGCTCTGGAGCACAAACATACAGTACAACCTGCATGACACACTAGTTACTGATGTAATGAAGCATTTTATTTTAGTTCTTTATTCTTAGCCTAAAATAGATGTCTGACTGATATTTATTCATTTGTTTATCCGTTCATTAATGTATCCATTGAATAACTGCTTTATCATCTCAAGTTCAGTTGTTCAGTTATGTGCAGTGGCACAGAGCTATCCTAGAAACACAAAAGCAGCTGTATACAGATTCAGAGCCAAAAACACACTTATATACACACTTCAGGAAAAGAAAAATCTTGGATGATGTATATTATATTAATATAATATTAATAATATGATCCTATTACTATCATATTTATTGACACATATGATAATATTATTTTATAGCAATACATTTAGTATTAAATATTAATATTTTATACAGTACTGTACTGTACTGTGCAAAAGTCTTAGGCACCATATAATCTGTAGTAAAAATTTTGTTATATAAGTTTATTATGTCTGTACAAAGATACACTACAATTAATGAATAAATAACATTACAAAAGAATATTTGCATGTATGTAAAGAAAGCGACATATTACATGACAGGTCAGTTTTCAGATGGGGAAAAAAATCAATTATGTAGACTCCTGGGTTCTGCATGAAAATAGAAAGGAGTAAGTGTGACGAAGTTACCAAAAGAACTCTTATTCTCCAGCATGCTCAGTAAAACCTAAGTGTCCGGCCAGACATTTACAAAGATATATATTCATTGTCTATGTCTCTTTATCCTGGATACAGGGTCACGGGGGCCAGCAGCCTACTTCAGAAGACAAGGGCACGAGGGCGAGGGTACACCCAGGGACAAGGTGCCAATCCATTGCAAGGCAAGTTGGGAATGTCAATTAGCTTAATTTGCATGTTTTTGGGTTGTGGGAGGAAACCAGAGTGTGTCGAGGAAACCCACCAAGAACATGGAGGAGAACATGAAAACTCCCTGCACACAGACCTGAGGCAGGAATCGAATCCAGACTCTGGAGCTAACCACTAAGGCACCATGACAACCATATACGGTATATATGACATATATTGACATGTATATTGACACACACACACACACACACACACACACACATATATATATATGTGTGTATATATGTATGTATATATATATATGTGTGTATATACACACAAACATGTGTACATGTAGCATTGCAGTTGTAGCATTGTAAAGCCTCAACAATAGGGAAATAGAAATGTTTGTGAACAATCTGACAGTTAAAAGTCCTACAAGTTACACCCTTGTTACTGTCGTGTGCGATGATGTAATGCTGTGATTAACTTCATTACTGAGGTTAACCAATAACTACATTCCCCACAATCCCCTGACACAAAGGCACAGGAGTGTTTTCAGAGAGCCATGCGTTTCCTGGTTGCCAGATTGTGCAATACACTCCTCACTCACCCTACCTGCAATCTTTTTCCAAATACAGAAATGGCACTGACATAGGGAAAGACATGTTGAAAAGTTATTATCTTACTAGAATTCCGGTACATTGGTTCGATAATAAGTAAGCACTGATTGATTTCGGAAGCTATCTCTCCAATCTGGCAACCCTGGTAGATTTGACAGGTTTTCCCTTTCTGTGAGTGTGAACAGGGGATGAGCTGCTGAGGGTGCTGGAGATCCCGAGCATTATGTGCTGTTCTGTGGAGTAGCAGAATGGCCGTCGAAGGTAAGAATGAATGGGAAATGAGCAAACACATGCGGATGTTGTTTTCTATTGTTGTTATTATTATTATTAGAGTGTCATGGTGACCTTCGGAGCTGATGCTCGGCTGCATGATTGGCTCGTGCAGAAGAAGCAGCACCAGCAGCAGCGCGCGCGCATCCTCAGTCTCCAGCTGTGCATCCAGCTGTGCCTAATGTACAGATGCGTGCAATGGAGATGGTATGACTGGAGACCAGACCAGAGAGAAAGACAAAGAGAGAATAATCCTGTGCTCTTATTGTAGGGGGGGTTTGTCATTCTGAGTGAGTGATTAGGGATCAGGGAGAAGAAGAAGGGAAATAAGCACAAGAACAAGAAGTGTGAATGACATTTAGAAAGAAAGAGATCTCAGTGGTTTCATTCATTCCTTGTGCAGTATACTGTAATTGGTGTGATTGGTGAAGAGCTGCACACTGAGCTGATCCGATCTGAAGAGCATTGTATAAGGCATGATGCTCGGCCAGTCTCCACATCTTGTTGGGGGAATTCTGTGGATTCAGAACCCCATGAGAGGTACGTTCTTTATCTGCATAAAGAAAAAGAAATACATTTTTAAAAATGCACTGATGCGCATCACGGTGTCACTATGATTGAGGAGCAGCAGCATTCCAGCATGTGCAGTGAAGGAACAACCAGCAGCACAGCACCGGTGATCCGGTTTGACTGAGTTTAGTCAAGAATCTGATATGAACCTGGAGGAATAAGTGTTATTGAGATGTGTGCACGTCACAGGGATTGCACAGAATGCAAAGATGTTAAGGTTGTGCTCCTGAATGCTCTCTGTGTTGTTGTTGTTGTTGGCTCAAGGTTTGTGGGTGAGGGCAGGTTCATGCGCGCACACACACATATACACCTTGTCATGCATAATTAATAATGCATATAATTAATCCTATTCATACTCCTAAATTAAACATGAACCTTAACCTTGCCTTATTCTTCTTTGTTTTTTTGTCTTTTAAAGCTGAAGATTTTGCATTTGTCAAAACTACCTATCATCCTTGACCTTTGAGCATGAAATATTCAATAAGGAGCAGCCAATAAGGGGTGGTTTAGTGGTTAGCTGTGTTGCCTTACACCTCCAGGGGTGCATGGAGTTTGCATGTTCTCCTCGTGCTCTGTGAGTTTCCTCCCACAGTCCAAAGACATGCACTGGTGTTCCCAAATGTAAGAGTGTGTACAGTATTTGTGTGAGCGAGGGTCCAGGGTGTACCTGGCCTCCTGCCCTAAGTTTCCTGGGCTCCCCCCGTGACCATAGAGTGGTAGAGACGATGAGTGAGTGAGTGAGTGAGTAAGTGATTGTGCAGTCCAATCTGTGCCCAGAAGCACTGGCAGAAAAAGAAGAAATCAGCAGATTGTTAAAATGCCACCTTACTCATACTGTACAATAGGGCATGCAGAAAGTGAGGAGCGAGTCTAACAATGAATACATTGTACTGTATTTCTTTTTTTTTTTTTTTGGTCTCTTAAAACTATATGACAAAGTGGCAATTTCTAAGAGAAAAAAGAAGATTCTGTTTCCTAAATAATTTTCTCACCTGATGCATGTGAAGTTAAAGTGTATTTACGCAGACAACTGACAGCTTTTTATGACTTGAAGAACAAAAGAAATTAAATAAAAAGGCAGCCATACACTCGCTCATACAGATTCAAATATTTCTTGATATACAGTATACTTTTACACAATATCACGTATAGGGTGAGAAATCAATTAATGTCATGCTTTTTGACCTCAGACCTGCAAAGACATTAGAGAACAAAGTTACAACTCATAAGGAGATTCATTTCATTTATTTCATCTATTTATTTTTCTTTTTTTCAAAGTCCAACAGATGTATGAAACCTAAATTGAGTCGCTGTCATTGGTAAATGCTACTATGTGTATATTGGTGGTAGATTTCTATTTCAAAGAGAGGTCAGAGGTCACAAGGGGAACCCAAACCCTAGGTGGTTTTAAGGTTAATAGCTCTAATGTTATGGCTGATCAGTGCTATTGATAACTCGGATGTTTTTGGTCATTAGAGAACTCTTTAGTACGTTTTGCAAATTTAGCCGTTATAGCTTCTGATGACTTCCTTACTCTTGAGTCGTTCATTCATTTATTCATCTTCAGTAACTGTTTTATCCTGATCAGCGTTGCATGGATCTGTAATCAATTCCCACACTTTAATTCATATCAGGGGCCTCTGCTAGTCTATGCTCTATATTTTTTTCCTTTTGCACTAAGTTAAGTCTAAGTTAATCACTTACAGCAGGTGTTAAAAGTAAATACAACTTTACTGTATAATTTATTTCCCTCATAATTAACATTTTTTTATTCATGATATATATTTTTTTCATTTCAGCCATGATATTGTTCCCATGTATGTTTTGTAATCATGATTGTTTCATTAAAGATTGACTCGACGGAGACCTGAGATCTCATCCCAGTCATAGGATCTCGTCCTGAGACTGTAGGCATCCCGCTCCAGTCACTCAGATGAGCTTCAGCCTTGGGCTATTGATTTTTCTCACTTTAAATCCAGTTTGTCCCTGAGGAATTTTATGGCTGTCTTTGCCCCTGGCGTTCCCGATATAATTGCTGTGGGGCTTTACGGTGCTTTTACTTTAATGAACTGCATTCCAGGACATTCCATATAGACGTAGAGCTCAGAGGCAGGACGAACAGCACCGACACTGTTCTGCGAATGTCCTGCTAAATAATTAATCGTGTCTGGAGTTCAAGGTCAGTTCAAGGTTAATGTAGATCAAATTAACTGCTGTGATTAAAGGTGAAGGAAGAATAAAAAATAAAAAGTAAAATCAATGACTATGCACAAACAAGGATTTTTTTTTTTTTT
>JAAGKR010000160.1:81611-216708 GCA_011419295.1 Clarias macrocephalus
TGTGTATATATAAATATACATTGAAATATACAAAAGACACTAAATTCTACAATTCTACAAAAAAGAGCAGCACTTTCATTTTTATGCAATGTACATAGAGAGACATTGTACACTGTACATATTAAGAGAGCTGGGAATGCTGTTATATACAAAGCTACGGATAAATATATGTGGATAATAGATGGGGAAAGAAATGTTAAGATAAACTGTAATCCATACCACAGTCTTAGTTATGAGCATTTTTCCTTTCCCTGTGTCTTAGATTTTATACCTCTGCAGTGCTCGTCCTCATTCTGCAATATAAAGTTTAAAGCCAGTGTGGCTCTATGGCGGAGTGGTTATCACCGTGGCCTCGCACCTTCAGCATCGAGGGTTTGAGGGTTTCGGTCTGCGTGTGTGGAGTTTGCATGTCCTCTGCGTGCTTAGCCAGTTTACTTTTCCTCCCACAGTCCAAACACATGCAGAGTAGGCTAGTTGGTGTTTTTAAAATTGCCTTTAGTGTGTACATGTGTGCTTGTGTACCCTGCAATGGATTGGTACCCCCATCCAGGATGTACCCTGCCTCGTGCCCCAAGTCCCCTGGCATAGGCTCCAGACCGCCTGCCACCTTCTACAGGATAAGCGCTATACTATAGAGAATGAGTGAGCGAGTGAATGAATATTTTAAGCCAGCTGAAAACCTATACCTCTGACAGACTAAAGTTCTTAGATTAGAATCCTACTGATTTTTCCAGAGGATATTCTTGAAATAGAAGTGTATTTGCTAAAAAAAAAAACTAATAATAATATTAATAATAAAAAAGAAATTCCCAGAACCTTCTATTTTTCTTTTTCTTTTCTCTGGAATCCTGTCTCTCCTCTACGGATCATTCAAAATCTTGATGTGTGGCTGATTTATAACCTCGTCTCCTGTAACTCTCTTACTAAGGTCAGTCTGCTGGCTCCCTGCGGTACCAAGAATCAAATTCAGAACACTTATCCTCATATTCCAAGCCTCAAATGGCTCTGCAGCGCATTATCTCCGTACCTCTGTTCCGAGCCTCACAGACTTGTGCCAGCTTAGGTCATTTGCTTCAGGATGAATGCCATGGTCCTTCTCTGAGGTCTGAACAGGCTCACTGGGCAGGATCTCAGTGCTTCAGTGTTCTGGTTGCTCAGAGAGAGAGAGAGAGAGAGAGAGAGAGAGCGAGTTTGCCGTACACTTCAGACAGCATCGTGTGTCAATTCCTTCTGCAAAGCTCCAAAGATGGAGGGTAACACTTTATGGATTTCTTCTCTGCATTTATGATTGTATTAATTGTTCTTTCTAATACTTTTTAGATTTTTGATAGGTGTGTGTATGTACGTACTTAAAGTCTTGTTAATGCTTTAAAACTGTCGATGTTGGCAAAAAAGAGCACTCTATTACTTAATAATCCTTACTCTCTAGTCATTTCCAGCTACTTCCTCAAATATTTCCTGACCTGCCTTCTTGTAAGATTCTTGCATTGCATGCAATTTATGATTATCAGTGGCGAGTATGCAGTACATAGTAAGAATCTACAGAACGCCACGACTAAAACCGAGCCGAAGTCGCATATACATCTGGGAACCGTTCAAAACTTGTTTGCGTCAATGAAAAGCCAAGAGATGCGAGTTTACATATTTTCTTTTGTGTTTTTGTTGCATTTTGTGCAAGTTTTAGTGAAGATATAGCACCATGTGCTCTTGATAAGAATGTTATCAAGGAGGGTAGAAAGAAGAAAAGGGAGCCACTTACAGTTTGGTTTTTAAAGCAGCCGGTGTCGAGAGGTTAAATGAGGTTTAAAGTCTGTTTATCTCATATTTTACTTCATTTACATGTCTTTTCTAAATGTTTTGATTGTTTTTATATGCAAACATACAGTATGATTATAGTGTCGGAAATCTGTAATATTGGTCATATTTTTGGGCGGCTGGAACAGATTATCTGCATTTACATTATTTCCTATAGGATGATGTGTTTGGCAATATGGAATTTCACCTTAAGACCTCGCCTCCGGAACGGATTACATTTGTATGCCGAGGTACTGCTGTATGGGGTTTATTAGTGATTATAATACTTTATGCTAAAGCAGCTACAGTATGTAACATCCACTTACCAATTCAGGGTTTTTTTTTTTAATTTTTTTTAAATATATCATAAACCGAGTCAGGAGTGATGTTGGATAATAAGTGTAAACGTATAGTTAATAATAGTTAGCCATTTTGTTTCAAACTGCTGATCGCAAACTGCATGCATCACTGATGCCCTTAGACAGTAAGGAATAGCAGGAATGTTTGCAGTATACAATAATAAGACTCTGTACTTCTGTATCTCTGCACTTTTAGCTGTTTGCACATTTACACAATTTAGTGCCAATTTAGTGCATTGTGACCAAAGACATTTGATGAGACAGTGTCAGATTTATTCTTTTTTTAATTAAAACACCATGGAGCTAAAAGTCACTACAACAAAGTCAGAAAGCAGCTAGAAACAGAAATACAGACTAATACAGATAAATTAGGATAACGTTACCAGCCTGGTGTCCTTTACAGTGAGTTACAGAGCGACCGCACATGCTAATGGACAGAAAAAATATCCTTATCGTCTCAAACCACAGAAGTGTGCGTCCCATGATGCCTTGTTGCATCCAGGCTCTAAAGTCTTCCTAATGTGGTTTGGGTTGAGACACAGCCTTAATTTCTAAATGTGTATACGAGATTAATACTCACACTGTTTAATTAATCCTTTTAGAAAAGATTTGAAGCTTGTATCATTTGCTCTGAATTGTGATAGCAGAAGTACTCAGAGAATCTCATTAGGATGTGTAAATATGTATAAACACTCAGCTTTGACGCAAAAGGTCAGGCTTTTAAATCCTTTGTGGTTAAATTAATTAATTGGGTAATTAACTTAAAATATGAGAGAAATCTAGCGCCTGATTGAAGTGCACTTTATTAATTTATTCATATTTTATATATATGGAGGTTGAAGCCCATTTCAGAGAGTGTAGGGCACAAGGATAAGGACACTGTGAGTTCCAGCCAGTGGTGGGCAAAGTACTGTACATACAGTAGGACCTGCACTTTAGTAAAGGTAGTGATGACCCAGGAAACATATTAGTAGTGATGACAGGAAACATATTACCCAAGTAAAAGTAAAAGTCCTTCATATACATTTCTACTCAAGTAAAAGTATCAGATCTACAGAGTTTGTATCAACTCACAGTAGTCTGTCAGTAAAAAAGTCAGTAAAAGAGATTCTCTCTCTCTCTCTCTCTCTCTCTCTCGCTCTCTGTTTCCCGACTGTGCACATCCTGTTTTCATCACTGTCTGCAACCAGCTCCTCTTTTGAATTCAAACACCTGCTACATTCTTAAGTGTATCGACAAATCACACAATTACACATAACAGCCACAAGAGATGGGGAAAAATCGATTCAGTTATGAATCGCAATTCTTGTGTCTGGCAATTCACGTATCGAGTCCGAATGGTTTCTAATCAAGCCAGTGACCAGTACTGGCTAGATTTTAGTGTGATTTTGCCGTGATCGGCCGATCAGCCTCAGATATAAGCGATTCTGTCCCGAGCGCAGAAGCTTCCAGAGTGGCGCAACAGAAAACCGCGTTAAAGTCTGTGGTACAGGTGTTACACTGAACTACTTACACGTTTTGCTTATAAGTTTGTTTAGAAGGACAGAGACACATGCTGCTCTTAAACTCTTGTATTAAAAATTCTGCTGTTGGTTTTTTAAGTAAGAAAAACGATGTTATATTTAATGGGCTACATTTAATTACTCATTAAATGTTTTTTTAATTGTTACAAAATCAGGGCAACATGTAATATCGAATAAAATAAAATCAAATTTTTATTCGAATATTTATAAAATTGTGATACTTATAGAATCGAAATTTTAATTGAATCGGCTGAGGTGGAAAGTAACGAATGACATTTACTCGCGTTACTGTAACTGAGTAGTTTTTTTTGTGTGTGTACTTCTACTTTTTAAAGTAGTTTTTAAAATCTGTAATTTTGCTTTTACTTAAGTATGTTTTGTTTGAAGTATTGTAATTCGCTACATTTTTAATCATATTCGCTACTGAGTAAAAATAAATAAATAAATAAATAAATAAATAAATAAAATAAAAACGTAAAATAATAAAATTATTCTGCTTTGTCTAAATGCTTCGTTGCGCTCGCGTGTCCTGGTCGCGCGCCGCTCCAGACTCCACTCCAGGTTTTCTGACTGTCCCCATATCGGCATCTACCTGACCTTCCACACAGTCGCTTCCGCCCTGAGAGTGACGTCATCAACCAGCGCGACCATATATAAGCCGGAGAGAGACACGGCAAAGAGGAAAGAGATTGTGATTTTGGCGTTTTGATATTTGGTTGTGACTTTTTGCCTCCCATTGACTTTGATTATTGCTTTGCCCTTTTGGTTTGGTTGGTCTTTGTATATATTTGTAGCTAATTTCACTGTATGTTTGTGCACTCACCAGTAGTAGGGGTGTGGCTGCTATTTATTTTGGGAAGAGGGAATTTATTCATTGTTTTTGGTTTAGGGAGTCAGGGAAGGGACCTGTATTTTTTATTTTTTTTGTGTGTGTGTGTGTGTGTGTTTTTATTTTGAGGGTAATCGAGCTACTAAAATACAGATACCCTTTTGTTTATTATTTGGGCCTAGGTACACCCTGAGTCTGATCGTGTTGGTGTGTGTTTTTGTAAAGCAGTACAAACCTCACTATTTGATCAGCTAATGAAAGAAATAATGACTGAATCTAGTTCTTTCTGCCATATACCGCCATTTCCATACAGTTTAAAATAGGACCCCGAATCATCCCTTTTGCTGGACGGCTCAACCACATCACACCGTATTTAAGTGACCACTTTGATTTTCAAGCACAAGAAAGGCAACAGCTTTATTAAGCAAAGGTGTTCCTTCATTTAAAAACAACTACTTTGCGACTTATATCCGCTTGTCTTTTTTGAACTACCTTAGAATCCCCCATCCCACGACTGCTGTTAAAAAAAAAAAGTTACTCCAAGTAAAAAAAAGTTACTTTTACTTGAGTAGATTTTTTGTACTTTCACTGAAGAAACAGTACTTTAATGGAGTACAAAACTTTATTACTCTCTCCACCTTTGTGAATCGCCACTGAGGTATCGTGATAATATGGTATCAGGAGGTGGCTGGTGATTCCCATCCCTAATAGCCAGCAGGTGGCTTGAGATACTATGCACCATTGTGGCTATGTAATGCCATGCAGTTAAGTAAAAAGATACATTTATTTGCTGTAGGATGTATCCTTCAATGTAACCTCAAACTTACTGAAGCGCTCACAAACCGAGTAGGTGCATACCGGAGAGTGTAAATATTCAAGTGTACCCAAGAACGGAGAACAAAAATAATGATTTCAAACGAAGATTTGAAATCTTTTAAAGATTTTAAACAAAAGAACATTGTTCTGCATTTTTATTTAACATTTTCCGTCAACTTCACATTTATTTGACACAAAATTTGTGTTGGTCTATCACGTAAAAAAAAATCCCAGTTAAATACATTTCCATTTGTAGTTGTAACAATATGTGGAAAAGTTTCAGGAGTATAAATACTTTTGCAAGGCACTGCATTTGATGCAACCTCCCTTTGTCAGCACTGAGATTTGTCTGTAGCCTTCCTCAGTACCCGACCTCCAGGGTCCTCTCTTGTGGATTCTCTACTTAAGTTCACCTTAAAGCTTTTCAGAGCAGGACTTTGCTGAATGAGACATTTTGTCTGGATTCGGACATGCAGTATACTGTACTTTAGATCACAGTTCTGCTGGAGGATCAAAGCATGACCTAGTTCTATTTGTAGACAGGGACATGAAACACCTGCAAAACATCACACAACCTTCAAACATAACAGTAGAAGTTAGGTTCTTTTTTGTACAAACGCTGTTCCTTGTACTACAAAATTTTCTTTGCTAAAAGCTGTATTTTTATGTCATGTGACTCATCAGTCCCAGTTCCAGCCGCCGTGGTTGCAACTAGTTTTTAGGTCTGGGCTTCTGTAGGTTTGTAAGATCCTGGGGGTTCCCATAGTGTATACTTATAAAATTCAAAGTATAAACGTCCTGATAGTAAAACGTCCTGATGATAAGATGCAGAATGTAATTTACTGTGCAGAAAGTTTGCGTTCAGCCTGATGATCGTCTCTCAACTGACCTCAGAGCAGCTGTAGAGGACACTGAGGACTCGATCATTCATTATGATTAGCGCTCACAAGACTTCTTGTTGAAAGATCTGATATACTGTAGCTACTGTATGAGTGTTTGAGATGAGTCAACAGTCCAACTGCGTCTCGTGTTGCTAGCTTAATCACCCTGCTAGATACAATGAGGTAAACTGATCAGAGTAACGAACGATAGATAGATAGATAGATAGATAGACAATAACACAAAGACATGGTGTAGATGTGATTACACACTGTATATCTTACATATAGTCAGTATACACAGGATGAGAATGTTACAACTGACCAAGTTACGAGTGCAGTACTAAGAACAAAAAACTACAAGATATGTAAGAAGCATATGAATCACAAGTAAAAAAAAAAAAAAACTAATTAAATAATAAGTGAAATAAAGTTAATTGTAATGAAATCTTGATTTACAAGTACATGTATGTATGTGATCTGAAGGTTATGGGTTCAAACCCCAGCACCACCAGGTTGCCACTGTTGGTCCCTTGAGCAAGGCCTTTAACCCTCAATTTTAATAATTGTGTAAAGCTGACAAAAAGCGATATATAAAGAAAAAATTGCTCGGATGTAAAAAAAAAATTTTCAAATGTATGTCATATGTCAAATTTGAGCTCTGCATAAGGGTGTCTGGTAAATGTAAATGCAATTTTATGTGTGGCAAACTGACAAAAGAGCAAATAGTATTCATTTGTGTAAGGAACAAATGAAATGGAGTCTGTGTATAATTGCAAAATATGTCCTAGTGAGAGCAACTGAGCAGACTATGAAGCTAAGAGATGAGAGAGTGATGCACGTATCACCGTGATGTACAGTATGTAGCAGAAGACCTTTAAGCTCTTACAGAATCATCGCAGCAGGATTTTTTTTCTTTTATTGTAAACTCTGTAAATATTCAGCTCAATAACAATATCATTATCTGTCTTTAATCAGAGCGATTTAAGAAAGTTCAAGATAAGAAATTAACTATTGATATAGTTCACATTGGCCATGAAGTGGGTCACAGACCACATTTTTATTCTGGATTAAAAAAAAATACTATATATATATTCTGGATATGCCCGGTAGCATCACTCACGTAGTGTGAACGCCTGATGCTTATGTTTTTGCTTCAGGGAAAGACGAGGCTTTCATCTCTCTTGCCTTCGACTTGCTGCAGGCTATGAAATGCAGGTGGTGTTTAAGTGTCAATGTAGAGCTTAAGAGACCTGAACATTCTTCAAACCTCCAACCATGATTCCTGGGGAGAAAAAAATCAACTCTCTAACACTTCTTGTCACTCTTCTCGACAGGTTCAGTGCAGCTCTGATTGTGTTAAATCGCTGTTCTGTTGCCGTAACAGTAGATTATGTGAAGTTGCGATAGATACGACTATGATCGCTTTATTTATGAAGACCAACACTCTTATGTCTGATTTCATCTGTGTGTTGTCTACAGTGATGTATCGTACTTGAATAATTGTGACTTATTACTGTAATGTAAGTATTATTTTGACAATTTTACAACAACTGTGACAACCTTTCCCACTTTTTTTTTTTTTTTTTTACAATACAGCAGCTCATTACTTGATGCCTTACCTCATTTATTTATTTATTTTTCAGAATGAACATTCATCGAAATCTTGCATCATATTTAAAAATAAATAAATAAATAGTTGGCATAATAAATCATTTGGCATTTTGTAATCGTGCCGTTCCGTTTTTTTTACAGCATTTTTTCAACGACATTTAGGGATTGAAGTGAAATATATTAATCGAGGATTTCTAATTTTAGTGTAAGATTGGGCTTATCAGGTTATTTTTTTGTGTGGCAAGTCAGGTATCACCATGCTGGATAGGGTGCCGGTCCATTGCAGGGCACAAGCACACACACTCGTTCACATGCTCACTATGGGAAATAATATGGATATATATGTATAATATATGGAATTTGGAAACACTAGTTAGTCTAATCTGCATGTCTTTGGACTGTGGGACGAAAACCGACAAGCACAAGGAGAATATGCAAACTCTATGCACACAGACTTGAGGTGGGAATCGAACCCTGGAAGTGTGACGTCACTGTGCTAACCACTTTACCACCCAACTCTAATACCTATTTATTTATTTGTAATTTATATTAGAGATGCACCAGTCCATCAGCCTACTGTATAATGCATATCGGCAGGTTTTTAGTTTGATTAGCCGATCAGTCTCGGATTATAAAACCCCATGCTCTTCTGATGTCATGCCAGCTTCTACATATTTTTATCATGCCATTACAATATTATTAAAAGCCATGTGCATTAAAAAGCATCAGATTAAGCTTCTTCACCAATCTCTGCAAGCGACTTAGTCTTAAAGCCCTCACATTACACGTGCCTACAACAGACTCAACACAACGAACGCAAATTTGCTTCTAAACGCGTACACGACTAAAAGGTGCTCACAAGCCGCTCGACATGCGCTCATGGAGGAGCTGTGGTTTTTCTGAATAAAAAGCACCGAAACATTTACATTTCTATATATGTCTATATAGGTTATTTGCCAGCTGCTTCCTAAACTCTTCACACTGTGCCAAGCTGCACAGCATCCCGTATGGTAGGAGTGAATTATTTGCATGTTCACCCCGTGTTTGGTGGTTTTTCTCCGGGCACTCCGGTTTCCTCCCACAGTCCAGAAACATGCAGATTAGGCTAATTGGCGTTCCCAAATCGCCAGGAGTGTGTGAATGAGCGTGTGAGTGTGTGTATATGAGTGTACTCTGTGATGGATTGGCACACTGTCCATTGTGTACCTCGTATCGTGCCCGAATCAGTGAGTAAATGCTTCTCTTAGTTTAATAAAGAAAAACTTTAAGGAATGGACTACATTTAATTAATCTTGTTCAATTAATTTGTGAAACTTTCAAGCCGTAGTTCGGTCAAGTTTAAAGATTTTAAATTTGCTACAAAATCAGAAAAAAAAATACAATACAGAATTGGGATTTTATAAAATCGTGATACTTACAGAATTAAGTATCGAAATATAAATCAAATCAGCACCTAGATATTATGATAGGATAATATCTGGTGATCGCTGTTAGTCCCATCTCTAGTAATACTGTAGTTCATTGGTTGGATGAAAGAAATTAGTAAAGCCTTTATTTGTCACATATACATTACAGCACAGTGAAATTCCTTCTTCGCATATCCCAGTGTAACTGGGGTCAGAGCAGATAGGGTTAAGAGCCTTGCTCAAGGGCCCAACAATGGTAACCTGGCTGAGCTGGGAATCGAACCGCTGAGCTTCCGATCAGTAACTCAGTGCCTCAGCTCTCTGAGCCACCACTGCCCAATTTTAAGAGAATTAAGAGAGACAGGAGGCTATAAAACATAAGCATATTTAACTTTTAATGCTGTATTTCCTTGTAACAACGTGTAAATAAACATATTGACACCAAATAAGGTGGAGGAGTATTTGAAAAGCAAAAAGGGGATAGGAAAGCAGAAAAAAAAAAGAAATGGATTGCGTTCAAATCATAGAACAGAAGTAAGGGAACAAAAGCAGTGTACAGTATAGATGATGCACAGGCTTTGCTGATGGACCTCAGTCTGTCTTTTTTCTGTTTTGTTTTCTGGAATTTCTGCTATTTTCTAAAACGATCGCCTGATAGCCTTCACACTGACTTGGGCTGTGTGGTGTGGAGCATGGGAGTGTGCTGTGGTGCCACCTAGTGCTTATGAAAAGTAAAGCAACAGCATTGTGATTGAACTTCTCTGTAGATAACTCTACTGACCTAGAGCTTTTCATTTTTCAGTGACACAGATTTGCTGCAACAACAACAACAAAGAAAGAAAGAAAGAAAGCCTCCATGTAAAAAAAAATCCTTAGGGAGAATGAATTGGTTCATGAAATCTGTGTTTGCAATCTTAAGCGTCTCATCTAGGACGAGACGCGCCACCTTCCTCCATGCTACCAAATGTTTACAATGAGTTTGTTTTGAATTGAATCGTCACTGTTGGTGTCCTGGTCTCTCCAGCTGTCCACTGCAACCTGAGTCAGAATGGGATCGATCACCAGGTGTGTATGGCGGATGCGAGCTCACGCCTGGAGGAGGAGTGTGTAGATCCGGGCCCAGGACTGAACGATGACGGCTCGGGCTTTCAGCAGCACAGTCCAGGGTTCCAGCGCTGCGCTCCACCACAACGATCCATCTCCGAATCTGAACTCTCCAAGGTAAGAACACACGATCGTACAGCGCACCATCCTGTACTAGTGCCGCTGAGAGCTCAATGAAAGTACGATACGTTTCCAAACCATAAATAAATTTCTATTTTATTAGGATAAATCTAACCTTAATCAGTCACCTGCTTTATTAATTTGCTTAATACTCGCCAATGTTGACTATGATTGGTATTAAAAATGCTTTTATATCCAGGAAGTTTCACTGCAGCAAAAGCATAAAACACAGTGTAGGATAATCTTTAGTGATGCATGGCTAAGTCCTGCTTCTGTGCAGCGGTGGTTTATTTTGGTGTTAAGAACTAATGGATTCTATCACTTCCGCCTCTCTTTTTAATGCTGTAGGAGCTTTTCTTGGACTGGAGTGCCGTCTCTCAGGTGCGGTTTAAAATAAATAACCCCTGGCCATGTGCAGTGATGATTTGACACTATGATAAATCATCTACTCACGATACTTTGTGGGTTTCGTTTTGGAAAAAAAAAAGAAAAGAGAGAGATAAAAATAGTGCTCGAACAAATGTACTTCTGTACTTGGGAATGGCTGCTCCATTAACTGAGGGTACTGACACAATGTTCCAAAAGTCTACATAAATAGGGAAAATTATTTCTTATTTTTAATCAAAAAGTCTTCTAAGGATTCTCTAAGGATTTTTTATACAAGGGTTGTACTGAAAGTAATGCAAAAGTGAGCATAACTTTCCTTATGAACTCCCATAAGTCATTTGAAGTGCACATGTTGCTAGAATAACTCTACGAAGGTACTAATCGACATAGTCTCCATCATAAGCCGCGCACTCGCGCCATCGCTGAACCCAACTCTCGAATCCTGTTTGAAAATCCCCTTTGTCGCAGTTGATGGCCTCCCACTGTGGGGTTTGTTTTTAACGCTGGTTTCCACTTCTTTAAACTTCTTCATCCATCTTTGCACATTGCTCTTGTCAATGGTGGCGTCTCCAAAAACATACTGTGGCACAGCGGGAGACTCCCAGTCTATCAGTCTCCCAGTCTGGGAGCTTGTCTACCAGTGCTAATCATGTGTTAATTCTACAGTAGAACAGTTCAGCTCTCAATTCTTTTTGCTTTTACTGTACAAGAAAACACGAGTCTATGCAAGAGGATTAGGGGGGAATAAAATTCTGAGAAAATGACTTTTTTTTTTTTTTTTTTTTTTTTAACTCAATAATTAATTGCGGATATAAACTACTGCAATTAAAAAATGTGTATCTAAAACATCCATAGTTCAGTCTAGATACATTTTTGGTTCCGGTACAACCAGGCTGAGGGAGCAGGTAGAAGCCGGATCGGTTTCTTTCGCTCGGGGTAAATTACTTAACGACTAATCTTGTTTGAGAGCCTTAACAACTGTGAATTAGATTGTTCATGAATGGATAGACTGACTCTGACTTTTTAACCCTGTTATAACTAGGATTTGCTGTTTGTTGTTCGGTGTGGTTGGCATTTACCAGAGTGCATTTTGTGCCTCCGCCATAAGGTACATCTCCATCCACAAAGGAAAAAAAACTGTGCTGCTATGGATAGATAGATAGATAGATAGATAGATAGATAGATAGATAGATAGATAGAACACTGCTCAAGGACCAATGCTGGGCCAACAGCAGTGCATATGTTGGGTCAATGTTGGCATCAATGGTTGGCCAAATGTTATTTTGTCTATTGGCCCAACATTGGTTCAATACAAAAGATAATGGCAGAAATTGGAAATTAAATTAGATTCTTTTCATCATCGGCAATAATAAGAAAACACATTTATGTCTGCAGAGATTTATTTACTACATTTATTTTGATAAAATGATTGCAAACTTTTTTTGTAAAACTATTTAAAAAAAAAAATTAGTACGAACACTTTTCGTGTCGGCAAGGTGGATAAAAAGAAATGCATGCAAACAAAGTACCCACTGCCTCAGACGATCCTGTCCTCAACCCTATAGAACACCTTCGGGATGAATTAGAGCGGAGACTGCGAGCCACGCCTTCTTGTCCAACAGCAGTGTCTGACATCACAAATGCGCTTCTGGATGAACGGTCAAAAACCCACATAAACACACTCCTAAACCTTGTGGAAAGCCTTCCCAGAAGAGTTGAAGCTCTTATAGCTGCTAAGGGGGCGGGGCCTACATCATGTTAAACCCTATGGATTAAGGACTGGAGGTTACTCGAGTTCATACTGTATGTATGTGAAGGGCCAGGCGAGCGAATACTTTTGGCAATATAGTATAGATAGATAGCTCAACCAGACATGTAAATAGTATAAATCAGTGTATGTATACTATTTATATCAGTGCAAATATTAAATTGTACAATTAAACAGGATGCAGGTTGAATAGGTAAATATATACAGTATACTTGGTAAATAATAATAGAATAAGGCAGTGAATATGTACATAGTGAATAGATAACAGTATGAGGTGTAATTTGTCACGGTGTTCCCTGTATTTCTCCCTTTTTGGGTGTGTTTGCTATTCAGTTCCCAGTGTCCACATATCAGTCATGTGATGTTAACCTCTCAACCACCTGCACATTGTTCAGCTTAATTAGTCTCTGCCTGTTTGTGTTCCAATCACCAGACGATACCAAATGCAAAGAATTCAACCATACGATGGAAATGAATGTACTTTTTTGTATTACTTTTAACAAAGGTTAGAAATATTAAACTCCAACCACTTAAACACTTCACTGGAGATGAACATTCTGTATGACCCCACCCCTGTGTTTAAGTAAAACACTCACACACATGGTCATGCTGTAACCAGAGGTGGAACATAATAAGTGCTGAACATTTACTTTGCTATTGTACTTAATTGCATATTTCATGTACAGTATGTGTACTTCACTTAAGCTGATATGATTTACTTTTACACCACTTCTACATCTGCATGGTGTTGCGTTGTTTAACCAGAGCGATGTGTACCGTAGTATTTAAAGTTGTAATAGTCAGCCACCTGCTGGTTAGTATGCCGTTATGAATAAAAACATGATTTGCCTTCCCTTCTTGAAATACTTAATCGTATTGGAGGTGTTTGAAATCAGAAGTGGAGCGATGAAATGGCATGTTCACAGTCGAGATAAATACAGAGAGAGAGGATCTTTTACTATGATTTAAAGGCTACTGTGAGCTAATGCAAGGCAAGTACTGTACTTTTGTACTTACTTACTTAAGAAGAAATGTCAAAAAAGTAATAATTTACCTGAAGTATCAATATTTTTACTCAAGTAAAGGATTAGAGTACTTTGCACACCGTTGACTGTAACTGATTAAACCATGCATCATCATGCATTTGATTTTTATTCATATATGTCGAACTGAAATAGTCCTTGAAGAGCCAATCTGCTTGACTTTACGAAAAACAAAGTGTATTGAATGTAAACATATAACGTGTATTAATGTTATAAATGTAAAAAGAAATATATTAATACATAATCATTAAAAACAAAAAGGTTCCTCTTGCAATTGAATGCTGATACAAACCTTTCAAAAGAGTTCATATCTTTTGCTATGTTTGCTCTATTTAGACATAAAGTCACATTTTGTGCTATTACTCTGATTTCTTGAGAACATGCACACAGAGACACTAGTTATAGTTATCTGATTGGAATCAGTCTGATTAGAGCTCCTGTTTTCATGGACGCTGATCTGATAAGATGTGCATTTACATGTTCAAAGCATTGAATCAGAATTGAACGTCTTCGGTTTTGCCTGCTGTGAAACATTTAATCTGCAAAAAAAAAAATAATAATAAAATATAACAAAAGTTTTCCAGCTTTAAGGTTAAATTACACGTCCCATCTTTTCAGACAGCGTTATGATTGGTTACAGGAATTCAGTCTCATCTACAGTATGATTGGTTAGATGCTGTACTGCATGTGATGCATGGTGTCTCTTCTCTCTTTCTGCCAAAGACTCCGTAGATGAAAGCCTGCAGTACAGGGTAGTGGAGGAGAGTTGTGGTGCAATGGAAGAAAAATTGAATTGACGCAAAATTTCCCCTTTGGAAACTTACCACATCAACTAATGTTCACCCGTATGTGGGGCAAACATGGGCAGAAAGGAATGTATTTTTCGCAACAGAGAAATGACCGAATCACGTGTTTCCATGGCTAATATTTACCTGTTGCCTGAATTCTAATTGAAAATTCATTCCTACTGTATCAGGCCAGATCGTAGCAGTCTGAAGTGCATTTATTTCGTCTGAGCCGTTATTCCCATTCTCAATAGAATATATGGTCCATATTCTATAAACGCCCCACTGATGGCTGTTTTATGAGAAACATCCTAGCTCAGAGGTGAACTGCTGTAATGCACCACATGATGGCGCTCTGTTTTCATTTAAATGATCGTGATTAGAAAGGATGGGTTTTTGGCTGTGACCCAGTGCGGGGTTCCTTTAGATGAGCACCTCTCTGTGCTTTCTGAGCATAAACCACTGACATGCTAAAAAATAATCTGTATAGTTGTTATAAGTGGTGCAGCAGAGAAAGCAAAAGGACTTGGCTGAATATTGAGGGATCTGGTGGGTTCATAAGATTTTTGCAGATGTTTTTCACTTGTTTTTTTTTCAGCAGTACTGAAAAATGTATATCCTTTTTGTAGAAATAAAGTAAATGTGGTGGGTCATATTAATATCTCTGAAATCTTAAGACCTCACAGGCGCTGCTGATTTATTTACGTACTTGAAACTCATTTGGCTTTGTTGCTATAGAAACGTGGAAATACCTGTGTTTTGCAATTATATCAAGGACTTTGGTTGTGCTTGCGTGTGTGTGTGTGCACTTTGTAATTGTGCCTAAATCTATTGCAGCTAATATGTGAGTCATGAAGTATGTTTGTGTGTGTTTGTGTGCCTGAGCAAGAGCTATTTCCAGTTTAGGTCCATGTCCGGTCGCTTCCCCACATCTCTCCCACTCTATTATTTTAATGAAAAGGAAATCCTTGCACATTGTTCTTCAGAGCTAAATAAATCCAAAGCACATCCTTTGCTTAAAGCGTGCTTCTGTCTTTCTTTTCCCAATCAGTGCACAACGTTGTGGCACGCATTAGGAAGATGCACTCACAGGTGTGTTCTGTTGACAGCTGGGTTATTTCTGAATTAGCACGCCTGTGAAAACAAGGCAGCGCTCTAGCGACTTGCTCAGAGGAGTGTGAGTGTGATCCATAAGAGACATGTATCCGATAAGTGTTGGTCTGCTACAGGTGATAGCCATAACTGTAAATCTAGTATTAGGAATGTGGGTATAGCAGTCTAAAGTATGAGGGGCGTTCAAGTCAAACTGGGACTTGTGATGAAATTTTCCTGAAGACTTTAAGTACAGTGCGGTGATCAGACGCTTAGCTGCAGTGAAACATTTAAATGGTGCAAAAGTTGAAAAGAAGGCCGTACGTCCATCAATGATGATCCCGGGCGAGGTGGCTCTGAGCCCACTGTAGTCGCTCCAAGTCATTTCCACATGTTTGGGCTATTTAAGGAGTTCCTGGGAGGCCAGGGTTTCAGACGTAAATTAGACAGACAGTCTGATCATGGCTCGGGTGTATTGAGATCTTTCTACCTTGATGGTGTCCAAGCACTAGTGAAACACTGGGATGTGTGCATTAGTGTAGCAGGGGATTATATAGAGAAATAAAATTAAGATCCAATTATTTGTCATGTACCTCACAGCACAGTGAATTTTTTTTTTCCACTTGTATATCCCAATTATTAAGCTAGGGTCGAAGCGCAGGATCAGCTGGGATACAGTGCCCCCTGGAGCAGACAGGATTAAGGGCCTTGCTCAAGGCCCCAACAGTGGAAGCCTGGCAATGCAGGGGTCTTGAACCCATGACCTTTTAATCAGTTATCTTGAGCCTCTAACGTTTGAACCTCCCCTAAAGAAAGGTAGTTTTTACTCTCATAACTGTCTTCTGTTATTCTGCTATATATATATATACCCCCGATCATGCTGCAGTTGCCCAACAATGCTCACCGCAATGCCGAGTGCCTCGTGGCAAAGTCAGAACAAGTCTACATGACACAACTTGCCAATCATCACTCATAAATAGTATAAACATCATAATTTAAAATTTGAGAATTGATAGGGTATTAATACTTCCTACTGATGATGACTGTGACTCATGCCACAGCAGATGGATTTTGATCAAGTACAGCTCAAGCTCTGTGTGACGCTCATCTTAGTGCTACACAGGAGGTAGCCATAGTGTGTGTGAACATCATGCAGTAGAAGTAGTTCAGGGATAGCTCAGAAGGTCGTGGGTTCAAACCCTAGCATCATCAAGGCCCCTAAACATCAATTGCTCAGGAGTAAAAATAATAATAATAATAATAATAATAATTAAATGTAAGTCACTCTGGGTAAGGGCGTCTGCTTAAATGTGAATAAATTCAAAAACAAAATAAAACAGAAGAACAAAGTAATGGCATATCCAGTTTTTGTTTTTATTTTGATTTCTGATTTAGTTTTTGTTTTTGAATTTTTGTTTTTCATTTTGTTGTCGGGTTTTGTTTTGCACTTCTCCGCCACCATGAAGAAGGCTTGTCTTCAGTGCAGAAAAATGGCAGCAGATTAAAATATCTGAAATATAATTCAAATGATCTATTGTTTCATATTATAAGATTAAAGGGAATTAAAACTATGATTATTAAGCTTAGTTCTGGACATTTTACACTTCAGGTGTTTCAATCTTTGCATTGTCTTGTATTGCAGGTCATTTTTAGGAATACATATTTAAAATGGGTAAAAAAAAAATTACAATTATTATTTTGTATGAGGATCTGAGACATTGTGTATCTTTGACCCTTGTGTTTTTAGCAGGTCACGTTGATCCAGGACATACTGTAGCTGTAGGTTTAAAAAACTGTAGACATAAAAGAAAAACAAAAAAAGCTTCTAAATCTTATAATTGAATGCTAATTTTTATATTACCTCTGCTAGATCAAAGGTTTTGATCTTTTAGGGTTTTTTTTATCTCTATCCTTGGGGGCAGATTTGCTTTTTTCCATCATTTCCATCATTTCCATTTCCATCATTTATACACATGTACTTGGTTCATGTATTGAAGGTGGTTTAGTGCTCTTTATTGGAATGATGTCCTGTCAACACGTCTTTCTTTGCCACCAGTTCCCAAATGGCAGCACACACTGATAAAGTCACTCACACTTACTTTAGGCATGTGAAGTGGTGGCTATCTGAGACTTTCTACTGAAACCCTCTCACTGTAACTGGAGAAGCTCAGGACCTTTTGGAGTTCTTCTCTTCTCTGGATATGAGTGTTCAAATGTGTCTCTTTCATGAACTTTATCATAAATGTTATATTTACTGTCACCTGTGTTTTAAAATATTTAAAATACTATTTTCAACCGTTAATGACCAAAATCGCAGGCCAGTCAAGTTCTTCCCCACCAAACTCGCTCATCCATGTCTTTATGGATGTTGCTTTGTGCACTGGTGCGCAGTCATGTTGGAACAGGAAGGGGCCGTCCCCAAACTGTTCCCACAAAGTTGGAAGCATGAAATTGTCCAAAATGTCTTGGCATGTTGAAGCATTAAGAGTTCCTTTCACTGGAACTTAGGAGCCGAGCCCAACTCCTGCAAAAACAACCTCACACCAGTTCCAACATGAATGCGCCCCAGTGCACAAAGCAAGTTCCATAAAGACATGAATGAGCGAGATTGGTGTGGAAGAACTTGACCAGAACCCGATAGGAACAGCTTTGGGATAAATTAGAGTGGAGACTGCGAGCCAACATCAGTGTCTGACCTCACAGATGCGCTTCTGGAAGAACGGACATGAACTCCCATAAACGCACTCCTAAACCTTGTGGAAAGCCTTCCCAGAAGAGCTGAAGCTGCTATAGCTGCAGAAGGGGCGCGGCCTACATCATGTTAAACACTATGGATTAAGAATTGGATGTTACTCAAGTTCATATGCATGTGGAGACAGGCGATTGAATACTTTTGCCAATATAGTCTTTGTTCCTCGAGGAAAATAAGCCAAGGCCACTGAGTTTCAGGTGGAGAGAAAAAAATGGTTCTGTATTTTTTTTTTCTTTTATTAAAAACAACAAATAAGTCAATCAGGCAAAGGTGCCAGGGTAGCTGCCAGTGCTTTAGATAACTCTACGGGGATCATCTGGCACTTTTGCTCTCTGTTCTGCTCTTTATTCTGTGCAGATAGTATGATCGCACAAGCAGCTTCCTGCTGCATCTCACATAGCTTCTTTTCCCTCTATTTCCAGTCTTTAAAACGGAATCTGTGGGAATAATTTGCTGGCACAGTCAAGAACCTAAAGGCAATCTGTTGTTTTGTCTCTTGCTCTTGTCCCAAATAGAACGAGGCGATCATTTAATGGCTCCTGGGTCTCTATGCCAAAGACCTGTCCAGGCACCGATGGCAGCTGGCGCAGCATGTTTTTACATTTCTCTCAGACAAATGGCATTTCAACCAATTAACTTGGCTTGTCTTCCATGGATTTGCCCCACCCCGTTGCGACGACTGCCTCCACTTGGATTTGTATCGGTTATGTACAGTATAAGATCTATGTGCATACTGCATTTTTTTTTTCCCTTAAGGGGCGTTAGGACCTGTGCCAACTTCAGCTCTATGATATGGCTTGCAAATCAGCATGTCAGCTCCTATATACAGTAAAGCTTCCTCAGCCTGTACCCCTAATGAGCAGTACAAGCTCGAGCCCAGTCTCTCTGCATCCGCATTCCGCATTGATCTCATGCCTAGGGTTCCTGCAACTGTAATTGCAGTCAGTAAGCCTGAGGTTTTATCAAGTCACAGCTTTAACAGTTTGTGAAATGTGTGTAAAAAGGTCCTTAGTGAAATCAGTTCAATTGTGGAATAGCCTAGCTGCTTTCAGAGTCTAGAAATGGGTTAAGCGTGTGTTCAGTGAATCTGTCTGTAACTTGTTCGGTGCTGCTGCAGATGGACTACTGCTTTCCTTTCTGCCTTTCAGTCAGTACATTTACATGACGATGTGTTAGTCGGACTAAAACCAGGCTTTTAAATGAAACATAAACATGTTGGCCAGTTCATGCGGTTGGGAGTCGAGCTACTCCTGCACATATGCCTCAGTCGGACACAGAAATCGGCCTAAGGGCTCTTCGCATGCACCACAGGTCCTGTTCCGGACTTTAACAAGGAATTCGAACAAAATGCAGAACAGAAGAAGAACCTGCAGACAATGCGGTGGTGTCACCTGCCTTTTGGTTAGAACAGCATAACCACAAGGGATAGCCACATGTGCAGAGCTGTCCATGTTTTCACCGCTCGACATTCTACCAGTTTGCCACTAGCTAACTTATTTGTTTTGGTCTGTGATGTCATGGGTTATCCGGGAATACAGCACTGGACAAGCTGAATCATGATGAACCATACTTACGGCCACCGCGCGAAACCGCGTAGGTGAGATAGGGGTAATTAGTAGTGAACAGATTATGAGCCAAACTTCGCTGAGTGATGATGGTAGAATAAGTTCTCGAACTAGTTACTTTTATCAGAAAGTAGCGCAGTTATGTAACGGATTACTTTTTGAAGACATTCATTTTGTAATGTAATTGGTTACTTTAAAAAGTAACATCCCCAACAATGTTTGATTCCCACCTCAGGGTCTGTGTGTGTGTGTGGAGTTTTCATGTTCTGCCCGTGCTTGGTGGGTTTCTTTCTAGGTTTTCTCCTACAGTCCAATTACATGCAGATTAGGCTAATTCCACATTCTCAAATTGTCCGTAGTGTGGGAATGTTGACTGGTGGTCCTACTCTGGTCATAAAAAATGTGAATAGATACTGTACAACGGTCACCAATCAAACCCCCACGGTCTCTAGATGGATGGATGAAATGAAACTGTACATTCCAACCCAGATTATTGAAATGCTGTTGGCTTTCACACATTGACACGATTAGACATATTGTAGGTTCTTTATATAATTCAATCTAAATGAGTAAATAAATGTAAATAAGTATTTTATTGGTCGATTTAACTTAATTGAAGATCAGTTAACACTAAAATTATTTATGTATATACCATAAATATATACTATAGTTCAGCAGTAAATACTAACAAAATACTCCTGTTTTGGGAGAGGAAAAACAACACAAGATACACAGCCTTTAAATAATGCTTAGTAAATACGTTTAGTCTAGGTCTAGTAGGCTCTACAGTTATATCTTTGTCGTCATCCAGCTGATTACGTCTAATATTATGGCATTGTCTATATAAAATTTTTTTATTATTTATTTTTTTTATTATCAGACTATTATGTATTTATTTGTTGAATATAGCTCAGCCAGCTAAGGCGCTAGGTTTTTGGTTTGAGGATCTGAGGATCCAGGTTCGAGCCCCACCAACAGTGGGTTGCCATCCCATCCACATCGCAAGCTTGGTCAAAATGGATGGGTTACATCAGGAAGGGCGTCCTGCAAAACCCTGTGCCAAGTTGTTGTGTGGATTGATGGTCCGCTGTGGCGACCCCTCGATGAAACAGCCGAAAGACCAACAGGAGCAAACTATGATTTTTTATTTTTATTTACATGCACGTCCATAGGCCAATTCAGTGATTCTTTTGTGTTTAATTTTTTATTTGTATAATGTTTGCATTTGAGGAGGTAAAATACTGCAGTTCCTCTAGAATCCTACAGGTGGTGCACTCTAAATTATTCCACCTAAACTCACTCTATATACTTTAAACTATTATTTTCTTCAAACTGTAACTAGATTAAAAAAAAGAAAAAAAAAGATGTATATTGAATCGGTACATTTATAAAATTGATACTTATAGAATCGCTATACAAATCGAATCGGCACCGAGGTATCATGGTAATTTGGTATTGTGTGTTCCCTGTGATCCCCATATATACAATTTACTATCTATAGCTAGGCCACGCCCACACGCACCAGCTGCACAATCTTACACTTTTGCTGTATGTTACTGTATATATGCAGTTATACACTTGTATATTTTGTACACCAAAATAGGATCCTGTACTAAACTTTTGCACTGAACTGCCACTATAATTGCATTTATGTCTGCCCTTCATATAGATAAATATTTATAACTTTCTGCATTACCAACTTATAGTCTTAGATGATATTCATATGTATACATTTA
Source organism: Clarias macrocephalus (assembly GCA_011419295.1). NCBI lineage: Eukaryota > Metazoa > Chordata > Actinopteri > Siluriformes > Clariidae > Clarias > Clarias macrocephalus. The sequence continues at coordinate 103,183 of JAAGKR010000160.1, forward strand.
TTCTTTTCTTTTTAGTCCCATGTTTTGTATTGAATTACTCTTGCCGTGTGTGTGTTTAAAAAGAGATGGGTGTACATAATTAAGGAAACCTTTTTGTTTTCTATGTTGTCCAGTCAGGGACGGTGAAACTGTCCAAGCCGGTGGCGTTGTGGACTCAGCAGGATGTGTGTAAGTGGCTGAAGAAGCACTGCCCAAACCAGCACCAAGTCTACAGTGATGCCTTCAAACAGCATGATATTACAGGTACACATCAGTCCACACACACACACACACACACACACACACACACACACACACACACACACACACACACACACACACAAACTGCTTCAATTAATTCATGCAACAGCAACACAAATTTCTATTTCTTATCTTCCATAATCGCAGTGTGTTTATCATCTCTGTAGTTTTTTCAGGATGTGTTGTAGTGTTATATTGATTAATGGTCACTGTTATTCAGTGTGAATATACGCAGTAATTCAGTAGTGATGATTCGGTACTGATTCTGCCATTTTAAGCCAGCATCATTTAGCAAGCTACAGACCTGATGGCACAGTGAATAGTATTTGATTTTTTTTAAATGACAAATCAGATTTAATACACTTTGTACTTATTTACTTCCTTTTCTCCATAACCAAACATCAAATATTAATTGTTGTAGCAATCCATGAGATTTGCTTTTCTTTTTTTTTTTTTTTTTATAAGATCCTGTATGTACATATAAACAGCTGTGAAACAACTGCGTGTCCTTGCCTAAATCATTATAATGTGTCTCGATTACACTCTGTGCTAAGGGCCTGGCCAAAGCACCTGCCAATTAGCAGTAATGTATGCAGAAAATATGCAAGCAACTGCGTTTGACTATCCCGCATTAATTAACAGAACCTCGTTAACAAACGCCAGGCCTCACCAATTAGTGACACAGTGCAATTTGCATCTCTCTCTCTCTCTCTTTTCTCCAGTGAGTGTAACATGAAGTGCCACTCTACACACTTCATTAGAGTAAACAAAGGATTGTGTCTCAGATGTACATCATGTGGTGGGAAAAACTTGCTTTGATCAAGGACACAAATACAAAAGGAACACTCAGGAAGTCACTGGTGTCAAATCTGGGTCGCTGTTTGAATATTAAACTTGAAATGGCTTTCTGGCACGTTCACATGTTTGACGCAGAGGTTCACTAATGTATTGCACATGGGGTAAGTGAGCAATAAATGTGGCTGATCTCCCTGGAATAGTCCGGCTTTTTATTACTCGACTGAACACGCGGTCCTGTTTCACATTTATTTATAGGATCTGCTTGTTTTATAAGTCAAAGGTTTGGATTAAACCCATTTGATTTAAGTGACCAGACTAATATCCATAAATTATATTAGTTCATGTTTATTAATACTGTCGGGTTCTATTGAGATACAAATCATTGGATCTCTAGCCGAGTGTCATGGACCCCACTTGGCAGTCTAGCTTATTTCTCTTATGCGAGGTGGTATCAAAAAGTTTCAAGATTTGTGCGTCACAGATCTGGTCACTTTCGCCATGTGTCCTCCCTCACACACCTTAAAACCTGGGAGTAGAATTCGCTGTTGTCCCTAGGGGCCGAATTCTCTATGCACAATACCTCGAATGTCTAAAAAGTTGATGGGCAAACACTCGGTTGAACCTAAAGACCTGCCTCGTCTTTTTCACTCTTCCACTGTGAAGACTTTTGCTTCGTCTCAGGGTCGTACCCATACACCCAAGTTCAGTCACCGGAGGCCGGGTCATCCATGGCACGGAGTTCTTGGCAGACTCTGACTTGATGTTCCCTCTGCTCCTGGGTCAGCAGGCTGGGGACGAACTCTGCAGCAACACGGCGCATGTTCAAATCACACCTGAGGATTGCCTGGACTGTCCGTATGACACAACGGCAGCGATGTTGTGGATTGTTCTCCGACGATCATCACACACAATGGTTTCGATGTTTTCAGGGATTGAGCTCTTTGACGGTCTTCCTGATCTCTTGTTGTCTTCCAGTGATGTTCTTCCATTCTTGCCACTCAAAACACATCAAACGACGAAAATTAATCTTGAAACTTTTTGAAACTCCATGCAATAACCTTTCCTTAGAGTCCTGTGTGTGGTGGTCTGCGGGCTTGGAGCCTATCCCTGGGAACCTACAGCACATGGCGGGGTACATCTTGGTTGGGTTGCCAACTTATTTCAGGGCACAAGCACACAATCCCTCACCCAATCACAAGCTACAGGCAATTTGGAAATACTAGGTAGCCAGAGATGTGATTTGATCCCCCAATCATGGAGGTGCTAACTACCTCCGTGCTAACAACCTCCTTACATATATATACAATTAGTCAAGCTGAAGTCTTTCAATTTCAATTTATAAGCCACACAGCGTACTTGCTTTCAGGGGAGCTTGTTTCCCAGAGTGCAGACACCTGGGTAAACCTGCAGCTCTCTGTTTCTCTCTGGTTCTGTTCCTCTCTCTTCAGACTCCCTGAATTTAATTTGAACTCTGAACTGTTATTAAAATTGCATTAATGCATATTAAGGCATAATTAGATATTGGTCCCTAATCTGCAGTAATTACAAAGACGGATCAGGCGAGTCGTTTTGGTAAATGAGCTAAGCATATATTTTGGTAGCGCAGGAGTAGAGAAAGTGCACTCTGCCTGTTAATGTGCTGATTTACTGATTGAAGCAGAGCACGTTTTTTTTTTTTCTTTTTCTTCTTCTCATTCTGATGCTTCTACCGTAGCTTTAAAAAAAAAAACTGACAGTAATCATTTAGAAGCCAGGAGGGAAGAGATGAGCTATAAAACTGCATTGAAATGAAACACTCATTCATGTAAATGATTTCATCATTTTGTTAAGGCACACATCATACTGTGCTGGTACATTCACATCATGCAGCTCAATTTATTTAAAAAGCATACTGTATATGGAAGATTTTTATTTATTTATTTATTTATTTTTGCAGTTCCTTGAATGACCACTAGGCTATAAAAGTGAGTCAATCCCCATAGAGCTCCATGTTAAAACTTAAACATGTTTACTTCCTGGTACTGAAACAGTCTTGGTCTCCATAGCTAACTCATCAGTTAAAATGATATTAAATTTATGCATAATTAGGGGTGTGGCCGATTTGAGTGACAGATTCATCGCAGTGTGAAACTAGCTTTTTTTCTGTGTATCACAGCTAACCAGCTAACTGGAATCGTAGTTTAGCTTGCCACAAGAAATGTAGAGGTTGGCACAGAATGGCATGTAGGTTACGGATCATGAAGTTCACTCAAATGCGAAGTAAAGTTGGATGTTAAGCTCCATCTAAGCTAGATATCTAGCGGTAGCTAAGGTAAGTATACATGTTCCAACCAACAGCTAGGCTCCATTTGTTGCCCATTTATGGATTAAATTGGTTTAGGCAGCATCAGATCCTTCCAAGATGCTGGCAGCTTCAAAACCGCTCTTCAGAAAACCAATGGGTGACGTCACTGAGGTTTTTCCAGCTCTTTCAATTTATAAGACAGGCTATGGTCTGCACTCAAGGTTAGTTAAATCCGAAGATGATTCCTGTACAACCTGTGTTCATCTAGGAGAACTATAGCTTACAAAGCCCAAAGTATCCATCAGAACCAAATTATGAAAGACCAAAACCTAGCTTTAGATTATATTCACATGGTAAAACCAACGTAAAGCCAGTACGCAGTAAGGCTCAAGGTAACTACGGCAGGGATAGCAATAAAAAAAATAAAATAAAAAGATTTTACATTCATGATGTATTTCTGCATTCAGTTAAAAAGATGAGTGTACTCCAAAGTATGTTTAAAATGACTGCTATAAGCAGAAATCACAAATTCTGCTTAAAGCAGCAGAGCTCGGAAAAACACTGCAGTGTTGCAATTAAGTCAAAATGGAAAAATTGGCTGCATGCATCTTCAGGACTGCCATGCACCAGTACTTGAAAATTACATTATAATCTCATAATACAAAAAGTTCAGTAAGCTCTTTCATAACAGAATAAATGGACAATATTTGAATTATCCAGTGAGCATATTTGTCTTTTAAAAGCGCAATCGTTTGTCCCTTTAGCCTATCAGTAAACTCATGGAAAGGAGGATTTTAAAAAAATCCTTTTTACATAAGGAGTTGAACCAAGCTACGCATTTAAAAATACCATACCAATCGATTTAAACCTTGAAGGCAGCTTATTGAAAAGGGGAAAGAGTTTAAACAGACTTTTATTGATATTTCTTATTTCATTTACCTTCTCTGGTTTGATTTGTAAAGTGTCCATGGGGTTCAAAAGAAAAAAAAAAGGTTTATGATGAACAGAATGTTTAAAGGTGAGTGATAAAAGGTAGGTTTATTCTCTACTTCAAAAATTAAATACAGACTGGGTCAAAAGTGGTAATGTGGTGCACCATCGTGAAACAAAACAACCACTTTAAATCTATGTGGTTTTAATTATGGGCATAAACTAATTACTTAATCACTAATGCTTAAACATTAAAAGGTTGCCATTCAGTTAACTTATCTGGATAAGTGATTTTAATTTACTGGGCTTTAATAAAGGTTATTTGAATACTGCTGGTAAATGCAGTGGGGGTTCTTGCATGTATAATGCCCCAGGCAAACTCCATTTAGCACTCCACCAACAACAATGAAAAAAGCACCATTCAACTTTGTTTTATTCAAAGAAGCAACAGAAATGATTACATAGTTCATCATCATGATTACTAATTCTAGGCATAGTTACCACTGTATACACCGAACATCATCACCACCCCCCAGGTGAACTGAACATCACTGATCACCAACTATACACCAATAAACTGGGGACAAAGGTTCACCCATGCCTGTAAGAACCAAAGGCCAGCCCATCCAGACTGAAAAAGCCAATGCAGAACAAATCACCCAAAAAGTTAAAGCTGGTCACAATATAAAAGCACCAGAACAACCAATGCACCACAGCTGGTCTTGCAAGGGGTCCACAGACAACGAGCCCAAGGCCACCAATCAAACTCCCCACATCCCAATACGAGGTCCCACCCTACAATCCACAGCACCCGGAGGATCTACTGCCAACTTCCTGGTGCCAGACACCAAGGCATAACCTCAGAGGCCCTGTGGAGCTACACCCTGAGGGGCCAGAGCTGTCCAGGTGGCAACCCAAAACTTAGCTGGTTTTAATGGTCGTTTTAAAAAGGGTGGTTTTAATGTTGTTGGTCTTTCAGTGGACCATCACATCCGCACAACAACTTGGCACAGGTTTTACACTGGATGCCCTTCCTGACTCAACCCTCCCATTGTATCCAGACTTAGGACCAGAGGTTTTAATTTTAATAGTTTTAACGTACTTGGTATACCATAAAATATACAAAATATCAGCATAATAAAGACATCTTTTAGGTTAGCCCAAACTTTGGAATTTCCCCTGACTAGTCAATACAATAATATGAAAATCTTTATGATGTCACCTCAATGAAAGTTATTCAAGCCAGTAACGTGTTAACTGGGTTGTACTCATTTTATTTTTCTAAGTCTGATGGCATGTATGATACCTATAGCAACATCGGTTAACAAAGGTAATTGTTATACTAGCCTTTCTCATTACATGCATAGTTCTACTCATAAAGAGATAATATTGCTTCAAACCTTAACTCTGATGCTCCTCTTTTTATTTCGTCTTATTTTCTAATCTTGATGGCTCTGACCTTTTCTTATCCCTTTTTTTTTGTTTTGTTGGAATTACCAAGCATCAGTACGTTACTCAACTCCCCAACTGAGAGTCAAGACTAAACCAGATGCAGTCGGGGTTTATACTATTTTTTTTCTTTTCCCACCAAAACAGAAAAGCAATAATGTATCTATTTAAAACTACAGTACTATATATACTATATGTATATAGAATATATAGAAAACTATGAAATATACTATTCATAGTATTCTGAATTAAAAATGGTTTTGGTGGTAGTAGTGCTGTCCAATTTATTGCATAAAAATCTAAATCACAATATGGACCTTTGCAAATATTTAATTGAAAAAGGTTACAATTTATTACAGCTTTTTTTTAAGAATAAGATTGAGGTGAAATAAATACTGGCAAACAACATCCTCTTAATGAGTTCTTTTGTCCAATCATCTCCTGTTGAATAATACATTTGAAAATACATTTGAATGCAAAATGGTATATTTACATTTAGATTTAGGTATTTGGAAGACGCTCTTATCTAGAGTGACTTACAAACGTGCTTTTGAAGGTTCCATCATTTAATAGAAAATTACACTGGGTTACTAGGTCAAGTATCATCAGTCAAACACTGTTGAGAAGGGAAAATGACAGTTGATTTGTCCAGAGTTTTAGTCTAAGATTGCGAGCAGTGACTGAAGGAGTGATCCGATCGTTGTCCAGGGAGATCTTCACAGGAGGCTGAACCACCTGGGATGAACAGCAGTTCCGTTTTAATGAAATTGAGTTTCAGCTGATGAGCTGTCATCCAGGATGGAATGTCTGCCAGACATGCTGAGATCTGGGTGGAAACCTGAGTGTTTGAGGGAGGAAAGGAAAGATTGAGTTGCGTGTCATCTGCATAACAATGTTATGAAAAGCAGTGTGAGGATATGACCTCAAGAGACAAGGTACAGAGGAAAAACAGAAGAGTACCAAGTACTGAGCCTTGTGGAACACCAGTGGAGAGTCTATGTGGAGTAGATGTGGGATCCCCACCTCATATGACCGATCTTACACATATTATAGTTTAATATTGCAGTTTAATTTGCAATTACAATGTGTCAACATTTATCAAATCGTGCCGGCCCATTTGGCGGCATTTTGTAATTTAATCTATTTTACTAATTGCATTGCTGTACAAATTTAGAGGTGTTTTTTGTTTTTGTTTTTTGCCACACATACACACCAGTTTTTGACCAAAAAGAGTACTGTATTTAAATGACACAAAATCTAACCATCTCAGTTTTCATTACATGCAAACATTATTTTCAAATGTTATACAATTGTTGACCTACACTATTACAAAATGCTCTGTTAAAAATATCTTGGTACAGTGATAGACAATCTTTTTTGACCCCAGTATGGTCTTGCAGAAATTAAAATCTGACCACCATACCTATAGGCCCTCTGTGTTTTTTGGACATCCTGCTTCAGATATAGTCTGTTTGACATTATAACGGCAGTGCCACTCATCTTCACAAGGCTTTCCAAAAGATTTTGAATTGTGTGTGGAGATTTGTGATTCAGTTACAAGAGCATTAGTTATGTCATAGTGTTCTACAGTCAGCATTTAATTTCTTCCCAAATTAAGACCGGTTGAGGAGAGGGCTTATGCAAGGACGCTCAAGTTCTTCTCCTCCAGTCTTCTCGAATCATGTCTCCATGGAGCTCGCTTTACACACAGCGGTTTTGGGTTTGGATTGATTTTCTCCGTTAAAAGAAAAACTGTAATGCTAAAGTGCACAAAGGCTTTCTATACAACTGTGTGCTTACAATTTGAGGAAGAACCACAAATGGGTATACTGGACATGTATTGGTATACATCTGTATTGAATCTGTTTTAAATGTTTACATTGGACAATTGTTAATTAATTTGATTTATTAGAACAGCCTCATAAAAGTCAGACAAGTAAGACAAATTATTTATGGTATTTATATGAACACCTCCCCCCAACCCCCCCATGTATACATAATAAGCGGTATAGAATAAAATTTTATGTATGGATGAATGAAGCCAGCGCCACTTTGCTCTTGCTGTTTCTTGCTACCAGAGGGATTGGCATCTGGCCACAATGGTGCACTACTTCTTGTAAGGGTTAGACATGTATAAACCGCTTTTATAATTATAATCATAGCCCTAGTGAACTTGTAGTAGTAGTCGAATTGTTTTGAGATGTTGTATTGTCTGTGTCTAATTGCAGTTAGGTCTGCAAGGCATCCTGTCGCAAGCTGAACCTTGATCTTGAGGAGTTTGAACTGGCACTGGTATGACATTTGGAATGCCTGGCATTGTTTTAATGTGTTGTAGCGAGTGCTCCATTGCAGCAATCTTGTTTTTTTTTTTTTTTTGTCAGTCATAAGGAACTTATACCTTAAATTATTGCCTTAGATTCTCCTTGCTGTGATTTTGTGCCATGCCTCCTGGGTTGTCAACGTGGCAGCTTCTGTTTAGGCATTTCCTGTTCAGGGAATTCTTGTTTTTCCACACTACTTGACAAATTGCAGGTAGAAAAAAAATACAGCAGAGATGCATTACCTGTGGTTTAAAAAAAAATTTTAAAAAAGCTCTTTGCATTTCTTTAGTCGGTTTTGTATGGGATTTGCTTTTCCAGCTGAGTGTGGCGTAACACGTTTACAAGCAGTCAAGCAGTCTGTTATGTTCTACTGTGAGTTTATTGCATTACTATGAAGGTCTAGATTATAAATGTATTAATACTTTAATTTCTGTGTTATTGTGTGGCACAAGCTTATTCAATTTGGAGACTGTGCACAAGCTGGGCCCATCAGCCGCAGGGATGTTGTTTGACAACCTGGAACACAATCATGTGTCATAAACCGGCTCTCCAAGTTGTTGTTTTTTTGTTACACTAAAGGCCAGCAGATTTAATGTACACATGCACAGAGTTTGCTTAGGACAGGAACTGCGGCACTGAAGGGAAAGAGCTGAAGGCGCACACGAAAAACCAGCCAGCCCTTCTGCTGTCAAGCTAAATGAAACCATCTGGGATGCTTCTCGTTAACAGGCTGTACTCTCATGTCCTCACTGGAAAGCAAATGATTCTGGAGCATTTTGGCCCAAAAGCACTCGTGCTCCCATTTGCCAAAAAAACAACAAAAAAAAGAAAACAGTTGGGGGGGGTGGAATTTTTACACAGGGGTGTGTTTTAAAAGCTGGGTATATTTACGAGCCTTGATGATAGTTTTATAAGGAACCAGCATATGTAAGGCGCTCGCAAGCTGTCCTTCTACACTCAGTCTTGGCTCGAGAATGATCTAGGCTCTGATGCCGCCCCTTTTTGTTGCTGACTCGGGGTTGTTCAGGGGTCCTCTCTTTTTACTGTCATCCAGTTGATTTGTTTTATGTGTTTTTTTTTTCTCCCCTGCCTCATTCTGTCATGACAACTAACTTGGGTCTGAATAGGCTCTAAAATCAGATTTATTCTTTTGCAGCATTTATGCACTAGAGGCAAAGAGGTCATGAAATTAAGATTAAGAGAACTTTAACAAACTGACTTTTGCAAAAGACAAAAAAAATACTCGAACAGCCGTGTGGTACGTCGTTTAGTTATGACGAGTGATCTGATTGGACGATTCCACATGGAGCATAACAGCATTGGGGTTAACTATATGTATGGTTCTACATCACAGGTGTGCTAACGATCGTTAGTTACACGAAATGTAAAAAAAAAAAAAAAAAACATTCAAAACCAGTTATGGAATCATTTTCAGCAAGAAAACACATCTGATGACGTTATGTCATCTTAAACAACACTTTGTCTCCTTAGTAGTTGCTTTAAGTCATTCTGAATTGCCTTTGAAGCGCCTTTTTTTCTGTTCATGGCTAACAAGAGCTACAAAGCTAACTAACTAGCTTCTAACACAAGGCTGAATCCCAAATCCCTCTCTAACCCCTAATCAAGTGCACTACTTCGTGTGTGGAACAAGGGATTACTCTACATAGCACGCTGGCTTTCATTTAACGCAACATGGGATTCGACACCAGACCCTGAAAGTTAGTTGATCTGGTTTATTCCCATCACCGTTTGGCTACATAGTACCAGTAAGAATTTAAAACAACTTTCACCCCTGTTAACTATGTTAAATGTAGGTTGCTAACTCTCAGTTGCAGAAGTGGGTGCTCTGTGTGGGCTGAGCAAAATAACTGTTTTTAAATAAACAAATCACAATCTGATTTGATAATCAACAGTGTTTGTGGAACTGTTGTATAAAAACAATCACACTCAAGGCCATGCTGTATTGCTTTTACAAATATATTTTTTTAATTGTGAATAATGATGGGAAAATCGTACTTGCAGCATTAAAATCAATAATGAAATCTGTAAATGCTTTATTTGTAATATTGATACCTACAGATCTTTAGCTCAAATAGTGTAGAAATACAGGTTTTCGACGCTTTCCTAGTGTATCTTGATACAGTATACGGTTGTAGGATGTACCAGGTGTCTCTCATGAAGACCTTCCCAGGAAAGCAAGACCAAAACGTAGCTCTGCTGCAGAGGAGAAGTTCATTTAGAGTCACCAGCCTCAGAATTTACCAATTAACAACCAGCACCTCAGATTAGAGCCCTTATGAAGCTTTACAGAGCAGAAGTAGCAGAAACATCTCACTATCAACTGTTCCGAGGAGATTGTGTGTTTTGGATAAATGCCTTCAGTATGGTTTTACAAAGAAATATCAGGAAAGACCATGGAGTTAGAAGGGGTGTACAAACTTTTGACCATGTTAACGTAGTGTATCTAAACTGAGTCAAAGTGGACAGACGTGTTATTGTTGAACTGTAAGGTGAAACTAAGACCTCACGCATTATAATCAGGAAAATTTAACACATCCAGTGTACAGTACTTTTCCTTGATACGAGGGTGAAACCACCAAAGGTACATCTTTTGTCCCTTTAATTTGTACCATCCACCCTTTAAAATAATTGAAAGCACATAATTCGAACTTTAACTTTTAAAGCTTTACTCTAAGGTATACTGCATATACCTTTCTAGGATACAGACTAAGGTTACAAAAGACGTGTCCTTGATGGTACCAACAACAACAAAAAAAAATCCCAGTTTGGTACCTTTACTTCTCATAGTGTATAGAACTACAACATAGTTTTGAGTATACACAAAATACACCATTACATCTCTCATTAGGTGAATACACCAGCCTCATATACTGTAAACTTCAACAATTTATATTAAAAAAAAAAACAGATCGAATTCCAAAATGGTCAAAAAGAAATGTCTTTCTCTGTTCTATATCAAGACAGCAATCCAGCATGAAGCAAAATCAATGAACACATTGAAACAGTTTTGCCATTTCCGTCGTTTACTTTAGACCTGATTTGAAGAAGGCAATTTAAGACGTTCGGTAAGATGATAATAGATATGTCAAGAAATGCAAATATTAGCCAAGCATCTGGTCGAATAATAAAACCCAGAGGATCCACGAGCTGCATGGAAGATATGCAGAGGTTGGTGAGAGAGAGAGAGAGAGAGAAATATTCGAGACTATTTATATCACATCTAGGGAGATCAGAACCTTTTGAATTAATATAATTTTAAGCTCACTGTTATTATCCTAAAGTACAATATTTGACTGTTTATACCGATCAGCCATAACTTTAAAACCACTAGGTAACAATGATTATCTTGTAGGCACCTCTCAAGGGTAGGGTTGGGTATTGTTTTACCATATTGGTGCCATATGGTATATCGGTACTTAAAAATGGTACTGGTACCTAAACCACAAAAAATGGTGGATAACATTTAAAGAACATTTTATTCGAAAACAAATCTCTAAAATAAAGGATATATTTTAAGTATGATGGCATGGTGGTGTGGTGCTAAGTACAGTCGCCTTGCACCTCCAGGGACCGGGTTCGATTCTCGTCTCTGTGTCCATGGAGTTTGCATGTTCTCCATGTGCTTGGTGGGTTTCCTCTGGGTACTCTGGTTTCCTCCCACAGGCTTGGGCCCAAATTGCGCATAATGTGTGAATGAGTGCGAGTGTGTGGATTGGTACCCTGTCCAGGCACCTTTAGTAAGTTGTGGCTACAAGATACTATGTTGTGGTCATGACTTATTAAGGCATGGGAACGAGTTACTATGTTGTGGCCACGACTTACTAAGCTGTGGGAACGAGATAGTATAATGCATGGCCACAAGATACAAATATCTCATTCCCATATTATACTGCAGAATAATAAAAATAATATACAGTGGAACCTTGGATTACGAGCATAATTCGTTCACTCGTAAACCAAATCAAATTTTCCCATAAGAAATAATAAACTCAAATTATTCGTTCCACAGCCCAAAAAAATAAATACATAAAACTAATTGATACAATATATAAAGTAAAAATAAAACAAATTAACCTGCACTTTACCTTTAAAATAAATAAATAAATAAATAAATCCCGACAGAAGTGTTTCCATTTGTGCGTGCAGGCACCGTGTATTTGTGTGTGTGTGGAATTAGCACTTTACCTCGCCTCATCTTACATAGTAAAACTCCTCCTCCCTCCCCCTCCTCACCTCGCTTTTTAAGTTTCACAACAAACACAACGGGAAAAAAAGAAATCTGTCTAATGACACTCGCGTTAGCGCATACTAACGAAATCACTGCTGTAAAGTAAAAAAAAAACAAAAAACAAATTAACCAGCACCTTACCTTTGAAAAGAATCGCGACAGAGCTGAGTTTTCTGTGTTAAGAAAGCGTGTGTGCGTGTGTCAAATTACGTGCGCGCACACACATGAGACATGATGAATCAGAGAGGGAGATGTTGATTATACCAGTAAGAGACGAGCACTAAGACCCAGGGGAGCAGGGGGGGGGGGATTACCAACAATTCTGCAGCGCAAGAGAGAGAAAAATCATTGGCTCAGTTGTGATCACTTGCCGCTCTGTGTCAAAATAAGAGGCGCATACATCGGCACTCGTTAACAGATACTTCCGCTCGGTTTTCAATGAAAAATTTATAAAAAATCTTTGCTCGTCTTGCAGAACACTCATAAACCACATTACTCGCAATCCGAAGTTCCACTGTACTGCAGAAATTGTTCAGGAATGGTTTGAGGAACATGAAAGGAAAGAGCTCACAGGGCTGACTTGGCCACCAAATTTCCCAGATTTCAATTTGATATAGGATGTACAGTATAGGATGTCCTGGAAAATCAAGTCTGATCCATGGAGGCCTGTCCTCACAACCTTCAGGACTTCCTGCGAATGTCTTGGTGACGTGTACAACAGCACACCTTTAGAGTCCGTGTCTCGATGGGTCGGAGCTGTTCTGGTGGTTCAAAGGAAACCTTGTTGTGTTAATGGCTGATCAGTGTACAGTATGATAAGTGATAACTGATTGTTTGTAAAAAAAACTATTGTGCCTTTGTGTTTAATGTATTCTAAAGATAGAGAAACTAAGTTACAAAAATACTGTCGTGATTAACGATTAGATGCACAGCATGTGTCTCAGCTGTGATGACTTTCATAATGCAAAGATGTTTATAAAGTTTGGTTCCACTCTGACTCGTGTTGTATGAAATGCCACAGCGGGGAGAACTGAGTACAGAGCAAAACTTTGACACGTCACTTCAGTCTGAAGAAGAGGGCTTTGTGTTCTCAAAGTGGATCTCGCAGAGTCTTTCTGAGTTAAGGGATTTGTGTGTGCCTGCACGATGAGCGAGGTGAAGAACAGGCCGTTATTAGGCACTGATTACCGAGTGGTTATGAAGCTGCTTTCATTAGAAAGGAGGAGTTCATAGTCATTAGAATAATGCCCTCCTTTTCTCTGTATTCTGCGGAGGAATCGGTATAATCATCAGAGGAAGATGTCTTGCTTGTAGTCAGTTGAGAAGGAGGTTAGGGTGGAGGGGTGACAGGTTTCTTTGGATGTGAGACACAATTATAGATGAGAACCAGTAAGTGTGTTCTTATAGACATTTCCTCCTTCTTTTATTCTCTCGTTTTTTGCATCTGAGCTGCTTCAAGGTTTCAGTACTCTGTAATAATCCATGTTAACCAATTTTGTTCAAATCAATAATGAACAAGACAGAATTGACCAGTGAATGGGAGGAGGAAGATGGGGGGAGATGTGCTTTTTTAAATATCTAATTACATTTAATGTTGTGGAATGTCATTACGACAATTGCAGCAGAGGTAAGTTTTGGTCTTGCTTTCCTGGGAAGGTCTTCATGAGAGTCAATTTCATCATGGAGCTTGATGGATTTTGCAAACGCACTCGACACAATACTGTTCTTGCAAGAACGTTCCAGAAAGGCTGACCTTCATGTCTTAAAATAACAACTGACTGTTGTTGTTGTTTTTACTCAATGCTATGTGTTATTTCATCGTTTAGAAAAAATCCAAGAATGTAGAAAGAAAATCCATAGTTAAATTCATTCACAATTGTCGACAATTCTATCATCAACCTACATGTACATTATATTTCTGCTTTATACCTGTAGACACCCATCATGCAAAGTTTTTTTCCCCCATAATTTAATTTTAAGTGAGTGCAAATCAAAAACAGACCCTCAAAATGTTAAAATATTTGAGCGTTTGAATAATTAAATTTAATAGCTGCAAGTTTAATAGCTGCATTTTTTTTTTATATTTGCCCAATAATTACAGCAGTGAGAATTCCACATTTATCTTATTGTAGGTCTAATCTCAATAATTGTATTTTTTACGAACATTAGGTAAAAATGTTATAATTATTTAATATACTGTGAGTAGATTTACTCACAATTCTATATACAACTTCTTTTACTTTCAGCCAATAAATAAATATATATTTAAAACTAACGTCTAACTACTGGACATTAATGTACTAAATTCATGTATGTGCACGTCATAAACACATACATCATCGCAGTGATGTAATACAGTATTTAATTCTTTGGGTGTAGGATGTTGAGATGAGCAGAATCAGCAGATAGTGGGTGGTGGAACCCATGTGAGAATAGAAAATGTACATCAAACCAGTCCAGGACAGGAAACTGCTTTAAATCAGTTTTTGTTGTTGTTTTGAGTAAAATGAGCAAAAATAAGATCTAAAGAGAAGACAAAGAAAATCTTGGTAAACAATTTCCCTGCCTGTGTGCCAGATTGAAAAGCAGTGGACACGAAGACATTATAACTGTTCAAAAAGACAAATGCAGAGTCCACACAGGTGTACACAGTGGAGCAGAAACACTGGCACTTCATCAGCTCCTGCATGCAGCATGTCTGTTGAGTTTTAATGGAACATCACACTGTTCTGTTTCTCCTACAGCTGAGCGAAATGATGAAAAATTTCCATTCATCATGAAACTCTTCAAATTTTGGCTTGGAAAAGTACAGCGGAGTACTACGGAGCGCCTCTGGGCACATTGGTGGGGGAAATATTTAGTGGCCACGATTTACTGGGAAGGCCTGGGAACAAGATACTACTGTACTGTATGTTGTGGCCACGACTTAATAATTTAAATTGATTTCATTTGTAACTGTTAGTATAGATGAATGATTGGCTTTATTTACTCATGAAGCACAGCAGAACAACAATCATCCTGTCACATCTGGGACATAAATCATCTCATTACCACATGTTAAGTCGTGAACACAACATACTATCTCATGGCCATGCATTATACTATCTTGTTTACCACATCTTAGTAAGTCGTGGCCACGACATACTGCAATATCTCGTTCCCATGCCTTAGTAAGTCATACTATCTCGTGGCCATGCATTATACTATCTCATTCCCAGGTTTTAGTAAGCCGTGACCACAACATAGTATCTCATTCCGATGCCTTAGTAAGTCATGGCCACAACATATAGTATGTCATGGCCATGCATTATACTATGTTATTCCCATATCTTAGTAAGTTGTGGCCACCACATAGTATCTCATTCCCATGCCTTAGTAAGTCGTGGTCACATTATAATGTCTCGTTCCCATGCCTTAGTAAGTCGTGGTCACAACATAGTATCTCGTCCCATGCCTTAGTCAGTCGTGGTCACAACATGGTACCCATGGGTACTATCTCATACCCACACCTTAATAAGTCATGGCCACAATATAATATCTTATGACCATGCATTATGCTATCTCGTACCCACACCTTAGTAAGTCGTGACCTCAACATATTCTCTCGTTCCCGTGTCCTAGTAGGTCGTGGCCACAGCATAATATCTCGGCCCAATGTCTTAGTAAGTCGTATGAAAATTTGCGAGTTGATTTTGATGGCTCTGCACTGGTGAGAGTAGGGGTGGGGTGTAAAAGCCATAATTACAGTAGCTGTGACTAACTGCATGTCTCTTCATGGTACTCAGTGGCATTGTAATGTCTCATAGGTGCAATAGCTTCATTGCCTTTTATGGCGCGTTCCTCTCCCACATGACATGCATTGTGAGATATCATTGCGCATTTAAATGAACTGCGACATCTTGCCTTAGGTAGTGTGATAATTTTTTTTTTCTCTCCCCCACTAAGTGACCTTTGATTTTCACAATTAAAAAAAAAAAAAAATTCATAGGACATGTTTATGTGCGGAGCTTTTCTCTGAATGGCTTCTTTCAGTTCCCTTGCTGCTTGTTTAGTTTATAATTTGGTGACCATGTTTGAATCTCCTCGAGTCATCTTCACTTTGTTTCATTCTCTGTTTTGTCTCATCTCCCCCCCCGTCTCCTCTTCTCCTCAGTGCGCTAGTATATAAACCGTGGTCCGACTCATCGTGTTCTGTGTCTTTCTGGGATTTTAAAGGCGTTGAGTCAGAAAGAAGGACCGAGTTCCAGTTCCGGCTGCCAAGCGAAGAGCTCGTCTGGCCCACGTCCATTTTATGGAGAAGCCTCAGTCTGATCACGTCCACCTACACAGGAGCCCTCATTCTCTTCTTCCGATGTAGCGTGGCTAAACATAGCACGCAGCCAGAAACTCATTGTAGGCGGTTTTTAAATGTCAGTAAAAATTTGATATGTCCTTTGACGCATCTGTTGCTCAGTGACAGGCCTGGAAGCGCTGCTGTTGTTGCTATGCCTGTTTTGTTTTTTTTTTTTTGTCCAGCGATTTTTATTGTGAAAGTGTCCGATTTCAATCAAGCTTACTAAATAATAAGGACAGGTTCTCGCTCTTTTTTCCTTTCCTGTTGCTTTTTATTCTGTTGTCATGCTTTCTTTGGTCTTTGTAGGCTCGGTAACCATTGCGCCCATTAAAGCCTTCTCAGAGTCTTTCCACCTACTCTTTCTCATTCAGGTGTTTCTCTCTCTCTCTCCATTTCCACATTACGTTCTCTGTGGAAAAGGTGGTTGGCAATTTTAGAGACCTGATTTGTTAGGGAGCTTTAAGCAGGTTTGCACACATGCAGCACACACTTTGCTCTAAATAACCGTCTGGCTGTCAACAAGCGGTGCTGGCGTAAATGCTTTTGCAGAGCAGGAAAATGGTCACGTCAGCATCACTCTACCGGCTAACCTAGTTTATAGAAAACAGAGACTGGGAGAATTTTACAGAGACCGAGGGAGAAAGAAGGCGAGCGAGCTACCTTTCTTTGCGTCATCAAACAAAAAAAATAAGTTTCATAAGATCTCCTGTTGTTTATCGCACCTGAATGCTGTATCCATTCTAGGCTTCTGATTAAATGAACATGCAATGTCTTTTGGATAGATGCCACTAAAATTCCAGTGTTTATCCCTTACAAAGCGAAGTGCCTCAAGCCAAAAGGCAAAAAACGCCAAATATCAATGAAAAGTCATAAGACTTGGATTACTCACTCCACCCTCAGCAATGTCATTAAGAAACAGGAACTGTTAAGAAAGTCAATAAACTTCATTTGACCTTGATGATTATGCTACCTGGAGGAAAAAAATCCAGTTAATTTCCTTTCATACGTATTTTTCTTTTTCATGTATTGTAGGACAGAGTTGAGTACTACACTTTAACGTCTTTACATGCCAGATAGACTCGTTGGCTGAGTTTCATTTTTGAATTCACAGATTAGCTGCACTCATTAGCCGTCTTAAAGTAGTTTTGTGTAAATATTAGTGCTGTCAGTCGATTAAAAATTTTAATCTGGTTAATCAGTCATAATCTGTGATTTATTCCAGATGAATCACAATTAAAAAATGCACAGATTTACTTGCATTATAAATGTGTATGTTGGAATAAAGAAATGCACAACAAACTGGTTAGAGGAAACAGATTATGCAGTTTTAGAATATCTTAAACATTAACATTTAACAAATCTGGGTAGTATGGGGGTGAAGGCGGAGATGGAACACGGATACCCGGATTTGAAAATCAACAACATAAAGCCTTAGTCGCCTGAACCACCACTCCCACGTCTTACAATGCCGGAGCACACAACTGTCGTTTTATCCAAACTAGAAGCGTTTTATAATGAAACCTGACGTTCAGCACACCTGGTGATGTTTCCTCAGCCATTTAGTCTTATTATCCATCTTAAACATAGCAGTATAACACACTTTTAAGTGATTATAGGAAGCCACCAGGGTCAAACTTGGTCATATGATTAATTTATGTAAAAAAATGAAATGGAGTTTCCTACAAGTCTACCTGAGCCTTAAATAACGAACTGGATTGTTATACTGAACTTCCAGCCTCCTTACACACAGTATGACTGCAGATCAATTCCTGCTGACCGTTAGAACCCAGATGAGGATGGGTTCCCTGTTGAGTCTGGTTCCTCTCAAGGTTTCTTACTATTCATTACGGACAATCTGATCATTTTCATTCATACACATTCACAATTTATACATGTTAAAAAGCGCTATACAAATAAAACTGAATTGAATTGAGTTGAATCCATGGTAAAAAATAAAAAAACTCATATTATTAGCCGTGTAGTTAATGTTGGTGTTCATTGCTAAGTGACTCGGAAGTAGTTTGCTACTCAGTTCTTTGTCTCTGCAGGCCGAGCTTTGATGAGGCTGACAGACAGGAAGCTGGAGAGGATGGGTATCATGCAGGAGAGCCAGAGACAGTTTATCCTGCAACAGGTCCTGCAGCTCCGTGTCAGAGAGGAGGTCCGCACCCTGCAGCTCCTCACACAAGGTATGCACACACAATAGAATTTCACTGTGCTGTAATCTAAAGGCTCCTTCTTTATGGTTTGCATTAAGAATTATTTTCTCAGTGTAGAGATATTCCAAAATGCACTGCAAAAAATGGTGCATAATACACCGTAGCAGGAAATGAAGGCAATATGTATTTAGTACTTCCTATTTTAAAAACAGATGAAAAACATAAAATGATGAAACTTACGGTACTGTGCGAAAGGCACCATATCTGTTATACATGTTTATCATATGCACAAAACAATAAAAAAAAATCTAAATGTTCTTGAAAAATAAATTAATAAATAAAATTATAGAAGAATATTTGCATGCCTGTAAATGACCCAACATATTACGTGATGTACAGTACCAGTTTTCAGCTGAAAAATGAAAACCTGGGTTTTAATGTAGGCTCCTGGGTGTTGCATGTGAAGGAACGAGGGTGACCAAGATGTTACCAGAAGAACTATTTTTCCCGAATACCAGAAGAGCATATTCTCCAGCACTCTCAGTAAAACCTAACAGCAGTTTGTACTTATAAAACTGTACACATCTGTATCTAACACTACTGATTATTTTCAAGCAAAGAGTTTTCACACCAAATATTGACTGTGTTTATTTTATAAATCTTTAGTGCTTTTTATAAAAGTTTATCTAGAAATGTTTTCAAAGGTATATTTACTTATGACATTTTTTTTGTTTGTTTATTGCCAAGATATTTGCACAGGATTGAAAATAAAACAGTTGTTACAGTAGGTTTTACTGAGTGTACTGGAGTGTGTGAGATTTTCTGGTAACTTAGAAAATCTGTTACACTCTGTCCTTTCTATTTTCATGATAAAAGAAACAATAAATGAAAGTCTGGGATTTTGGGAGCAAAATACAGAAATGCGGGCTGGCTCACAACTTTTGCGTCATACTATATGATGGAAAATGATGTTACAGAACCTATTCACATTAAACCCAGACTATCTTAAAATCAAACTATCGGGTGTGATTTGTTCTGCACAAAGTGCTGATTTGGGGGATATAATACACATTCAGTTCCCTGTATTATCAATTTCAGTGATTCACTTACAGTACATGGATTTATATATAAATAAAACCAAACTGGTGCAAGCAGCACTTTTCAAGGTGCAAATCAGCAAAAGCAGGTGATAAATGTTAGCATTAACAGTGTCCATGTTCTTCTCTATTGTCTCTCTAGTCTTAATAATGTTCAGCCCTTTCAAATTTGTTTCTCAGTTTTTATCAAACATGTGATGTTCAGTGATGTTCAGTCGGTAGCAAAGTCCGAACACATCTGAACAATCGTCACTTCATCACATACTGTATCTCCGATAGGGCGCGTTTACCTTTTTTACCGTGTGTTCCTATAAACTGTTTTATGGTTTAGTGAGACCAGTCAGATTAATATTCAGTTATTCACCTTAAAGCAGGTTGTTATTAAGAATTCAGTGACTGCAGTGAAACCACTAGGACTGGAAACATGACCAAAATAAACATGACCATGTAATGGAAAGAGCATCTGTGGTTTAAAAGGAAAAAATATAGGACAAATGAGATTATTGAAAATACTCTACAGTAAAAAGATTTTATAGGAATTGAGTGTGTTCCAAAAGCATGCTGGAGTTAGTAAACTACATCCAACCCAAGATAAGGGATAAGTACCCTGAACCATAGAGGGGCCCAAAAAATGTATCCACACCAACATGAATGATATCTGCCTCTCTTCTGACTGTCACATGATGGCGTCAAGGATGGTACGACTATACTGACATCTCTAGAGAAAACATAATGCTTCACACTCCTGCCATTATTCAATCCAAGTAAAGCTTCGGACTTGCTAAGATAGATGGCCAAGACTCTGCTACAGGCTGCAGAGAGAACCGTTTAGATCATCATTGTGTAAATGAGCTGCAGGTGAGTCAAATGAAACGAGTAACCATGGAAACAGTTCAGCATTCAGTATTCAGGCTCTAGGAACATTCGCTTGTAAGTGTGATACGTGGATGTGACACCAAAAGCTATGTCTCGAAAAACTTACAATTTCAGCGTGTCCCTACTGGAAAACTCGGGCATGTCCGGAATTTTAAATGTGAGAACAGAAAGGCTTTAATAAGAGTCTGTATTTTAAATTTGCACATTGGGTCTATAGAGCAAAGGAATTCAGAAAAAAAATATGGCAAGGACAAACTCTATAAATTGAATTCCTTAGAATATATGACATGTTTTTAATGACTGGCAGTAAATAAGACTTGTTCAATTAAAATGCTTCTGGTTTATTTGCCACTTTAGTGGCGTCTGTTTTGAACTTGTACTTTTCTGTAGTCTTTAAACATTCTGCTTTCTTTGAGGATTTGAACAAACCGTGTTGTTGTTTTACTAATCAAACCAGAAAGGATAAAAAGAGGGAAAAAAATCCCTGGAAGTCTGTAAAAATGCTTTTCTATCTTAACGAGACGCCGTCAGTAATTTATAGAGATCTGTTTGATTTTCCCACGGTTGTGGTTCTGTTAATTTGTCATTTTGTTTAATTAAAAAAAAAATCAGTTTTAAACAATGCATATGCTATTGTAGTTATGGAAGTACCTACTGGGTATGTTCACGTTATGGGCCTGAAATGACTTTAGATTTAGTTTGTGGAAAATTTCTGGCAGCTTCTCCAGAATACTACATCGCGATACTAGTGCGAGATTTAATAAATAAATACATGAGTAAAATGAATAATAATAATGAGTTTCATTAAACAAATATTTTCCCATAACTCACTCTACACAACCACTGCAGAGGACCTTTTTGCACTACCCTAACGTGACAAAGATTTTTTTTTTTTTTTGCTTTATTTTTTTTTGCTGATGCTTTTCAGAAAAGTTCTGAGTCACTTTCTAGATCGGCTAGATATGAGATATTTGTCCTTGCGACTTGAATGAGAACATCAGATTCATGTGACTTCTGGCTTGTGTGTGTGCATAGAGCGCTTGCTGCTGAAGTCAGTCAGCACCAGCAGCACAGGGATCTCATAGCAGTGCTACAGTAGCAATGCAGCTAAAGTGTCTGGCTTTCTTCCTTCTTCTTGACCTCAACAATTATAACTGATTAACTACTTGCAAAATCCCAAGTATATATATGGAACTCATATTCTCCAGCATGCTCAGTAAAACCTAACAGCTGTTTTACTTAGAATACTGCACACATCTGTATCGAACACTACCGCTTATGTTCAAGCAAAGAGTTTCCACACCAAATATTGACTGTTTGTTTATTACTTAGTGCTTTTTATAGAAGTTTCTTTTAATGTAGAAATGTTTTCAAAAGCATCATTGCATATGTGAACGTAGCCATAGTCCTTATTCTGGTTTTGTAAGAATAGCTGCGCTAGGTGTATGAAGCATTTCAGCCGTCACAAATCAGTCCATGGACTTGTATTTTTGTGATGCCTTTTTACATTTGTTAAAAAGTTTGGCAGCAGTGTTGTGTAATATGTTGCCATGTTTTCCATATCAATGTTATGACAGCTTTGTGATCCGGCCAAGAAAATTATTTTAGTACATTCTAGTTTCATCAAATGCATTTCTAAAGGGCAATTAAAAACAACAATAATCTAAGTGTAAAAGTTTTTTGAAGACTATTTGCAAAATGTGTGAATTTTCCCGATGTAAAGTGATTTTTGGGGACACCTTGTAAAATTGTATAACGGAGAATGGAAGATGTGGATTTGATGACCACTGAGCTTAATTCATTTACCTTTCGGCAGACGCCCTTATCCAGAGTGACTTTTTTATCTCATTATACATCTGAGCAGTTGAGGGTTAAGGGCCTTGCTCAAGGGCCCAACAGGGACAACTTGCTGGTCGTGGGATTTGAACCATAATCCAATGCCTTAATCACTGAGCTACTCTTCGGGTGGGGTGTAGGATGAATTCATTCATTCATCCTAGTGAGGACTTACTTTTCTTTTAGCTCATATAATTCAAACTTACTGCCTGTTGAAGAATAATCCTTAAGAATAGACAGCAATGACAAAAAGGTGCATTGTTGCATCAGTTGCTATTTATAGTCACTGCAGTGTAACCAACCATTTTATTCGGCTCACATTTTAGTAAAATGCACTCGCAGGCTAGAGTAGTTAGCGTAAATATTCCTTCTTCACCGACGAACCTCGTGCCATTACGGCGCTTCCACAGAATCACATGACTGGACAGCAATTAACCTTTACGGCTCATTGGTCCTTGAAAGGAAAATAATTAGAATACGGTTCAGTACAGAGCATGATTGGAACATAATGGCTTTATCAGTTACACTCAACCAAGCAGCAGAAGCCAGCCTCTTATTGTTCATGGCTCACGTAGCAGGCTACTGTGCAGAAAGAACGGATTCGCTGTCGTCCTTCATGTCACTTCTGTCATCTCTAGGCCTGACCCAGCTGGAGTTCGTGCAGCCACTGATGCGGATCAGAACGTGATCGTGACGCAGACTGGTGGGCGGCCGACTAAGAATAGCAATCTCCTACCATTTCCTGAGGACTTTTTAATGAGATTGGGATTAATTGAATTATCTTTGCACAGTTGAGGTGTTCCACCAGCAGCTTTCCATCTTCAGGAGGAAGAAAGGTGGTCTGGTCCAGGACCTTACATGAACTATTTCTTTATGAACATGTCTAAATTGCATTTAAAATTCAATTTAAATGTCATCTGAATAATGCACGTACCCCGGGGAAAGGAACTTATACCATTCCGTTCCAAAAATAATAACTAAACACTGAGAATAAATAACAGGTTATGGGCATGAATGCCATATCGCCATGAGACTGGTTTGAACAGATGGCATGGACCGCAGAGGTTCAGCTGTGTGTCAGACTTATGCAAACTGCTTATTCCTAATGAATTCGATGCACATACCTTTCATAAATGTTTTATATAATACCTTGAGATCTGTATCCATGACTACATCAACTAATCATCCACTTCAAGGCAATGTGTGGTTAGAATAGGGGAAAAAAAGCTTTTTCTTGCATAGCATTCACTTATTTAATGAGTCCCAGCCACAGCCTGCATAAAGAGCAAAGGAGGATTCTGACTTGGTGTAAGAGCGGTTTCCCTTCTACAGTACATACATATTTAATATTTTTTTATTCACAGTCTTAGCCAAAGTTTAGCATCAAGCACAGAGGGCACTTAATGAGATTTGAAATGACTGGAATTGGTTTAAGGACTGACCAACACATTATTAAAACCTGCGATGACTCTGCTGGACCTTCAACTCCGTGGAAAAAATGTGGTCAGAAAAAAATTCATGGAGATCACTTAAAGGCTTAGTGAAGATGCACAGTAAAAAAAACTGTCAGGAGAAATCACACCTATGTTCTATAGTGAAAGTAGCATCATTTCCACATGCACAATGTGACGAATGCGTACTGATGGATCAGGGTAACTCAAGTTAATTCCCTGATGGAACAGGCATATCCCAGGGTTCAAGTTGTGAGTGTGTACCAGATTGTTAATGTCGCAAATACAATCTACTTAGACATGTAGTTTGAGATGATTTCGGGTTTGAACCTCTTTTTACGATTCTGTTTTTAACCATCCTTGATGTCATATAAATTCTTTAGTTTGTTTAATCTTTTTTTTTCTTTCCTTTTTATGAGAAAGCTAAAGGCCAGCTAGCTACAGCTGGGGCCAAAAGTTTTGAGAATGACACAAATATTAATTTGCACAAACTCTGCTGCTTCAATGTTTTTAGATCTTTTTGTCAGATGTTACTCTGGTGTACTAAAGTATAATTACAAGCATTTCATAAGTGTCAAATGCTTTTATTGACAATTACATTAAGTTCCTGCAAAGAGAATATACTTCAAATATTTGCAGTGTTGATTCTTCTTTTTCAAGATCTCTGACCTTAATTCGCTCTGGCATGCCGTCAATCAACTTCCAGGCCACACCCTGACTGATTTCAGCCCATTCTTGCATAATTAATGTTGGTCAGGATTTGTGGGTTTGTGTTTGTCCACCCGCCTCTTGAGGATTGACCACAAGTTCTCAATGTGATTAAGGTCTGGGGAGTTTACGTTCGTTTTGTTCCCCAATCCACTTCGTTTTCACTCATGCTGGAAAGGGTATTGTTTGTCAC
The DNA here is from genome assembly GCA_011419295.1 of Clarias macrocephalus. Taxonomy (NCBI): domain Eukaryota; kingdom Metazoa; phylum Chordata; class Actinopteri; order Siluriformes; family Clariidae; genus Clarias; species Clarias macrocephalus. Next base: position 128,107 of record JAAGKR010000160.1, read on the forward strand.
CAAACTGTTCTTGGATTAATTGGAGAAGTTGCTCCTAGATGACGTTTTGTACCATTTTTTATTCATGGCTGTGTTCTTAGGCAAAATTGTGGGTGAGCCCACTATCTTAGCTGAGGGGATACCCCCCCCCCCCCAAATAAATTAAATAACAAATTCAAGCCATCACTGTTATTGTTAATGTCTGGCCAAATGGTGGCTTACAGTTTAGTCTTGGTGGTCAGGGGTGCTGTAAGGGGAATTGGGATGAAGCGAGTAAGGATGAGGGTGGGAGCCCTTAAAAAGGCTATGACCATTGTAAAGGCTTGGTTTCATCAAGGTGTGTGTCTAGAATATTATACTTTTAAAGGTCCAAGAATTTCAAGTGGTGCCCCTGATTATTGCTTGCACCTCCAGCGTCGGGGGCTCGACTCTTGCCTCTGAGTCAGGTATAACCCCTGAGGGATCTTCTCCACCCATGAAGTTAGTTCCAGACTTTATTTCCAAGAATTCACTTCTCCTTAGTTACCTTGTCTCAGCTACAGTCACCTGAACCAGGTTTAGTTTATTAGGTCATTAGCCTGGCTATAAATAGCCTTTGTTCTGCATCTGTTCTGTTCAGTTCCTGGTGATGTCATGTTTATGTTCTTGTTCTCGCCCGGTTACTGATCCTGTTTAGTTTGTTCTAAACTCATCGTTAAAGTCTTAATATCTGTAATTGCATCACGTCTGTGAACACCCTGTACTGAACATGACGCTCTGGTCTGATTGTGTGGGATGGTGTGTGCATGGTGGGATTCCTCCTGGTACTCTGGTTTTCTCCACCATTCAAAGACATGCATAATGGTTCTAATTGGCATTTCCAATTCGTCCTGTTCTGGTGTATAATTGTTTGTTTAGTGTGTGCATGCATGTGGGCGGCCAGAGTCCTCAGCCATGTGACTTTCCCTTAAACAGATAATGCTGTCATGAAGTCATAGGTCATTGTGCTCAGACATCGCTTGAATGTGCAAAAAGACGACGGTAATGTCTAGCAATTTACTTTGTGAGATAATCTTCGTATACTTCGTATATCCTGATATCAAAACTAAATAGTTTAGCAAGGTCATCTATCTTTAATCGCACCGGACAGCAAGCTTCACCGCACACCATCAAAACTCATTAATCATACTCAGTGAATGGCACTAATGCGAAAAATGCCAAATAGACTCCAAAAGCGAGAGGAGGGGGGGGGGGATGCTCTGCACTTTGCAGTGATTTACACTAATCATCATAAAACTTTCAATTCTTTAACATACTTAACTTCCAGATGTGTAAAATACCTACAGGCCATGAAGGGGTGCCTGACCTTATAAAAATGTCAGAATGCTTAAAAAAACATTAGGATTTTTTTCCCCCCTCATGTCTTCAGGGTGAAGTAGGTGTGGTGTAAATGTCTCTCACATTGTAAGGTGTGTTAAAAGCGGTAGGGTTTGATGTGGTTGTCTTGTGCGTTGGATTATACCATGTGTCAGTGTAAAGTCAGAGTTGTAATATCAATACTAGATATTAAAAAAAAACTTTAATCTAGTTCTTCACAGTACAGTACAGTATGTAGAGTAATTAATCACGTTTTTCTAAATGCTCAGATTTACTTGTATTATAAATGTGCAATGTTAGAATAAAGAAATGCATGACAAACTGGTTAGAGGAAACATGTCGTTTTATACTGTAATATCTCAAACATTAACATTTAAAAAATGTTTAGTTAAAAAATCTTTTGAATGGGACCGGCACTACATGCAGTGTCTAGGTAGTATGGGTGTATGCGGATTCTCGGATAAACAACCTAGAGTTTTAACTGCCTGAGCCACCGTTCCCACATCTTACATTTATTGTATCATTGAGAAAACAAATATTTCCCATTCAACGTAGCTCAAGCACACAGCTTTGGGTTTTATCTAAACTTCAATGTAGAAGCTTTTTATAATTAAACTTGCCGTTCAGCATATCTGGTGATGTTTGCTCAGTCATCCTATTATTCACGTTAATTATTGGTCTAATTATAATTATGGGAAGCCATGAGGGTCAAACTTGGTCATATGATCTAATCTTTTTTTTTTTTTTTTTTGCAAATTAATCATATGACCAAGTTTGACCCTCGTGGCTTCCCATAATTATAATTATAATTATACGATATATATATAGTAATTAGTTACATTTCTACAATAATCACATGCATTAATGTGTTAATATTGACAGCCCTAATCTGTCATAACTTTTTATTAAAAAAAATTTTTTTTGCTTATACCTGATCCTAGAAACACTGCAGTGTGACATCCAGTTGGTTGTGCTTTTAGTTTGGGTGTCAGGTTTAACTTTACACAAGTAAACCTACAGGGTGTCCTGGTAGTCAACTTGTATTTGATGTTGTATTTATTATCTACAACATACTGTACAGCATGCCCTGTACAGTACGTACAGCTTAACACCCTATGCAGCTCCTATACCATGTTTTTGTAGACTTAACATATTCAAGATATTTGCTCAACATATTCTCATACGTGTCTGACTTTTCTGATACATTTATCAGAAGCTAGCTAAGCTTGCATCATGTGACAGATCACGCTTTTCAGCTCTGTGTGTTAAGGCTCTGAGTTACTGATTGGAAGGTCGGTGGTTTGAGCCTCAGCTCCGCCAGGTTGCCACTGTTGGGCCCTTGAGCAAGGCCCTTAACCCTGTAAAAATGCCTGACACCAGCCTGCTAACAATGTTCACTGTCAAGTGATGTATATGTGACCAATAAAGGCTTGAACTTAATTTAGATGAAACAAGATTGTCACGATGTCTACATTTGTTTGCTTCTTATTGCAAAAGCATCTATTTTAAGTTGTGTGTGTGTGTGTGTGTGTGTGTGTGTGTGTGTGTGTGTGTGTGTGTGTGTGTGTGTGTGAAGGCTAGAGGGATGTGAAGTAAAATGGGTGTTCCTTGCTCTGGGCGAAAAACTGATTGGTGTTATTATCTGACAAAGCTTACAGCTTTGCTCTGGAAAATTCTCCTTGTGTCCTTTAGAAGGTCAGATTTTTATTTATTTTTTTCTTCCACAGAAAGAGTATCGGAGTACTGGGGTTCGGGAAGCTTTGATTATGTCTTGCCAATGAGAGAAAAAAAATTTAAGTGCCAAAGAATAGTATTTCATCTGAAGTCTCTATGAAGTGATATTGCATATCGCAAGTTCTGCTTGAGACATGAATATAATAGGAATCGATTGTAGCGATCGTTTCGTGTGCGAGTGCAGAGGTTAGGGTTAAAGCGGGCGTGGTCCTTGCACTGGTTACTAATGGTTCTAGATTTTGGGGAACTGAATATGACTCATAGTGCGAGTGCAGTGTTCCTGCAGTGAATTAGTGTTACAAAGTGTATAAGGATGCTTGTTAATTACCGTGTATAGGGTCCCCTTTTTGATTTTTTTCCTGGAAGGAGAACGCTTGAGCAGAATAACGCTGCAGGTCTGTAAGTGCTCTATGAAGCAAGTTTGAGTTATAAAATAATCTGTATGACACTCGAAAGGCTATAAATAATGTCGGTGTATAGGAGAGAGCCTGGTATAACTGCCATGGTCAGAGATGTGTGTGTGTGTGTATTTTCAGAAATATTTCCTTATTTCCTTCCACCCACTTCAGACTAAAATACCCCGGACATGACGAGGTAAGAGCTCTTCATTTCCAGCTATAAGCTGCATGTTCTTTATTAGTCACGGAAGGCTAATCTTAGTTCTGCCACTTTGGGCTTCCTCCTGCTCTGTTCTGTGACACGGGAATAGACAATGCAAAGGTCAGTTTCATGTAGGAGGTTTATAACGTAGGGGTGTGTGTGCGCGCGGGTTGTACCTTGGTGGGAGTACAATATGTGTGCACGCGCGCACGGTGGGCTCTCAAGGACAGTAAGCTCTCCGAGAAGCCGGAGCGATGAGGCACGTGACACGTGATGCGCACACGGATCTTAGACAGATTGGGTTCACACACAGAGGTCACACAGAAGCAGGAGAACACACACACTTACCGGTCACCCGTACACTTTAACATATGTATATAGGGCGGGTATATTTATAAAGCGACAGTATAAGGAAACCCTGCTTCTGGTGAGTCCTAGATATTGAAGGCACTCATTAAATGAATAGGAGGGCAAAGTATAGAAATCCTGCGTCTGAGTAGAAGTACAGATTCTCTAAGGCAAATATCACTCAAGTAAAAGTAAAAGACCTCCATTCACGTGTGTTCCTGAGTAAAAATAGACATTTTATTTATAGAAGTGTAATATATAAAGTATCAATAGTATAGTGTGTATATACTATATAATGGGTGTACAGTATACATGTATGTAATATACTGTATATACAGTATATTATGTATATACAGTATATTTCACTCATATAACTCATAGGTTAGTTTCACACAGACTGATATATATTTCAAATGTTTATTTCTTTTCATTTTAATGATTATGGCTTACAGCTAATGAAAACCCATTCAGTATGTCAGAAAATTTGAATATTCCTTAAGACCAATAAAAAATAAATAGAAAGATTTTTAACACAAATGTTGGACTACTGAAAAGTAAGAACATGTACAGCACTTAATATTTGTTTGAGGCTCCTTTTTATGAATTACTGCAGCGATGCGACAAAAAGGACTGGACAGTTGCTCAGTGAGCCAAAGTCCTCTCTTCAGATAAAAATTAATTTTGTATTTCATTTGGAAATCTAGCCTCGCACCTTGAAAGCAACATAGTTTTTGAAGCGGAGTACAAACACTTTTATACATATTATAGTTGATGCTTCTTAGTGCTGTCAGTTTTATTAAACATTTGAATCTAGTTAATCACAATCATAGTTTATGATAAATCTATATAAACGTGCAATGTCGAAATAAAGAAATGCATAACAAACTGGTTATGGGAAACGGATTATGCAGTTTTACTGTATAATATCTCAAACATTAAAATTTAACAAATATTACACTAAAATCTCTGGAATGGGATCAGCACTGCATGCTGTAGTATGGGGCGTGGCAAGCCACCAGTGACAGGGCTCGAACCCAGATAATTAGATCCAAAAATCAACAAGCTAGCCACCACTTCCATGTATTACATTTGATTTATTCTTGAAAAAATAGTTCCTTTTGAAGGTAGCTTGCGCACACAACTTTGCTTTTATCCAAAAGTCCATCAAGAAGCTTTTTATAATGAAACTTGTCATTCAGCAAACCTGGTGAAGTTTCCTCACTCATCTTATTATCAGCGATAAACATGCCATTATCGCACTCAGCCCGATAACCACGCTGCTGTTATGGGAAGCCATTAGGGTCAACCTTGGTAATATGATTAATTTGCGTAAAAAAAAAAAAAACGCAGGAATGCGTTAAAATTTCTATATTAATCACATGCTTTAACACATTAATACTGACAGTTAATAATTAAACAGTTAAACAGTTTTAAATGAAATCCAAGTATATATTGTACTGCACAGAAACTTTGAGGATTTTTCTCCGATTGACAAACTTTTTTTTTTAGTCAAAAGGTCGACCTTTTGACTAAAACCTTTCTAATCCTGCATGGAGTGTGAGAATACAGGAGCTCGCCTGGTTGGTCTTTAGTACTGTAGGTGGCCCTGTTTTGTGCTAATCCATGTCCTTGAAAATAATATAATTTTACATTACTGGTGAACGTCATGGTATAATCTGAGATTTAAGAAATGCTAACAGTCTGTCATAAGACCTGGGTGTGACTTTGAGTCTGGTTTGAAGAGAAAATTGTGTCTGAGCACAATGACGGAGCACTCGAGGCTTTCATGAGATCTATTCTGCAGACAAAAGGTATATTTCTTCAGAAATTGAGGCTAGTGATAAGTACAGAGTCTACCTATGATGAAAATTGTACCTTATCTCTCAACAGTATCTGGCCATCACAAAAAAGGGAGGGATGTGTGGAAGTAAAGACTATATATATGGGGGGGGAGGATAACATAAACCTGATGACCGAGACAAGCTTCTTGTCAAAATACAGATCTTCAGCACACAACAGACTTGTATTAGTTTGTTCTTCAGACTCTGAATGGTAATGAGAGGGCAAAACTGCTCATGGTTCAGATTAATGATGTATGGAAAGCTTCTCAAAGAAGAGATTTTTTTGGTGTATTAAGAATTTACATCACATGTAGGACAAAAAAAAAAACTCAGGACAACCAAAACTTCTTATGGTTCGAGTCAAACTGTCATTGAAGTAAAACGGATTCATCCAGTACTTTACTAATAAACATCTGAAGAATCTAGAACAGTTTAATTCTATTGGGTCACTAGTCAAAGCACTTGAGCAAATTCAGACTCTGTAATGTTGAGAGAGGAATAATTTCCCAGTCCTTCTTTTTAATAACTTTCAATTTTGTGCAATTATTTCAGCTTTGTTGTAAGTTACATGGCAGGTCCATTGGCACAGCAGGTAGTATTGCTGCCAAGGTTAAATCGTGAGCGCTGGCATTTCGTGTGATCTACAGTAGCAATATCCATGTGGGGGCTACTGCAGGGACTCCGCTATGATCTGAAATGTATGAAGACGGATTGGCTGCTCTAAAGTGAGAGTGACACTGGGTTCGTTCCTGAGATTCACTGCGACACTTTGGTTTGCAACCTTGAAGGCAACACCATGAAACTATTTTGTTTGTTTGTTGGTGGCATGGTGGCGCGGTGGTTGGCACTATGGCCTTCCACCTCCAGGTCCGGGGTTCGATACCCGCCTCGGGGTCTGTGTGCATGTTCTCCTCGTGTTTCCGGGTACTCTGGTTTCCTCCCACAGTCCAAAGACATGAAAATAAGGCTGATCAGGGTTTCTTTCTTTTTTCACGCCATGCCAGCTTCTACGGCTATATATTTATGGCGAGAGTCCGTTTTGTTATTCATTATTAAAACTGGATAAATCATTTTTTTCTTTTAAAGAACTTTAAAACTACATTTGGATTGGTGTTCCAAAATTGCCATAGTGTGTGAATGAGCCTGTGAGTGTCTGTATTACAATTTGAAAACTAACACAATTACTGTAGCTATACTCTGTGCATTACAGTACAGTGTTCCTTAGCATTGAACGTTTTACGTTAAAGGAGCGAGCAATGGGTGCCATCTTTTCACCTCGCTCCATTTTCTCAGTTATTTTTTCACTGTTATCTCCATTGTTATTGCTTGGTGCTTCTTAGCAGTACTAGCTTCATCGACGCTGCTTTTATACTCGCTTCCGGACATCCCGGGTTGCATGCTGCACGCACGTGACATGCTACGCCGGACATGTGATCCATTTGTAACTTGGAATGTTTGTATGTAGGGGACTTACCGTACTAGGAGGAAACCCACAAAACGGGGAAATATGCAAACTCCAGGCACGCAGACCCGAGGCAGCGATCCAACCTTCACCCCTGGAATAGTGAGGCGACAGTGCTAACCATGACACCGCCATTTAAATATTTAAGCCTTTTTAATGAACAGCATTATAAAAACAATTCTGTTCTTTAGGAAAGCCATTAATCTCATGTGAAGAAAAATATATATAAAAGAATGAAGAATTTGGATCGATTGCATATTCTTTTCATCTGAAGCGCAAGGATATTCTCCACTTATTAATAAATTCATCGAGGTTTAAAAGGACATCAGTTTAAAAAAGGAGAAGAACAGAAAAAGACTATGTAATTATCATGGATAGCATGACACTGACTCCAACCGTGATGACCCAACTTTTTTGCAAAACTTAATAATGAGTCCGGCTACATCAGCGGCTCCTTGTCTTATCAGAGAAGACTTTAATCTTTTCCTGGATGGATCATTAGATCGCGTAGCCCTTAGGACATTCACCCCTTCAAAGTCTGCTCTAATTCTTAATCAAACGCTTAAAAGATCCGAAGGGCCGAATGACATTTCCACATGTTCAGTGCTTCTCAAAGGAGAAATGACTTTGTCCAAATGTGCATAGTTCTTATCCTAGACTCGTTATATTCCAGGACATGAAAGTAGTGATTATTAGAATACAATGTGTGCACCTTGCTGCCACCGTATCTGATCATGAAGCAATGTCCAATTACCTAAGAAATGGAAGAAACGAATCCCCACCCACTTTCTAGCCAGCGGAAATTCGACCATCCATGCTAGAAGATTTTGATTCTGTAAATTAGCGGCGCTATTATCATCTATATAAATAAAAGACAGGTTTTGTCTGTACTCGCTCTTTTTTTTTTTTTTTTTTGGATTTTTCCCCGATTTTCTCCCTAATTTAGTCGTGTCCAATTCCTCCCCGTCACTAGGGGGTTCCCACATTAAGGCCGAAGGCGTGTTTCCTCCGAACCACGTGACGCCAGCCAACCGCATCTTTTCAAACTGCTCGCTCGCGCACCGTTGGGGGGTGGCGTAACACACTCGGAGGACACTGCTATCCGTGAATGAAATCAAAATGTTGAGCAGAAGTGATGTTATGAGCAGGTTTGTGCCAGATTATAAACCGGCAATTTTTGACAGCGAACTGCATCAAACTGTGGGCGTGTCTTAAATCAAGCGCTGGACAGAATTTATTGAATCTTTTGCAGTACTTGGATATCTGCCTGAAGTTATGTCGCCCCGGTTCGAAAAGATGCGGCTAGCTGGCGTCACGTGGTTCGGAGGAAACGCATGATGGTCTTCAGCCCTCCCAACTGAGTGGTTGTAGTAGACTTAATGTGGGAGCCCCCTAGTGACGGGGAGGAATTGGACATGACTAAATTAGGGAGAAAATCGCCGAAAAATCCAAAAAATTAAAAGCTAAACTGGTTGTTTTAAGACAAAACTTCATCTTTTTTTCATCTACTTTTTCAAGGAAGGACAGACATGTATGTGGGAATAAACCTGAAATAATATCACACTCACACATGTTTAGCTTTAACCTTTAAACTATTTCTACAAACTATTTTCCCAACAACGACGCATACTTATAAAAGTTCAGAAATATGATAAAGAGATGCATTTTCTAATGAAGGATCACCAAGTACACTTGAGCCGGTTATGATCATGCACTTGCACATACTTGCATTCAACACTGGATAAGTCTGTGGCGTTTATAGTTCTTTAGAGATCTCTTTTCTATTGAATCCTGATATTTATTCCTACACTTGCAGTATGAAAAAGCTATCCATACCCTCCTTATTCACCTTTGTCCCGTCATCAGACAAGGTTTGAGTTGTTCTAAGAAGTGCACTGAAATAAACGTGTATCTGGTTCATCATCGAGACGACTTAACATTTCCATGTTGACACCATTACTAGATGAGTGATGATTATATGATATGGAGCTACAGCACTAATATACTATTAATCCTCGACTCCACCAAGTCGTACGGAGTCAGAAGCACTACTGGGGAATGGGAAATGGTTGTTTAAAGTGGAAAAAGCTTGGCTAGACTTCAGAAGGAATTGCATTCAGGCTTGAATTTCAGCGCATGGAGGCTTGAATAAGCAGTATAGTCCATTAAAAAGACATCGGCCTGGTTCCACTCTGTCTGCCTCCCACCCCACCACCACCACCTCAGAACCCTGCACATCACTGGCACTAATGCAGACGCTCCGCTCATGCACTCACACTGAGCCGTGCCAAAAGTGGGGTCCAAAAGTCTCACTAGTGAAAATGCTTCCCGTCCGTCTTTGTAATTAATTAATTTAATTTTTGTTTAGTTTTTTTCATTTAACACAAAGGTTTTTGTTTCAAATGATCTTATCAGCAGCAACCAGAGTGAAAAATAATAATGTTTACTTGAAGTGGAGAGCTTCATATCATTTACTGCATCCATAATTTTTGTTTATTTTGCTTTAAAGGGCACCCTTTTATGCAAAATCTTTTTTTTTTTTTTGTAATTTCTAGATATTCAGACAGATCTGTAGCGTTTTTTTTTTCTTTTTAAATGAGGATGAGAGAAACATTTTCTGCTTTTTGTCTACCATTCTACCATTTTGCTTCTTTGTTGTTTAATGCCGTTTGTAATCCAGTAGGTTAAATTAACACCAACTGTACGTCTCATTCTCCCTCATCTTCCTTGCCGATTTTCCAGACCAGCCTTTGTTAAAAATGTCTAATGCTTCCCTTCACTTCTTGAGATGTTTCCTTTCAGTACCACTTAGCATCTAATCGGTAACTAGTTCTGTAAGTTGCATCACCTTCCTCTATTTTTGCTTTAGCCATGACTTAAACAAACCAAATAGATTTTTCCCCTACTGTGACCTCATAAGAAGAGCTCCGCCCCTGACTTGTTTTTTCCCTGCTATTGTGACCTCATAAGAAAAGCCCCCCCCCCCTGACTTTTTCTGTCCCTATTGTGTCCTCATAAAAGGAGCCCCTCACCCCTGTTTTGTTGCTCACTTCGGCTATTCCTTGGTAAGGGCATGGCTCAACAGTAGCTCATTTCCATAGACATTGAAACAGCACGTTTGGAGGAGGAGCAAAATAAAATGAGTTTGTGGTATGAAGAATTGTGTTAGCTGAGCGTTATTGCAGCTGGAGCATTAACAGACTTAGTGTAGCTCTGAGACCTGTCTTAACCTGTTAAAGAAACAGTACTAATAATTATGGGACCTTTTAATAATAGTGTGCACTCCAGCTGACAAGTTTGTATATCCTTTTATTGTAGCCAGAACAAGTTCTGTCTGTCTAATATTTGAGAAGGCTTTCACATTGTTGTAGCAGAAATAGCGGGACTGGAGAAGCCGAATCAGCAGAATATGAGTAAGAGGAGCTACAAGCTAGTTGAAAGAACTTCACGCCAACCGTAACACATGAGGACGTTTTTTCTGGAGTCAAGGTGGAAATATGGGTGGTTGCCTGGAACTGCTGGCGGTTTTTCTTTTTCTCCATGTTTATGGGCAGACTCATGGATGTCTCACATATGCACTTTTCAGCATCGTGGTGTTGTATGTTGAGTCAGTGAGCATAACCACCTCTTGTAATTCAGCATGATGATGCAGGCAGGGTCTGCGCACAGGAAAGGAAGAGCTAAATATTATTTTTATTTATTTCAATAAAATAATAAAATAAAATATGTTCCTCTCTTCTGGCGGTCACGTGATCGCATCGACAATGGTGCGACTACTGACATTTCAATTGGGCGACTGACCCAATTCAATTAAAAATTTTTTAAAAGGGTATAGAAAATGGTTAACAATTGCTGGGGTGTGTATTGACTTTTTTGTTTTTGGGCCCCTCTGTATATTTAAGCAAGATCACACAAGAGGGAGTGCTGTTGTACTGAATATCGGCACGACTGTGATGCGGTCGTGGTGCCGAAGAAATCACAGCTGTGCTGATATTCAGTACAACAGCATGACCTCGAGTGTGATATTGCTTTCAGTTCCACAAACACCAATTATCATGAACAGATTGTTTGTTTATTTAACCAGTTGTTTTGCTCCGCCTACACACATCCTTACGCGTAACTATCTAACCGTGACTGGCGAACCTACCAACTGACCGTTTTTACCGTTAACGTGTAGCCAAAAAGTGAGGAGAATAAACCATAGAGGTGGTGGAGAAACTCCTGCGTCTTGAGAAACTTACAAGATTTTCTTTATATTTCCAAGTATTCCGCTTGACGATATTAACTCCGTTAACTTCTGCGTTCTGGGGTTCAATACCAATTAGTGTAAAATGAAAAGCTAGGGCACTACTTAGGGTGCACAATCACTTGTTCCACACACTAAGTACAGTACAAGTCTAGTGCCCTCAAATGGATGTTAAATAGAGATTTGGGATTCAGCCTTGTGTTAGGAGTTAATTAGCTTTGTCGCTCACATGGCCTGTGTACAGAACAACATGGACGGTTGTCAGAGGCAATTAGGAACAACTTAGAAGGGATTTCTAATTAGACATGTCGCTTAAGATGATGTGATGTTATCAGATGTGTGTTGTGTATGTATGGGTCATACACAGTATCTCTTTTACAGCAATCACAGTATAAACAGCAAGCAAGGGCTACGGTCTCCAGCGCTTTAGTCTCGAAGGCCTAATAGTGATGATGGGTCGTTCATGAATGATTCGTTCTTTATGAATGAATCTTTAACGTGACTCAGAAGAACGAGCAGTCTCAGAGTGAGATTCGTTCATTTTCTGCTGGTCACGTATGCGCAAAGCATCGCAAAACCTCCGTAGGTTATGTACAGGTAACAGAAATGAGTAGTTACCTCTGAGTCTTTTGGTCCACATCGTTCGTTCTTCTGTCACGTGACTCTCATAGACGCTATGCAGTACAGTACACAAGAAACAGAATTGAGCTATCCTTCTCTGAGTCTTCTAGCAAGGGTCGTTCGTTGTTTTTTTTTTGGCAACGTGACTCCCATAGACGCTATGCAGTGCAATAGATTCAAAAGAACGAACGACTCGGACCAGAAGATATGACGGTGAGCTGCTCATTCTGTTTATAATATGTAACATTTGTAACAAAATGTAACATTTTATTTTATTACTGATCAAAAAATGAACTAAATGACTTGAATCTTGAAAAAGATTTGTTCATTTTGAGCCGAGTCACTAAAATTATTCAAACTTCCCATCACTACTCTACAGCACTGTAGTCTCAAGGGCCTGAGTAGGCCACTAGGGTGCCTGGTTAACCAATCATCAGGCAGGAGGCGGGATCAACAAGGGTAGAGCAGGTAAGCAACCAACAGATAGCAGGAACCAATTGCAGTGGGCGGGACGTAAAAATGTTAAGGAGCACATCCCGACCCACCACAAGCAGAGACACACAGTGTTCTTGCTGAACGTAGCTTCTTCTGACTGGGTGTGAATGTGGGTTTTGTCAGTCAGCTGATCTCTCCTCAGTAGTGCGGACCGTATAGACCTACTCTAACCCACGCTGAGACCCACAGTTAGTGTCATTAACCACTGGAGAACACCTGGGACACAGAGTGATACATGCTGTATAAGTAAACATCCCAATTCTGTTATCATCCATTATCACCACTTGTGGAACAAAATGTCTCTCATCCAATCAGATTACTCGGTCGTATAATGTAATACAATTCTCTTTATCTTGCAATACAAGTATTACACATTGTCCGTTCCAGCAACATGGGCTGGATAGAGAAGATCTTTTCTACAGCTTGTACCAAATCTCTCCATATTCTCCCTACTTGTTTTGTAAATTTATTTACCAAAAAATAAACATACTCCATGTAATCTCCATCTCTTTGTAAAAACCCACAGAGTCGTCTCGCCCACTCACTCACTCACGATGAACTCGTTTGAACACATCTGGTGTTATACATGTAATTACTTAATTATGTTAATTTCCCCTTTGTATGGTGACGTTCGGGAAGCTCTGTAGATCGAGCTGCTGAGATCATCATGGATACAGCTCTGAGCAGAACTCGCTAGTGAAAACACTGACCTTGTGTGAATCAGAGGACAAAAAAAAAAAAAGAGCCGAAGTGTAACACCTGGTAATCCTTAAGCTTTAAACGGAACAGTAATTTGAGCATTTGACCCCCTAAATCATCTAACGTGCTGCAAAGCTTTTTCAACAAACTTATTATGTGTGCAGCGTTTTCTCCTTGAATTTGCATGCCGAGCACAATTTTCTCTCCTTTGCAGCAGCCTAATTGTGGCTTCTCATTGCGCCGTTGAGTATGGTGCTTGCTGTGAAAATGCACGCACATGTGTACACGTGCTCGCTCTCTCTTTCTCATTCACATCTCTAAATCCCGTATCGTTTTCAAACAGTAATCAACAATCCGACAATCCGTCATTAGACATAATTGGCACTACTTCACATTGCATGTTTAATTACCTGTCCAAATGTGTCTTTTCTTTGCTCTGTGGGTGAGCGTGATGGGAAATGATTATTGTCTGCAGTCTTGGGTTTATGGAAGCAGAGAGGACAGACCCAAACACCTGTCATCATGTGATCTCTCATTTTCTGCATATAAAAGTGACTGTAATTAGAGAAGATTAGTCTGGATTATGAGGCAGCCATAGTAATGTTTCTACAGATCTAAAAGAAAAAAAAAGAGAAAGAAAGTGAGAGACCTTTAGAATGCACAGGACAGACACAGATAGATAATATATTATTATTTGGGTATATTACAATCAATATTCCCCACTGCTCAATATTTTAGTTAATAATGTTACCTTTTTCAATAGCTCATGTATGTGGAGAAAGTGATTTGCGTCCGGGAGCCGTTCAGAATTTATTTGCGTCAGTGGAAAGCCAAGCAGTTTACGAATTTTAGGAATTCATTACAGACAGTTAGAACTTATTCAAACCACAATAACAATGTTGCGATACCATGATAACGTGTGTGCCGAGCAAAAAAATCTTTTGCGTTTTTTGTAATACAGTGGAACCTTTATTTTCCTGATAAAACAGTGTGTTCCATTTGTGTGTGTGTGTGTGTGTGTGTGTGTGTGTGTGTGTGTGTGTGTGTGTGTGTGTGTGTGTGTGTGTATGAAAGTCTTCCAGCACAGTAGTCCTCCCCTCTCTCAAATGAGGGTGGAGACAATCCTCCTCTCGTCTTACTTTAATTTCACACACATGCGCACACACATGCACAGCGTGTTCACGCAAAAACACACATGCACAGCACAAAAACTAACGGAAAACCTTATCTGTCTGAATTTATTTTTACTTTAAGGTTAAAGTTGCATGTTAATTTGTTTTATTTTTACTTTACATTTTGTATAAATTATTTAATATATACAGTATATATATATATTTTTTGGGGGGGGAGTTGTTTTTAATTTTTCTCATGGGGGAAATTCACTTTGGTTTATGAGCAGTTTGATATACAAGCACACTACTGGAACAAATTATGCTCGATTCCAAGGTTCCACTGTATTGGTGATATTTTTGATATGTTACTTCTTATGGGAAAATTTGTATCGCAGTACAAGAACTAACCTCCGGAACAAATTAAATTCATATGCCGAGGTTCCTTAGTATACGTAAAATGTATCTAAAACATATTATGAAAATGGTATACGCGCATCCGGTGTGTTTTGGGAGAAAATTTATAATCGTAGCTTGAAATTACAGTGGAACCTCAGATTGCGAGTAACGTGGTTTACGAGTGTTCCGCAAACCGAGCAAAGATTTTTAATAATTTTTTATTTGGAAACCGAGCAAGTATTAGTTTACGAGCGCCGAGTATCATTTACCACGCATGCGACTCTTATTTTGACACCGAGGTTCACTCTCTCACCTTAATTATGCTCGTAATCCAAGGTTCCACTGTATTTTGCAATCAAAATAGGACTATGTTTGGGTCACCAAAAGCAAAAATCTAAATCGTTTTATTCATTACACACAGCACACAGCGCTAACAGCATGCACATCACGGACAACGTGACACATGATCATAGACCTGTTTCAAGCTTATTTGTCATGTGCTTAAAGGTCAGTGACAATTCTATATTGAAATGCCTGTCATGTACTATACAGTGGTGCAATGTGAAATGTATATCAAAATAGAGAGAGACATGACATTAACACTGATCAACTATATACCAGTAATTGCTGACAGCGTGTTCATGTTCACCCAAGGCTCAACCATGTTCACCAGGACTAAAGGCCAGCCCATCCTATCTGATCCCACGGTATGCCTCGCTGAAATAATAAGTCAATGCTCAAAGGCACCAGAACACCCAACACTTAACACCCAACAGTACATAATACTAAACATTAGACTAGACATAATGTTTCACATTGTAATGTACGGCTGATCAGTATATATTACAGTGTGTGTGTGTGTGGCATAAGTACGTGAAGTGTGGATTTGGGCATCATCATAAAAGAAAATTTTCCCATTTTCTTCTACAGTACGTCCTGTTTTCTATCTTCAGCCAGTTAGTATTTTTGGATATGAAGGGCAAAAGCACATTTGCATTTTTGTACACCATGATCGAACAGCACAGCTGTGTTGACCTATCCACAGTTGTGGCGTTTCCGTCTTTAATAACGCTCTCCTTTAGCTGCCATTGGCATGCTCGCTAAATCTATGATTTGTCTCGTATCCAGACTTTTAATTCATCTTCTTTCACTTACTTTTCGCCTGAAGCAGGGATTAAACACTTTTTATTAAACACTTTCTAGATGTCCTTGAGTTTCGTAGCATTGTGGGTGGGATCGTGCAGTTGCTCAAGCGTTCATGTAGAGTTTGGTAGGAAGGCAGTATTTACAGATGAAAGGATGTTTAGCTGGTGTGGTGCAAATGTGTAACTAAAAACTGTATATTCAAAGTGTATATTTGGAGGTGTAAGAGGAGGACAGGCATGTTTTTCATATCTTAGAATATCTGGGATCCATATCAGACAGGATGGTTTAAAAAAAATTAAATAAATAAATAAAAATAAATTCTTATGGTTTCTTATGTGTGAAGTTGGCCACCACATGATCAGAAACTTAACACAGTTCAGTTTGTTTGTGCATCATTTCATCACACGAAATAAACATTTGTGCTTAATATATCTTTTGTTTTGTTTGTATTTTAGATATTTAACATGATTTTATATATATAAAACCACCCACTCAGCCCCCCACACTGCGTTTCCAAATAAACTTTTTTTGTTCATTCATATTTTTGCGATATTAAGAGTTATCTTTTTAATACAATGTAAGATCAAATGTGAGCCCTCTTGCTTTGGGGAGGGGGGGCAGCTTCACACACTTTGAGATTAGGATTAGAGTTACTGTATGTGTAGACTGAGCTTTAATTAACTACATCATTAATTATTTCAGAGGAGTGTTCCAAGCAAACCTCCTGCTCATCACCTGACCGTGTTCGACTTTTTTTTTCTTTTTTTCATAGTTTTCATGTGTGAAACGTGAATGTGTTCAGCTTCTGTTGGTCATGCTTACAGTTAGGCTTTTGTAGCAAATGAGAAAAAGTTTACTGAGGAGTATGAAGATGAAATAAAAGCACGAAACAAAGGATTCTCATTTAATATTTTGCCTTGTACTGAACTGTATGTCTGTACATCCTCATCAAGGTGCCACATGTTATTCATACTGAGATGCTTTTCTCCTCGATTCCTCTAGATGTCTGTACAGCCGAGTGACTGGCAATCTTTAAGCGACAACTACTGGAAAGACCTGAAGTCTGATTTATTAGTTAGACATTTGGGTTAATTCAAACGTAAAAAAAAAAAAAGATGGTGGTACTTACTGTATAGTTAATAACCCAGTGTAAGGATCTATTGAACGATGCAAAACTTCCATGGAAGTTGGAAAGTTGCTCTGGACAAGAGCGTCTGCCAAACACCTAAATGTACAGTAATTGATTATTGACGTTATCGTCGTCTTGATGGCATGTCGAACCAGCCTGACTGTTCTCTCATTAACAAAGTTATTTCTGTTTAGTTTTTGTGTACATTTTAGCGACCCTGGTGATCGCACCAAAAGTCACAAAGATCACTTTCCCTGTTCTGATGTTTGATTTGAACGTTACCCGAAGCTCTCGGCCGGTACCTGCATGATTTTACTAAAGGCTTTGATATTAAAGTGTCCGGTGAGTGTGTGTATATTGGGTTAAATGAGACATATTTTCCTAAGTAGTGATTATCTCATGAAGGTTAAGGTAACCGGCCCACATCTGTAATTGGTTCCGCTATTTGCACTTTTTTAGACTGAATCATTTAATTCATCTCTCATACGTGAGCATTGAATACTCCAGACTGAGCGCACGCACACACACACACACACACACACACACACACACACACTGTATATATGAGCTGGTTCTTCAGCAGTGTGAGGAAAGAGGAGCAGAAGGAGCAGACCGCCATCACCTGCTCTAACGCGCATCCAGACGGTGGAACCCAGATGGTGCCGTGTCATGGCCGCTGATGTCCCAATAAAGCACTGATTGATGGCTCGCTCCCTGACCCCCAGGTGCGGTCAGCAGATGACCCCCTTGTCCTGTCCCGTGTTTGTGTAGTAGCTCCTTTTATTATTCGCCATGTGATTTGTTATCTCGTCCGCTAGGGCAGCCATTTTCGGTTGCAAATTGCGCCGTACTGTGCTGGTTTTTTTTCCTTGTTGTTTTTTTCCTTTATGAGGCTAGTTAATCTCAGGAGTTGTTAAGCATGTCATGTTCCTGAAGGAAAAACATGACAGTTTGTCTGGTAGACCGTGGTAGAGAACAGTCGTGTCCTGATGCGTTGTCACCGGCTTACATGCATGTCGAGCTGACGGGAAGGAATCACACGTTTCACAGCACTACAGCTGGATTTCTGGCTCAAGTCTCGTGGAAATGTGACTAATACAGAGTAAAATCTCGTCATGTACTCATCTCTGTAAACACATCTGAGAGAACTGACTTTATAACTGAACACGCCGGCTCATTTCATATTTCGTTCTATAGAAACAGATTCAGCACGTAAACCTTGGACTTTTATCGTCTGAATGGCTGCTACTATTAAGTGCAAGCGTAGTAAAAAAACAATGAGCATCGGAACGACATTCCGAAGAATACGTCTTGAATACTAAATACGTCTTGTCTTCTGTTCAGTAGATTCATCTTGAGCACAATTACTGTACTGTATGTAGAGGCAGACCTTATTTAAGAAACAAGCAATGCGGCTGAAAACCCAATCTTGCATGTGCATAAATTTGGTTTGGATTACCCGTACATGTGAACAGATTCCTATGGGATGTTGTTTAGAATCAATAATATAAACAGATACACTGGAATTAATTTATTTGGATCGTATTTGGCACATAATGATGCGCATGTTTGTTTGTTTGTTTTTTTTCTTGTTTTCTTACAGTTAGGTTTCTTTCCTCTTGAAGGAGGTCTTAAAATTCCAGGGATTTAGAAGAATTTTAAAATATTATAATTTTATAACTCTTTCTGTAAATAATAATATAATTTCAGCTGCTCCTGGACCACCCGATCAGCATACATCTTGGCACAGATTTTATTCCCCCTACCTTTTCTGAAACAACCCTCACATTCAAGTGGAGGGGTTTGGGCATTGAACCCAGGCCAGAACCCAAGCCTCCTACAGAGCCACAAATAGTCATTATAATCCTATAATATTTACATTTATGGCATTTGGCAGACGCCCTTATCCAGAGCAGTTGTACTCAGAGCAGTTCAGGTTTAAGGGCCTTTAACTGCGTGATTAAGCCAGCTTGGTGGTGCTGGAGTTTGAACCCATGACCTTCTGATCAGAAGTATGAGGGCTTTCTGGACACCTGCAGCGAGTCAGGGCTCTTCTTAAATTTGTGTAAATTTCAAATCTTTACCAGTGTTGTAACTAATACACTTCTCTTATTTACATAGAGCACAAACTGGGCTTTCATAATGTGGCTGATGTAAGTGATGTAGATGTTAAAATTTAATCTTCATTTTAATCTTTTTTAATCTTAATTTTAAATTAAAATAAAAAAACTATTTCAACAATTTGCTGTAGATAAATCACACCTGGGGGTTTGAATCGCACCTTGGTCCTGTGTGTGAGTTTGAATGTTCTCTCTCTTAGCCTTGTGGGTCTCCTCCCACAAGCCAAAGACATGCACTATAGGCTGATGGGCTATTCCTAATTCACCCTAGTGTATGATTGGATATGTATGTTCTCATGCCCTGCAATTGATTTTTTTGAACTAGCATGTCCAGACGAGATATGTCTTCCTTGGACGACTCAATTTGTTGATGAGTAATACTTTCCTGAACAATGCTTCTTAATTACAGCAGTACCTGGCATAGAAGAAGACAAGTTCTTAAGGTGAAATGTTGTATTGTGAAACACATTTTCCCATAGGAAATAATGTAAATACAGATAATCCGTTCCAGCCACCCAAAAATAAAACCAATATTACCAATTCCAAACACTATAATCATATTTTTGCATATAAAAATCAAAACATTTAGAAAATACATTTCAAAAATCATTAGACTTTAAACCTCACTTAACCTTAATGTGTGATTCTTTGTGACACCGACTGCTTTAAAAACCAAACTGAAAGTGGCTCCTTTTTTTTTTTTTGCTACCATCATTGATAACATTGTTGGGACTTATGGTTCTGTCTTCACTAAATCATGCACAAAATTTAAAAAACTCACAAAAAAAAAAAAACATAAACTTGCTTCACTTGACTTTCCACAGACGCAAACGAGTTTTGAACGCATCCCAGACGCACAATCACCCGGATTTAAAGATGCCAAAAAGATTTTAAAGATTTGAAAATGCTTTGCATGCCAGGGAAAAATTCTTGCAAAACTTTAGTTCTTAAGGTGAAAATTCACAAGGCAGTGCATTCGTTAACCAAGGTACCATTCTAAGAAATAAATATGCATATGGAAAGGCATTGCTATTGGAGCATTTGCAATTTCTGTGATCACGGGTTACAGAAAAAAAAACAAACATTTTTATGAATATTGCAGGCAAGGATCTGATGTTTTAACACTGGGGAAATTTTTCCTTGCTTCCTGTTAGCTCTGGTTTGTTCATTAGGGATTTAAATCTCCTGTACATCTGAATGTCTGTAAAGCTGCCTAGTGACGATGTCCATCATCTGTTGCTTTCTATTTAACCAGAGTGAATGACTTATTTTTATTACATTTATTTTATAATTATTTACTCAAATGTATTTTTTTAAGATAATGCTGTTATAATAAATCCTGGCACCGTATTCTGATTTTGATAGTAAATAAGTTAGCATGCATAAAGGTCCTTGAAGGCATAACAGTTTGCACACACAGACATTTTTTTTTTGTTTTGTTTTTTAGCACTTTCCTCTTACACTTTTTTAACACTTAGTGTGCGATGCTCTTTCTCAGTTTCTGTAAACCGAAACCCTCGTGTCGTGTCATGTGACCGCTTGTGAAAAGTCTCAGGAATAATTTACATCCTGAGCGTGGCACAGAGAGAGCATTCAGGAGGGTAGACAGGTGTGATGAAATCATCCCTGCGCCTATTTTTAACAGGGCGGTGTCATTTTGTGCTTTAGACCACAAGTTGTTTAGACTGGCGTCTTTTCTTCAGGGCGGTCCCTGGAGTCCGCACATGCTGTGTACTGGCAACCCCGTTAGCTACGGTGCCTTGATTATGCACGGTCTATCTGACCACATGTGCATATGACAGGCTTTCATTACTGGCATCATTTTATGCTTAATTATGGACACTGATGAGCGGAAAGTGGAGTGCGTATGAGTGTGTTTTCTGTAATCTGGAAGGGGGACGGGGAGGTGGAGGAGGAGGCGTGTGGTCTGCCTGGCACACGGGCTATTTGTAATTAAACTGCGTGATTAAGCGGAGTCGTGGCGGGCATTTCGGCTTCCTGACGAATCAGACCTGCACCGCGGCGACTCGTCCTTCCCGCAACGCCCTTCTCTTAATGCGGGTCAGCAGCGCGTCCCCCGGCTGTTAACAACAAAGCAGCTCTAGTGAATCACTTTGCGAGGGAACTCTGCTTGCATGTTTTTATTCCATGCTTTCACATAATTACCCTTTAATCTGGAGTCTCCTTTACCCTCTGCTTTATTGCATCGGTGCCATTTATAGTCATTTGTTCTGCTCAGGGCGATGATTCACAACACAGAACCTTGAATGAGAAGTGAAAATACACTGTACTGTAGCTATCGGCCTTCCTTTTGCCCCTGTAACAGCTCACTCTGCCGTGCAGTCGCTCTCTCTCTCACGCACACTCTGACTCATTATATTCTGGAAATCTGATTCTGCATCAAAAAAACACCAATTTGGCACCTTTAGGTAATAATGTACGTAAGGCAAGATTTTTCAAATTAGCATGACCTCGATAGAGTCGTCATGCCCCTCATGTCAAGTACGAGAATGTAATCTGGGTGGTCGTGGAGCCTTTTGTCATGTCTTTTGGAGTATTTCCTACACCTTTCTAAGCAGGTAGATAATGCTATCAGATGGCACCATGGCCCGGTTCCCACCGTCGCAGCGGTCCGCGGTGAGGAGGATATTTATTTGTCTTTGTCCGGGCACCATGGGTGAAATCGCCTCGCTGCCTGCAGCCGTCTGCTCGGTCTGGAGCCGCATCACACAGATGGGGCCTGATCCACCTCCGTGCTGATACACCCAATCTGTCCTCTATCCTTCACTCTTTCTTCCCGCGCGCGCGGCTGTGGCGATAAGGGCAGACTAAAACCTGCTCTGGGCTCTGACCCTGTCGCCGCACTGATCCTTGAAATGATTCCAGCATTCCTTCTGAGATAAAGAATTGTTTCTCTTGTGTGGTGTTGTTTTTTTTCCTCCTCTCTATCTTTTGCGGTATCACTGATTGCAAAGAAAGAAATGTTCCGGGTTGCACTTTTATACAAAAAAAAAAAAAAAAAAACCTTGGCATTTTCCTGAAAAAACACTATTACATGGTGAAATAGTTCCAGAGTGGTTGGGATTACTTCCCATGTACGTTATTCACATTTAAGCCAAAAGGTTTAATCATGTATGTACATAGCCACAGATCACTACAGACCAATCACATGTCATGTCACCGTCTGGGAATGTCATCGGCACGGTATCTCCTGTACGTGCCACCGTGCCGACAGTCAGGGCCCTCCGCTGCGCTGCTGGGGAAATGTCAGGCGGATTTGCGGCCCGCTCTGTCTTAATTAGCCATTCCATCAGCGAAAGCATGTTTACTTCCAATGCTTACTCTTCCATTTTTCAGCTTTTAAACACCAGGTATTCGCCATGTTCCACAATAGACGTTTCCCCCACGGCGCAGTGGCCTCACTGAAGCTTATTTCTGCAGCACCGCGTTACGAGGCCATTCGTCATCTTCAGCCTCTTATCTCAAGGCATCCTGAGCTTGCAAGGCTTGCGAATCATCTCATTTTTAGTACTGTATTCATTAGCTCAACGGTATCCTGTCAGGACTAAGCATTCTCCCAGTAGCAAGGGAAGCAGTCTGGGTCGGAGAGAACTCGTACAACCTGATCAGAGACGGGCATAATGGGAGACAGGCTGCAGGTGAAGCACCTGGAGATTTTTTAGTTATGAGAGGCCAAATTATCCAGCCTTTTCTCTCTCTCTCTCTCTCTTCACCATGGATTCCCAATCCACGTGAAAGAAAAGTCCACCACACGCCACGCATCACACTGCTGCAGACTGAAATAGTCTACTGCCTGCATTCCTGCACAAGTTTTCTTCGTACTTTAACAAATTGGTTCGACTTAATCCCAAAACAAGCCTGTGTTTAATAAGACGGCGTACAGGAGAACAGCTCTGCCTCAGCGGGATTAACAGATAACATGTTTCAGCTGACTGGAGAGCAAAAAGTCAAAGTCAAAGTGTGTCTAACAGAGGAGGAAGAATTTAGTAATAGGAATTTTATTGTCATGATGATGATGATGTCATTGCTCACTAATGTTGAACTGCCCTTTGAGTCTATAGAAAAGATTCCTTAATTGCAAAATCAGTGTTATTGGGAAAATCTAATTGCTCTTCATCTGGATCCAATAAAACGGAATTAGAGGGGGTGTTTTATTTTGTTGCCATGACAATATGTTGAAAATAGCTCAAAGTATCAACATCCAGCTTACAGGGACATGCAGGGAGTATAAATAGACAGCCATAGTTCACTATATTTCAATATATTAACCATTTCCCACTGGGATTTTACATTTTATCATATTTTGTCTATCTGACTATATGTCTGTCTGCTATCTCTCTTTCTGTCTGTCTATATTTCTGTCTGTCTGTTTGTCTATATATGTCTGTCCATCTTTCTGTCTGACTATCTGACTGTCTGTATATCTACTGTATCTGTCTGTGTCTGTCTGTCTGTCTGTCTGTCTGTCTATTTATGCTATCTATTTTTCTATTTGTCTCTATCCGTCTGCCCATCTTTTTGTCTGCTGTCTGTCTGTCTCTCTTTCTGTCTGTCTGCCTATTTATCTTTTTGTCTGTCTGTCTATATTTTTTTTCTATTTGTCCGTATATCTATCTGTCTCTGTCTATCTCTCTGTCCATCTTTCTATCTGCTATCTATGTCTGCCTGTCTGTCTAACCGGCTGTATATCTATCTTTCTGTCAGACACTTTGTCCATATATCTATATGTCTCCGTCTGTCTGTCTGCCCGTCTGTCTGTCTATCTGTCTGTCTGTCTATCTATGTATGTCTGCCCATCTTTCTGTCTGACTAACTGTCTCTGTTTGTCTGTATATCTATCTGTCTATATGTTTCTGTCTCTGTCCATCTGTCTGTCTGTCTAGATATGTCTGCCGTCTTTCTGTCTGTTTGTTTATTTATCTTTTAGTCTATCTATATTTCTGTCTATCCGCATATCTATCTGTCTCTGTCTATCGGTCTGTCTATCTTTCTGTCTGCTATCTATCTGTCTGTCTGTATATCTATCTACCTGTCTATCTATGTCTGTCTGTCTGTCTGTCTGTCTGTCTTTGATAAAAATGTGTGCACCAAAATGTGCTGCCATTATAACTAATACAATCCACAACATATACACACTAACATGAAAAATAAATGCCTCTCTTCTGACGGCCACATGAACAATGGAGCGACTACTGACATCTTTAGAGGAAACATAATACTACACACAGCTGCCATAATTAAATTCAGGTTTTAATAAAGGGTGTAAATAACTGTTGAAGTTTGTATTAATTTTCCAGGCCCCTCTGTACATATATACTGTAGAAGTAAAAATTCCAAAGAAATATCTGTTTTTCAAAGAGGCAAATAGAGCTGTTGGTCACTCTCAGGGTGGACAGATTGCATCTCAGAAACAAATAGCTTGAAAATCTTAAACTCATGCTTTTAACAGAGATATAGTTCAGTTTAAAGAAAATGGTAAAACAGTCATGTGTAGCCATGACCTGCTGGACCTGGACTTTATGTAAGATGTCTTCATGCTGTTGAGAAAAACAGCCCTCTTATTCTACGCCTGTGTGAGTTGTTGCTCTCAAAGCCTCTAAAGGAAAGTCAACAAAGTATTAATAATGTAGAGCAAAACATTATTGCCTCAAAAATAATACAACAATACATTTTATCATAAAGCTGCAAGTACAGTAAAGCCATTGCACATGAGGCACATCCCGATACAGCCCAATATAATTAATTATATATATATATATATATATATATATATATATATATTATACAATACCCTTTGAAGTGTCGTAACACTGCATCATAAGAAAAGTAGATCAGGGTTGATAATGAGGGATGTAATTCTGTCCTTTTGTTACTATTATTTTTACATCATTAATGCATTTTGTGGCCGCGTTATTAACATGGGAGGATTGTTCCACGGTATCTTAGACCTTAAATGATTGCATTTCATGTTGGTGTAATCACTACGACCCCTGCTGCTGTATGACGTCCGAATGGAACAGACGAGCGCGTCACAATTTCTAATTTACTTGTACGAAAAAAAAAAACAGTTTAGATTTTTTTTATTTTGTATATTTTACCATGCCATCTAAATTAATTTCTGGTTATGCCACAACCGGCACAGCACTTGTTATGTTTCTGAATCATTTCAGGCAAAAACTCCCTTCATTTCTCTATATAATCCCCCGCTACACTAATGCACTTATCCCAGTGTTTCACTAGTGCTTGGACACCATCAAGGTAGAACGTTTTCTAAGGAACGCTAATTCGTCTCATCAGTATTTCGCTTTTTTTAAATATATTCAAGATGACATTTTGTCATGCCTACAATTTAATATATAATAATCTGACACAGAATTATTAAATTAAATTACAACAAACTGAATGACACGTGTACTGTGAATCCCAGAGCTGCCAAAAACAGTGTTTGAGATGCTCTTGCACTTAAAATAAGCAGACTTAACCCAATAGCGTGTATCTCCTATCTTGTACTTTTTTTTTTTTTCCCGTGTAGATGATGCCTTTGTGCTGTGTATAAATGATAAGGTATTTGATTTCAGATAATAAAATGTTCTCCGAACCAGATCTACAAGTTGTAAAATCCTCCCCAGTTGTTGTCTTTACTCCCACATCTGATTATGCAGCGGTTCCCAAACTGGTAGAAATGCAGGAAGCTTCCTAAAAAGGTTTTGCTAGTTCTCTGAAAAGGAGTGCCTTGCGTGTTGAGACATAGAGAGAGAGAATGGACTTGTAGCAAAGTGGAATTTTGGGTACCCTTAAAACTACAGTATGTACAATTCTGTGACATGTGATATGACATATTTTAATGCTGTTAATTGGTTTCCAATATCTGTGTAAAATGCCTACTCTTTTAAATGTATTAATCTCATGGGAAAGTGATATATATATATATATATATATATATATATATATATATATATATATATATATATATATACAGTGTATATGTGTATACACAAACTAGATGTGCCCGAGACTTTGTTTGCATGCAATTTAATTGCACACCTAACAGGCGCATTTTAAATAATGTGCAGTGCCATCTGTTGAATTTTGGAATGACCTAAATTTTTTTACGCTTTACCATGAAGATAGAAGTGCGTGGAATGTGAAACAGTGTGAGATCGTCTTTATCAAGTAGATTTCAATCGCACAGGCATATTTAAAAAATGTACAGCGCCATCTGTTGAATTTTGAAATGAACTAATGATTTTTTTTTCAAGGTCGATATTTTTATTTTATTATAATTTTTTTTATTATTATATAAGAAAGTTTTCCATTTAATATTCAAAGTAGCATATCTTCTCTTCCCATGGGTCAACTGCGATGAAACAAAGCCTACAGTATATGTTACCTCAAGCTCGGGCAAATACACCAGTGAAAACCCCATTAAAATTCCTTCAGTAGTTTTTTCGTGATGCGCACACAAACAGACAGACAAAATTTTTTAAAACCATCTTGATGTGGTCTCTTACTTCTTACATCTTCTGAATATTTTTTTTGCAAAATATCTTCAATGTTCAGATGCGCCAACTTTATAGTTTTATTATATATAAAACACGACCTAACTCCAAATGTCTAGGCCTTTAAAGGAGTTTCCTCTTGCTACAGAAGTGTGAGGAGAGAGAAACACAGAGTGACAGAGAGACATGGGACCGACGGAGACGAAGGCAGACTCCAGGGAAATACAATGCAATATTCCAACCAGTGAATTCTGCCACACTGCCCCACGCAATTACAATATATCTGACAAAGATATTGAACCAAGATCCCCTGCCAGCTCAACTGACGGGCCTGTCTGTGGCTGGATTTCCCTGAAAACAGCATCCAGAAATTGCATTAACAGAGTCTCATTGAAAAAGCAGTCTCTAAACAGTCTGAGCGGTTTCTTCTACTGCAGACCAGGGAGGAACCGCGCAGAAGGGAAGAGACAGACACGAAATACGATGAAGATTTGGGTGGAAATGTGTGATGAGGAAACGGGTGATGAGTGTCTGCGTGATCTGACATGATCCTCCTAGACTTGGTCTAATTAAAAAACGTGTATACATGTGAAAGAGATATTATGAGATTAAATAGGTCCTTATATTCATGAAGCGGAGAACGAACAGCGCCACTGAACTCTGTATCGTACTAAACGAATAGTCTCTTGTCAAACAAAGGTGCCGTGTGGCTGGTGAATTTACACTCTCAGCAATAAGGCTTTCGCTGATTAATGATGCTGTCTATTCAGGAATATCAAGTTGCACCGGGAAGATTGATTCTTTTTTATTCCAGAATAATGCTCTTTTATAAAATCACACAGAGGTTCGATTCATCTTTGTTCACTGCAAATGATACTTTTTTTTTCCTGTTAAAAAAAAAAAAAAAAGCGTTGGAGAGTTCATGGACGTCCACATACTTACCCACGATTGGCATTTAGTGTGATTTCTGATATAGTGGAACACTTTTATATCATATTAGCTTACATGCCGTTAATAAAAACAGGCATCCCAAAACAAGGTACGTTTCTGAAATCCCACCTATGAAGAAAAATTGTTTAGTTCACATATTTTAATGAAATATTTCGTGCTCTTTTGTCAAGTCTGACTCAAAGCTATTTTAATGGAATGTTTTTATTTGTATGCCGTTTTCGCTGGTTTAGGCTTTTACTTTCGTCTACAATTGCGTTTCTAAAACATTATCAGTTTCCCATCGCACTACAAGAGATTAGTGAGAATTTTTTGTCTTTAAACAAAGAAGTGCTGCTATGTTTAACTAAACAAATGTATGTAACCTGATGTATCCCTTAAGTCTACATCATACAGATTAGCAGTTTAGATCGAACAGTTTAGCAAAATTGTGTGCCAGATTTAGTGAAGACATACCACCATGGGTCTCACGAATGTTAGCAAGGACGCTAGCAATAAGAAAAGGGAGCCGCTTTCTGTTTGGTTTTTAAAGCAGCCGGTGCCAAGAGAAATCATGAATTACTGTAAGGTTAAGTGAGGTTTAATGTCTATTTATTTCAAATTTTACTACATTTACATGTCTTTTCTAAATGTTTAAATTGTTTTATTTGAAAAAAAATGGATTATAGTGTTGGAAATTGATAATATTAATAATATTTTAGGTGGCTGCAACGGATTATCTGCATTTAAATCATTTACTCTGGGAAAATGTGTTTCGCAATATGAAATTTCACCTTACGAACTCCAAGTTCGATGACTATAAAAATTGTAGCTGCATATCCACTGATACGGCAATAAGTAAAACATCTTAACACCGCTATCCGGAGTGGGCCTGGAAGAGGATGCAGGTGTATTTTGCCAACGCACAGCGAGGAGGATGGATACACGAGTACACATTTCTTCAGGGATAACAATTTTGAGGTTTGCAGACGATGCGAGAGTTTTGTGGTCACCAAATTACCGCGACTACAATTAGCAGATAGCTTCTGTTTGGAAGTATGCCAGGAGAAAGCATTAACATTCATCTAACCACAAAGGCAAGTTCAGTAAAAGCTGCTGTGGTTTTAACTGGATACAGGATCTGTATTCCGATGAGCCAGAGATGGTACTTTTTGGCAACACTCCAGATGGGTTTAGTGTAATCTTAGTGTTTAATCTTATTGTTAGGATACATGGCATCAAGGACTCCATCTGCCAGGAAGCTCAAAGTAGCTCGTGATTAGATCTTCCAGCAGGACAGTGATCCAGACCATACATCCAATGTTTTAATAGCTACAAAATCAAGTTTGGGATGTGGCCACTCCAATCCTTAAACTACACCCTACTGTATACTGTACCTGTTGTTTTAACCGAAGTGGAAAAGTCTATAAAGAAGGACTTGACGACCCTGGAGAACTGGAGGAAGTTTTGTATTGAGGAGCGTTTTCAGATTCCTGGCTTTGTATTCTCTAAATCATCAAACAATAAATAAGAATATGGACGTTGCACAAAATGTAATTTTTTTTACAGGAATATTCCATGCAAGCATTTAACAGGGGTGCAATAATTGTTCCAACATCAGATTTTGTGAGGAAATGTATTTTAGTTTAGATATTTATAGAATATGGAGTTGCGGTGGCGTAGTGGTAAGTGTTTGCTGGGTTTCCTCCGGGTTCTCTGGTTTTGTTCCTCAGTCCAAAGATGTGCATGTTAGGCTAACTGGTGTTTCCAAATTGCCTGTAGTTTGAATGAGTGTGCACTTTTGTCCTGCCATCCTGTCCATTGTGTACCCCACCTTATACATACAGTATGTCCTCTGGGATAGACTCCAGGCTCCCCGCAACCCTGAACAGAATAAATGCTGCAGATAATGAACCTAATGAATAGTGAGTGAGGCTATATTACGGTCTTAAATGCTTGTTTGACAGTAATTTTTTTAAGACACTATACGGGCACCAAAGATCCTGGGGACTGAGCTTCTCGTCATGGATGGGATCGTTCAAAAGTTGGACCCATCTTACATTCATTCATCTTTTCTGCTACTTATCCTGTACAGGGTGGCAGGGGCCTGGGAGTGTTAGTGTTGACTGGAGGTCCCACCACAATTGTAAAATATGAATAAATACACTGGGCCTCATTGGTCTCCACGGTCCATAGTTGGACTACAGAGGTTCCTAGATGGATGGATGGGTGGATTTGTAGAATAAACGTATTTACTTGAGTTACAGATTCAATTTCTTCTATGTTTTCATAGTAAAATTAGGCTAATTGACCATAAATAAATATTTTTTCCATCCGTTTTTTTTCCTAGGACTGCACGATTTGATTAGTGCGATTATTTTGACATTTATTGCGATTGAGATTAAGACTACTATATGTAAGCACTTTAAATTTTATTAAGGGGGTTGTCATTAGTCTTTCGGGTTGTTCTCGTCTAGGGGGCGCCATAGCTGACTATCCAATCCGCACAACAAGTTGGCACAGGATTTACGCTGGATGCTCTTCGTGATGCACCCTCCCCCCCCCCCAATTTATTCGGGCTTGAGATCAGTATCTTGGGGTTGGGTGGGAATTGAACCTGGGCCTTCAAAACCCACCACTGAGCCAACTTCTATATAATACTGAAATTATTGGCAAATTCTACATAAATTCCAAACTGTCCGTATATTACCTGTAATTAATTCAGTAATTGTATAGGTTTGTGTTGCGATTGTATGCAGAACTATTTTTTGCTCATATTTACAGGGTGCCAATATTTCAAGCTAACTGTGTCTAGCTAAAAATAATATTTACGCTATATTAGAAATAGACATAAAATCTATTCTGTATACGGTATAAAATAGACCAGAAATCTATTCTGTGCAGTATATCTTGCAACAGTTGGATAAAAATAGTCCCCGGACACGAAATGGTCATATCGGATACGTTTACGTCGCATTGTGTTCCTTTAAATATAGGTGTGCTGTAGCAGAGAAATGTCACAGAATGGAGTGATTGTGGAGCGAAGCACTGGCAGCGTGTCTCTGATTGACTCAGGCAGGATAAAAGCCCAAGGCTGGCTCTTCTGACCTGTTCGCTGCGCTCGCCACACATAGAGAAGCAAAGTAAACCCAAAGCACCAGGGAGCTGAACAGTGTGAAGCCATTAAACCTCTTTGCCGGTATCCACATGCTCCTGCTTTCAGCTTTGTCTGTAACTGGGTTGAATAGAGGGAGTTGGATCTGGAACAGGTGCTTGAAAATAGCAACGGTGTGCTGCTATACAGGATGTGACACATTGCATGGTGACATTTATGTACTTCTGTTACAAAAAAAATTGCCGTGCTAAGAATAATGTATGTCCAACACTGCTTTACTGGTACACATGCTGTATATCGCTAAAATAGGTCTGCAAGGGTTGCATGAATTTCCTGTTTTTTTTGGTTTGTTTGTTTTTTTTAAACATTGATGCGATGCAGTGCAGTGTAAGCGAATAAAGGGGTTAGGCGACGAAATATCTGAAATATTTTATGAAAGTTTGAGATCTAGATGTGTGTAGTTATTCTGAAACTTGTTTGAAACTGTTCAGACTTTTTATAAAGAGAAGATCATGGTCATCATAAAGTGTAATTTGATGATTTAATGATTGTGCAATTGAGGGATGTTCGCCTTCAAAAAAGGTTTCTACATTCAGAGGGTGAAACACTTTACCCTTTGTAAGATTCCACATAAAAGTGTATGATGTCCAGCCGGGGCCAAAAGTTTGGAGAATGACTCCAGTATTAATTTTCACAAAGTCTGCTGCTTCAGTGTTTTTTTTAGATCTTTGTGTCAGATTTTACTCTGGTATACTGAAGTATCATTACAAGCAAAAGTCATGGTTTAATTTGCATAAAACAAACAAATCCTCAAAGTAAATATAATCATTTGCATCCTGAAAACATACAGTACAACTTTTTATCAGCGTTATGGATGCGACAGTAAAACGTTCAGGAGAGAACACAGGGTTTTGACAAACAATATGAATTTTGAAGACGACTACAGAAGACATTCAACTTTTTCCATCGGATGAATGGAAAAAGTTGAAACTTGAAAATGATTGTCTTTTTGTCTTTTTTTAAATATTTTTTTTTAAATAAACGATTTCGCATAAGCTGGTGTTAGGGATGTAACATTTTAAAAATAAAAAAATACAGAAAGAACATGGTGGAACAGTGTATTTTAATATACATTGAAAATAGCTTAAAATAGTAATTATGAATAGACAGACTAGAAAATGATTAAATCAGCAATGTTCCTGACTTTTCTTTTTTTTTGTCTGTTTTTTTTTTCTCTCCCTCACTTTTTCTTATTTTTCTTTGGAGCTTTTATCTTTTTTGTGCCTTTTTGTGCATTTTGATGCTCAGTACTGGACTTTACTTTTTAATAACTTAAATTACTTAAGTTAAAGTTTAGTCAGTATATGAGTATGTGGTATTTTAGTGGATCAGTAAGATTTGGTAGGAACTCTACGAAATATGCCTGCTTCGGCCCCATGATGAGGTCGAACCTTGCATAGAATTGCCCGTCAAGATTTTTCAGTTTTCAGCAGTAAAGTCTGAGTCTGTGCCCATGATAGCTCAGATGGCTTCCTGTTCTTGGCAGACACAAATGGAATCTGGTGTAGTCGTCTTCTGCTGTAGTGCATTCATCTAATGGTTTGATGTATTGTGCATTCTGATGCCTTCCTGCTCATCATGGTTGTAAAGCGTGATTAGCTGAGTTACTAAGAGGGTCAAAAATGAGCCGCACTTTAGTTATACTCAGACTCCTGTTGTCCGCACGTCTCATCAGCGCTTTGTCTTTGCAACTTAAAATACCCAAATGTAGTCAAATTAGACTACAATCAACCAAAAATAACATTAATAAACCTGTTTTTAGCCATACAGTATTTCACTGTTTTTAGGATTTAAATGTTTCTGTTCCAGCAGATTATTTTGCAAATTGAAAACAAAATTCGAAATAATCTGCGAACGTCTGTTTAAAAAAAAAAAAAAAAAAAAAGAAATAAAGAAAGCTGATTTACTTATAATACAGAGGAGTTTTTTTTTTTTTTTTTTTACCTGAAATTTGTCTGGTGTTTCTCAGAATTATAATTTGAACCCTCAAAAGAATATTTTTATGATGATTTCACATTACGATTAACATTTAAATGAATCCGTTGAAAAGGTTTTCATTACCTTTTGAACAACGCACCCACATTGGTTTTGCATTTAAAACCATGTTTTGAACAACGGCTCAGCTCCTCTCACCATCATTAATCCGCATCGTTCACGGCACACAATAACCCATCCGTCTGACAGATTTCAGTTTTACTCTTCCAGAAATCTCTTTGAAACGGCTCCAGACTCGTATATCGAGAACAATTAGCTCAGACACCTTTTTTTATGACTGTTTCCTCTCACCTCTTGGCAGTTATTCCTTCTCAATCACCTGGAACTTTCCCATTAATCTCGCATGCAGTTTCTCAGACAGCCCAAGCAAATGAACTCTTTTGGGAATACGAGTAAATCAATGTACATCAATACAGTGTCACAGTCTGTGTCTTCATTTAGCTCGCTTTAAAGTAGGATTCTTACCATGCATAATCATGTACATGCCAACTTCAAATCAAAACGCTTCGTACTCTGTGACTTTGAGATCTGGTTGCAGTTTGTTCCAGCTGCTTGTAGGAGACTCTCTGGAGTGTTCAGGGGGCACAGATGGGTAATGTGCAGTGCTCACAGTGCTTGAACAGAGTGTCTACTTAAAATACACGAATTTTGAAAGTGTCCTCACACAGCATAAATGTCAAAATGGTTTTATTGAACACACTGAGCAGTTTCATGGCAATGGAACCTTGAAAATGTGTAGCGTGGTTTACTTTCCCGTTCCCTTAATGGCTCATCTTCAGAGGATGGGTGAAGAAGCTGGATCTGTTTGAAACGAGTCTGGAACCGTTTCGAACTGATTTCTAGAAGAGTAAAACTGGGAATTTTGTCAGCTGGCTGTGTGATTATACAAAATTTGTTTTCACTTACAAATAAATGAAGGGTCTATAATTATTATGATATGTTTATTGTAATGGATAGAGACAGAATGAACTTTCTTTTGGCTTCTCCCGTCAAGGGGTCGCCAAAGCGGACCACCCGGTTCCGCACAGCAACTTGGCACTGGTTGCCCTTCCAAAAATCCAGAAAAAGCACATGATGCAAATCAATTTATAGCATTTATATGTCAGTGAGTAAAGTAAGTATTCAATCCTCCAATGAACAATAATTCTGACTCATGTGGCAACACTGATTTAGAAGGTTTAAGAAGGTGCCCTACTGACAACTCATTATGTGTATAAAAGCCACCAGTCCACAGAATCTCTATCTTCCTTTCAAACCTCATGACCATGGGCAAGACCAAAGACCTATCAAATCGAAGGACGTCAGGGACAAGATTGTAGACCTGCACAAGGCTGGAATGGACTACAAGACCATCAGCAAGGACTTTGGTGAGAGGGAGCAACTGTTGGAGCGATTATTCGCAAGTGGAAGTAATACAAAATTCAGTTCAATTCAATTTTATTTCTATAGCGCTTTTAACAATGGACATTGTCTCAAAGCAGCTTCACAGAAATGAAAAGAAAATGAAAAGAAAATTTATGGAAGTGTATATGTGTAAGAAAAATTTGACTAGATAATGAGATTGTCCCTGATGAGCAAGCCAAGGGTGACGGCGACAGTGGCAAGGAAAACCTCCCTGAGATGGCAATAGGAAGAAACTTTGAGAGGAACCAGACTCAACATCGAACCCATCCTCATTTGGGTGATAACAGATAACAGAAATTGTATAACATCATGTGTGTTATGCAGCTGAACGTTCGATATAACAAAGTTCTTTAAATTAACATGAAGTCCAGTTCAGCACAGGGATGAGTCAGCAGGTGCAGAGGGCAGATGGGCTCTGGATCACTGGGAGCTCAGGAGCAGCATGTGTAGCTCCAAACCAACATGAAGAAGAATCCAGCTGGAGCAGGTTCTTCTCTGGATGCCTCAGGAACCTCGCAGGGTTGGCCTCTGTCTACTGAAGCTGGCACAATCTCTAGATGCCTCAGGATGGGTGGAAAATAACTATCAATCGCCCTCGATCTGGAGCTCCATGCAATATTTCCCCTCATGGGGTCCAGAACTACACGGGAGGAGCTTGTAAATTTGAGGCCACAGTCACCAAACAAACCATGGATTGAAATCCTTCAGAGATGGAGGGTCCTCCTCCTCAAGAAGGCACATGTACAAGGCCTGTCCAAAGTGCTGTGATCAGATGAGACCCAAATTGAGCTCTTTGCCATCAACTCGACTAACGCTTTTGGAGGAAGAAAAATGCTGACTATGACCCTAAGAACACCATCCCTACAATCAAGCACAGAGGTTGAGAATCTTTTACAATAAACCTATGATAAACATTATAGAATGACACATAGAATGTAAGTGGACAAACTACCAAAGAAAATCTGTAGCGGATCAAATAATTATTTTCCCCTATATATATTTATGAATGCCAAAAGCTAATGTTATGTATTTTTGATGCATTCAGTGTCATTTATCTCAATTCTCTCCAATAGGAGAAACTACAAAGCCATAGCTAAAACTTTAAACATGACTGGTTCAAATATGGAGGTGAAAATTTGCTGTCACTTTAATAGGGAGGTACGGTGTAGTCGAGATATCATTTTCATTTTCCAGTCCTTTCCGAAGCCATAGCTGTCGAATACACGTGGTGAGAAATCACGCATGACAATAAAAACAGTCGCACAAATCAACATGTGAACGTGGTTCCACTTTCACACACTGGAACATAGAGATTCTAAATTGTCTTTGAGATCAGCTAAGACTGTTATATTGATTGATGTTTATATTTATCTTTCAAATATCTAATTTATCTTTGTTTTTAAATCTTTGAAAGGTAGTTAAATGTCAGTCCACACTGAAATGTACATCTGAAATGTACGCGAGTTATATATAAATAAAAAGCAACAATTTAATGAAAGGCTGTGACTTTGGCTACTGCTCTGCCATATACCTTTTTTTAAAGCCAGGGAATAATAATAATAATAATAATAATAATAATAATAATAATAATAATTGAATAGCTTGCCTTTTCTAAAACTAAACCAGCAGGAGATGCTGATGGTATTTCGTGTTCAGAGCTTGGACTTGTTAGCTCTAGTCTGTGGTCTACCTACCATATAGGGATCATGGAGAAGTGTGTATGTTTACTGCATGTGTATGGACTGTACGTTCATGCCCCAGAGCGTATTCTATACTACAGATTGGCCCACATATGGAAAGGGCCTGCTCAGTGTGCAGACTGTGGTTAGTGTTTACGCTCGCTCTCGCTCTTCTGCTCTTTTGCTGTGACATAGATTTCAAAGAATAATTACCTTTGCCACGAGGGGGGTCTAGCGGGTGAATTGGAAAAGGAGAGGGGGGGGGGGTAGTATAAAAGCAAGGAGACGCTTTGATCCCTTTTGTCTGCCCTTGTCACATGCTAAAGCAATTAAAAAGTGGGTGGATGTGAGTGTGACCAGAACAATTCTGTCATGGCTTTCATTATGACTGTTTACAGCTGGGGAAGGAGAGTCCCCTCTGCTCTGGGAGCTTGCATTCCTGTTAACCCCCATTAGCCTTCTGTATTAGAGAGGATTAACTGCATACAAATGGCAACATTACTCACTGTCCTCCATCACACCCTTCACGTACAGTATATATGATGGGTTTCACTGCAAAAGACCACAGATGCCATTTTCGGATTTTCCATCAATCTGGCAAATTACTTTTTCTCAGACACACAGAGTTGTCTGTTTTGGCTAACAGCAAATGATGGCAAAATACCAAAATTATGGTAATGCATTTATAGCTTTATTGCAAACTAATACAAAAAAATCATACACAACTGACCAAAATATTTTTGACGTAATAGTTTGCCATTGGTGCTGTACAACACTCAAAGTGTTTGAGTTCTCTCAACACTTATCTATAATGGGAACACTTTTATTAGTTTGTAGTTTTATTTATGTACGTATTTATTTATTTAGCATCTTTTGCAGTAAATGACTTTTCTCAACTCTGACAATGGGTTTTTGTCGTGGGTTTCACTGCAAAATGCTATAAATTTTTGGGTTTTCCATCAATCTAGCAAATTACTTTTCCTCAGGCACACAAAGTTGTCTGTTTTGGCTAATGGTAAATGATTGCACGGCATCAGTTTTACCAAAATTATGGTAATGCATTTATAGCAGTTTACAAAATAATACAAAATCATACAAATCTGACCAAAATATTTTAACATAATAGTTTGTGCTGTATAACACTCAAAGAAGCACAATACTAATGTCTATGCATATTGTATAGTATGGTAACACTTTAATTCTTATTTATTTGTTTATTTATTTATTCATGTTTTGCAAAAATATATATATAATTTTCACTGGGATAAGAATGGGTTTATTTCTAACAATTGGGTTTTTGCCATGGGTTTCACTGCAAAATGCTATTTTTGTGTTTTTCCCTCAATGTGGCAAATTACTTTCCTCAGGCACACAAAGATGTCTGTTTTGGCAAAATGCAACAGTTTCATCAAAATTATTAGTTCATGATTCTGATGTAGCACATTTCTTGCACATTTCACATTTCTTGTTTGCATATAAACTGGAGACGACCCTGTACTTTAGGCCATGGACACTGCTGACAAACATCTCATATCAGTTCATACTCCCTGTTTCAAATCATACTGCTGCCGTCATACCAGCGCTATATTTTTACATATTTATGTTTTTATATTTTTATACTTGTTTATATGTAAAATTACACTTTAATTTTGTAAGTGCTGTTCCTGTGTATTTTAAATATAAATTTTGCAAACGTCATTTGTAGCTTTTTATTTTATTGCAATTTCAATTTTAGTTTGTATAGTTTTCTATTTTTAGGTTACTGATAGTCGTGTATGACTTTCACTGCATGTCATATTGTGTAATGTGACAAATACTACAAAAAATAATACAAGAAATCATACAGATATGACCTAAAAAGGATTGATGTACTATTTTGCCATTTGTGCTTAAAGAAGCCATGTTCATTTTTATGATATAATTTTTTTTTAATTAGTTTTTGTATTTTTTTGCAACTTTTGCAATAACAGATTTTTCTCAAAACTGACAATGCATTTTACCTTGTTTTTGCCACAGGTTTGACTACAAAATGATTTTTTGGCTTTTTTTTTCAATCTGGCAAATTGCTTTCCTGGGGCACAGTAAGCCAAAGTGATTTTTTATTTTTTATTACAAATTTTTTGTTTTATAAAATACTGTGATGTCTCCTCTGCGGCAAGCTGGCCTAGTGGTTAGCACTGTGGCCTTGAACCTCCGGGTTCGATTCCCGCCTTAGGGTCTGTGTGTGTGGAGTTTGCATGTTCTCCCCGTGCTTGGTGGGTTTCCTTCAGGTACTCTGGTTTCCTCCTACAGTCCAAAGACAGGCAGATTAGACTGATTGGTGTTCCCAACTTTCTAACTGTGTTTGCATTGAATGTTTTTGGACTTTTTTACTCTTAAACACCTGTATGAAATATCTCTATTATAATAATTTCTATCAGTGTTTTTTGTTGTTGTTGTTGTTTGTTTTGCATTGCTTCATGTATACTCATGTTAATCAGTTTTCCTTCGCTAGCAATGTTCAGATTTTACTGTTCTTGTATCATGCTATAGATTCGCTCATACATAACTGTTTCTTGGCATGAATAACAAGCAGGTGCTATTTTTATGAAATGAATGACCTCCAGTTGTGTCAGTGCTTCACAGAGTTGCCACCCACTAATACAGGGACAATCAACAAAATCTTTTGGAACTTTATTTTCATAATAATACCTTCCAGAAGTCTGGATAAGCAACGAAAATGGTTCTAGTAGTTACTGTACACATTGCAGCTTAACCAACAGTTTAAGGGAATAAATAGGACAAATCAAAAACCTCATCCTTATTAAGCATTTACAATTCATCGAACTGCTTTTTAATCAGCTTTAAACATTATCGTTATGTTGTTACTCAGATAAGATAAGTAAAATCTTTGAAAATCGGTCAAAATGGTTCCCTTCCTGATGTACGTACTGTCCATACCCCTGTCCTAGTCTCTGGCCTGATGAGATTTCTTTATTTACTGTAAATAATTTACCTAAATGCATTTGAATGCATTAAACCACAAAAGATCAGGGTTAGAAATCTCCAGTCAGTGAACTATGCATAATATTTTTCTTTCTGACATTCCAGACATGGCTCGCCAGTTGGTGACCCTGCTCTGATGTGTTCTTGATAATATCCCAGGAATTGTTCTAGGTCACATCCTGAATGATTGCCATATCATGTTTTTTTTTTCCTCTGGAATTTGACTTGCAATCACACTTAGGCTTTCCTAATTTGGGAACAGCTTCTCTTAGACTTGATCTACTGTATTATGAAACAGCTGATCATAGTTCAGAGTAGTTGACCCACAGTGCAGGGTTGCAATCGGTGCAGCAGTTATTTATGCTGAATGCTAAGAGCAATCTCGGTGTGCCAATCTAAATTGGTTTGCTGGAGCTGGCTGTTTATTTTCATGGGCTGGATTAGAATATAAATGCAGGCATCAGAAAATGACCTTTAAAGCATGGGGGAAAAAATCACCGTCTCCGTGGGACTAGAAGAACGTAGGCATTCCTTATGAGAGGATTTGCTGAGCTGGCATTGGTGCATGAAAGAGTGCTAATGATCTCCAAGCTAAAGACAGTCGATAGAAGACGACAGCTAATGATGAGGACGACCTCATCGGCCCCCAATCACCGGGAATGCCATCGGTCTGAATTAACCTGTACCTTTCACTTAACCTTCCTTCTGGTCATCTTTCTTTCAACAGCTAATCTCACATTGCATGCCTAATTCAATACTTATTTAATACATAAGAAGTGTAGAAGGTAACCGAAAAGGCACTTGTGTGTTGTTTACCCACAGCATTCTTATATTCAGACCTGTTCATATCATTTGGGCATTGTTCATTTCACTCGAGATGCCGTCACACTCCTAATTTGTGATATCTGCAACCATTTCTATTACAGAGACACTGTTTTACTAGCAAGAAATATCATATCCGATGACACCCAACCAGATTCACTGAATTAATTTGCGTCTAGAAGGTATTACATGGCATAATAAATGTGCTCACTATTGTTACTGGAAGCAAACTGTTCCTTATGAAAGAGCTCCTGCATTTCAGAGATGATTTTAGCAGAAGTAATGCAAAAGAAATTAGGAGAATCGGCAGCTCGGGCCCGTCAGGGTGTGGCTCCGCAGGGCTTCTAGGGGTGTCCTGTGGTGTCTGGCACTAGGATGTTTATCATCAGCAGATCCTTTGGGTGCTGTGCTGTAGTTTTTAATGTCTAAACAGTGTTGTGTTTAATCATTCTTGCTGTGTTTTTCTTGGCATACATGCAAACATGGATACATCAATTATGATATTGGCACATTAACACTGAGCATCAATTATATACTGGTAAATTGGTGACAGGATTATGAGCCTGTCCGCTCAAATCCCAGAGAAAAGCCAGTCCTGGCCACTACAGAAACGCACAAGAACACCCAGTGCTCCACATCCCACTACACATGGGGCACATGGCACACAAAGCGCCCATGGCTGCCAACCCGGCCTTCAAGCTCCCCAGATCCCAATTCGAACGAGCACCCCTGGGATGCACTGGACAAACACGTCCAATCCACTTCACAGCACCCAAATGATCTGCCGCTAAAGTCCTGGTATCATGCAACTGCAAGTGTTTACACGATCTTCATTCAGGGTTTTTTTGGTTTTTCCCCCCATCATATTTCAAAAGTTTACAGTTCTGTACGATCCTTCCAGGTTTTGATATTGTAGTAATCATAGGGTTCTTAACCCAGGTCCAGTGAGTTTAAATCTCCTTAGTTGTTTTCTTTGCTTGATGCAGCACTATAATTTGACCCTTCTGAAAATGGCGACTTTTTTTGCGGGGGCCAGGTAGTGTACTGTACAGTGCTCTTAACCATTTAACTCAGATCTCGGAATCCATAGATTCTTGTAGTGCACCGTAGAGCTATTTGTAAGTCATCATACTGGTTTCAGTTGTGTTGGTCTGATTTACTTAATGGGAAAGTATTGTGTGTATGAGACCACCTGGACATAATGAGTCAGGCAGGATAACACCCTGTAGAAAAAACAAACAACATGGGTGTGTATTACAGTATGTGTGCGGCTATATTAAAGAGTCTGCATGTTGGAAGGAAGCAGTGTTGAAATAAAGAACGCTCGTTTGTGCACTGTTGTGTGCTCTACAAAAGTATATAAGCTATGTTTTATACTAGGTTCATATCCCAACTGCATTGTTCTTGATGCTTAACGCAGGGTTGAATTTATTGTTTGGGTTTTTTTTTTTTTTTGTATTTTCCTTTCCCATCTTCCTACTGTGGTACGTGGCAATCTCATAAACTTTATGATGGTTTGGATAAACTCTGACTGAGCAAAGAAAACACAAGAACATGATAAAGCCGCCCAAAGGAATCGCACTCCCAAGTGAGCTGCACAAACAAATCAGTTTAGAGAAAAATTGAGGGGCTGATGTGTGCCGAGTCCCTGCAAAAGGCTCTAATCACATTTGTCACCAAAGTCGTTGTATATACGTAGCTGAGATGTTTCCGAGAATACTTTGTAAACCATTTGGTGGATGGGTGTGTATACATAGTGTATAAAAGCCTTATTGGTAGTTGAGGCAAATGACACTGCTTACCCTCAACCACTGCTTTTTAAATGTCAAGAGACATTAGGTCCGTGGTGAGATTGCAACACTCGTGAAGTTTCACTCGGTTACTGCAATGACCTGAAGTGGCACTCTAATTACAGGTTGGCCAGAAGATGGTTTGCCATAACACTCCACATTGGGCTGGGGGAAAAAGAAAAATCTTCCCTAAACACTTGTCCCGGCAGCCTCGTCTATCCCCCCTCTACGAAACCCTGATTAAGATCTCCAGTGGTGGCTGCAATTATAGAAGCCTGGACAACAAAAGCTGTCAAGAGCGGCAAGCTCAGACAAGTCTGTCTTTTTGTGAACAAACCCATATGAACAATTGGGTTCTGGGTCTCATCCGGCTGAGTGTGTGCTTTGTCAGCAGCTGTCCTGCTGTCCTGATAATGAAATAACTTGCTAGTATGTAAGGCTTTTAGGTGAGACCTCTGTCAATAAAACATATGGAGATATTCAGTAATGAGCTGTCCAGAAGAAGGAGGAATGCTTAACCTTGCAGCTGTCTACAGGATTCCCTCAGGCAGGCAGCTATCTGCAAACTAGGTACCAGGTTGTTGTTTTTTTTTTCCCTCCTGCTATCAAGTTGTCTTGGATTGCATATCAGATACATAATTAATTGGGAAGTGTGTGTTTTCCAGTTGACTAAACCTCTGAACACTAGCTTCTTCATGAAAATTAGAAATTGAGCTTGTCCATCTTCTGGTCAATGTTGCAAA
Source organism: Clarias macrocephalus (assembly GCA_011419295.1). Classification (NCBI taxonomy): domain Eukaryota; kingdom Metazoa; phylum Chordata; class Actinopteri; order Siluriformes; family Clariidae; genus Clarias; species Clarias macrocephalus. Next base: position 170,431 of record JAAGKR010000160.1, read on the forward strand.
GATCAGGATCCCTGAAACACTCTGCACGAGTTGGGTGTACACTCTGGATTGGGACACCAGTTCCGTACCAAAAGTTTGGAGAATGACACAAATATACATTTTTCACAAAGTCTGCTGTCTCAGGCTTCAGTGCTTTTAGATCTTTTTGTCAGATGTTACTATGGTAACGACTTCTTCTTTCGGATGCTCCCATTAGGGGTCGCCACAGTGGATCATTTGTCGCCATCTAACTCTGTCTACCACATTTTCCCATGTCACTCCAACCTTCCGCGTGTCCTCTCTCATCACATCCATAAACCTTCTCTGAGGCCTTCCTCTTCTCCTCCTGCCTGGCAGCTCCATCTCTAACATTCTCCTCCTGTTATACCCCACATCCCTCCTCCGCACTTGTCCAAACCATCTCAATCTGGCCTCTCTATAAGTTTGTCCCCAAACCGTTCTACCTGCACTGTCCCTCCAATATACTCATTCCTAATCTTGTCTATTCTCGTCACTCCCAGAGCAGCATCTTCAGCTGTGCTACCTACAGCTGTGCTGTGCTTTTAGGCTACATCCTGATTGATCGCATCCCATTCTTGCCTAATCAATGCTTGTCAGAATTTTTGTTTTTGCTCCTCCACTGCCTCTTGAGGATTGACCCCGAATTTGTGATCGGATTAAAGTCTGGTGAATTTACTGTCCATGGACCCAACATTTAGATGTTTAGTTCTCCAATTTACTTAGTTATCACTTTTGCCTCATGACGAGGAGCTCCATCATGCTTTAAAAGGCATTGTTCATCAGCAAACTGTTTTTGTATGGTTGGAGTGAGTAAGTAGGATGTTCTTGTACCATTCTTTATTCATGGCTGTGTTCTTGGGCAAAATTGGTGAGTGAGCCCAGTTCCTTGGCTGAGAAGCGACCTCACACATGAATGGCTTCAGGATGCCATCAGTCCTGTGTCATGCATTTAAGTATACCATAGTAACATCTGACAAAAAGGTCTAGCAGACTTTTTGAAAATTAATATTTGTGTCATTCTCAAAGCTTTTGGCCATGGCTTTATATAGTAAGTGGGATAAAAGCAAGATCAAAGAATCTCACATGGATTTCATTCGAGAAGGAAATCATGCGAGACCGAAGCTCCGAGCTCAGGATCGAACCCAGGATGCTACACCACTTTTCCACAACGAGTAAGGATTGTTCAGTAAATTACCATTAATCAACCAAAAACAACATGTTTTGTGACATGCTAGTCCACTCTATGATGATGGCATGAAAAAAAAAATAAGCGGAGGTGCGTATACTAGGCCGCGCAACTCATTTTCTTTTCCTCTAATGAAGAATGAAGGATTGCAGAGTTTTTTTTAATTATTATTATTCCTTATTTTACAGTATGACAACCTGTCCTCACCTTTTACTGGATGTACTCGAGGGGAAAAGACTACAGAGGCCCCTGTGGTGAAAAGTGGATGATGACAAATAATGTAAAGCGTAGAGTGTAGATCAAAATGCAGGGCACGCGCATGCTGACACAGTTCACGCACGGACAACCACATGGCAGCGCACAGACCTAATATTTCCATTGATTTACTTTCCTCAGTGTTGAATTGTTTTTCTTGTGTGTGTGTGTGTGTGTGTGTGTGTGTGTGTGTGTGTGTGTGTGTGTGTGTGTGTGTGTGCCGGACCTAATGGGCTTGGTCTGCTGTACTGTGCTGTGCAGTGCAGTATGCTCTGTGTCAGGGCTGATTAGAGGCACACAGAGAGAGAGAGAGAGAGTGTGTATGCCAGGGCTAGACGAGCATGGCTGATTTACCAGCTCGGCTAGATTGCGTCTCCTGGCTTGCCCGTGTCTGTTGTCTTATGTGGTTAGCTGTGTTAAGAATAGTGGTAGGGGGGGAGGGGGGGATTAAAATCCTGTGAATGAATTGGCTTGTTTGTTGCTGCATGTTGAATTTCTTTTTAAAGAGTGATTAAGCACAACTGACTCATTTCCCTTTTGTCTGCCTTTTTTTTTTTCTCCTCCTCATCTTGAGTTACAGCACAAGTGAGTCCTGCTTCCCACGAACGGAACGGTTACTGGAGACACGTAAAAGGAAAATTGTTTTCACATTTGATCACTGCTTCGTTGAGCTTTTTTCCCAGAGCTTCTAGCAGCTTTTAATTGTAAAAGATAACAAGGACACTTCCTTCACTTTGTGTATTTGTTCAGCAGACGGTTGGTGTGTAAGTGACTCATCCTGGGGGGGGGTTTTGTTTTGTTTTGTTCTGTTTAACCGTTACCTTTATCCGGCTGGCCCCTGGTAGGATACGCCATGCACACAGAGGTGTGTTTGCTGAGCCAACAGTTCGTATCATCCTGCTCGTGGGAGGAATAAGGAAAAGTTAAACTAACAAGGTGTGTATCCCCGTGATTCAGAGGCAAGTGGGTGTCGGATTAGGCATCATGGTGTGTTAAACCTCGAGTCATTTTCTCACCCTCTCATTAAGCTAAACTCATTTCACCCTTACGGCGTGCTCTCAGATTGATGCAGTTTGGGAGATGATGGCCCTTTATTGATTGATTTATTGATTTAGTTTGGCTGACGGGAGGTGACGAGCAACTGACATTTCAGAAAAGCAAGGAGGCAAGTCGTCATGGCGACATCCAGTCCCCAGGTTCCCTATGCACTCATAGTATTAATATTTATCATTCAGTTGCTTGGCAAACATACTTGGGATGCGACCTACATAGTTGACAGTCGTTAATGTATGAATTCATAATGTACACAGAATCTAATGTGTCCTGATGGCTGTCCAAAAAGTTTCTGATCCCTTTTACAGGCCGCGTGAAAAGTAACTAGGCATTAAATATTGGTAATGAAGTCAATATTTCTGATACAAATTGATTAAAACAAACCGTACATGTACTTTATTACATTAGGAAAATGAAATCTAATGAAAGAAAATTTCAGCGTTGGCACCGGAGGCATCAACCAGTTTCCTCAAATGGTCGGGGATGGACCTTCTGCAGGAAGTCCTACAGTGTGTCCTCCAGCATTTTCCAGGACGTTGTCTGAACAGCCTCCAAGAAGTCCAGATTTCCCTCCATGTGTTTTTTTTTTTTCCTGTGGGGCTACGCAAAAGCCTCGCACACTGGAGGACTTGGAGGCTGTACATTTGCACAATTTGTTTCAATATATTTGTATTAGAAATATGAACTTACCAGTGTTTAAGGCCTGGTAAGTTACTTTTCACCCACCCTGTGGATTTCAACCTTCAAAAGTTCTGTATGGCCAAGAGTTCGTGGTCAGACGATCATTACACCCATACTGTATGTCTCCATATATTGAACATCCTGTTCCAGATCCAATTATTCATTGCTGGTATTTAAGCTTCCACTTTTCCTGGAAGGCTTTCCACTAGATTTTTGAGCTATTCAGCTACAAGATCATTGGTGAAGTCCGACATTGATGTTGGGTTTGAGGAGGTCTGGAGTGGAGTCAGTGTTCCAGTTCATCACCAAGGTTTTCAGTAGGTCTGAGTTCTACACTTGTGTTCATGCAGTCCAAACCTTCTGACCTGTTCGATTCAGTTTTATTCGGGTTATTTCCTAACACACAGTATGCCAGTTGATCAGTCCCTGCTAGCAGATATCACCCAAATGAGGATGGGTTCCCTGTTGAGTCGAGGTTTCCTCGTCACCGTTGTCCTCGGCTAGCTCATTAGGGACAAAATTGATCATTTATACATGATGTACACTTTTCAAACTCATTTAAAAATGTTTTTTTTTTTTTTTTGATTCTGTAAAGCTACTTTGCGACCATGACCGTTGTTAAAAGCGCTATAAAATAAAACTGAATTGTCTTCATGGAGCTATAACACACACAGACATTCTGTACGATTGTGTACTTCACACATTGTGGAAACACAAACAACAGACACGGGTGTGATGGTCATGTGGAGAGTTATCCACATGCTTTTGGCTGAATATTGTATAACATATAAAGAATTTATACACCAACAAAGACGAACCAGGAACACAAAGTTAACTGTCTTTAAACTAAACGCATCACCCTCTCTGATGGCCTTCAGTCGTTTGTTTTCTTTTCATTTCCTTTGTTCTTTTGTATAATTCAGTCCTTCCTTACCCACAGCCTTGATAATTAAACATAAACTGGACTTGAGACTTAAGTAGAATTTCCTGCCTTAGGAAAAAAAAAAAAAACAAAGCAATGGGGTTGGGGTATTTAAGAAGGGACTGTTCTTGTAATCATCCGAAGTGACTCAGCCAAAATTCCAACCAACACCCACACTCTTAGACGAGTGCGTACGTTTTTTTCTTTTTTTTTTTCTTTTTCTTTTCCCAGACAAGTCTTATGATGAATTAGTTTCGGATTTAATTACAGAACCTTAGAGTTCACTTCCCCACAAAGCCCCGGGTCGAGCAGTGCTCCAGAGGGAAGGAAGCGCAGTGCAGTATTTTGAGATAAAGGCAATCTTTTTCTTTTTTTTTTTTTTTTTAATCTCTTCAATATGCTTAACCTGGCATATTATTTGTCTCACTTTCTTCTTAGTACATGATCAGCTATTAATATTTCACCTTCACTGCCCGTAAGACATTGTGACATGCTTGTACATGTTTTTTTTTTGTTTTGTTTTCTCCCCCACCTCGTTTGATCACGACCTCGTTCGGTGTACAGTTTATGGATGCAGAAAAACAAGTACGTTTGCTGATTAGATCCTTTTTGAAGTCTGCTGTAACCATCATCAAGGGGGAAACAAAGTCTTTCTGTAGTATCGTCATAACGAGTTCAAGGAAACCTACTGTACGGCATCTTAGTTCGTCTCTCTCTTTTATGCTCTTTTTATTTGTATTTTTTTTTTCTATTCCATACTACTTTATTTATTTCACCGTGTCCGTCAGTCTGCACTGCCGCTCTTTATCAGAAAATATCAAATTGAGTGCCAGCAATATGGGAGTCCAGTGAAAAGACAACAATGTCTTTATTTTTTGTCTCCCCCCCAGCTCACGGAGCAAAGTCATTACTCACCAATGCATCTCAAGGTTATGAAGATGCAGCGTGCAGTCAAAACATTAGGATTCCTTCCTGGACCCATTTCCTGGCCGACATGGATGGCTGCCGCTGAAAGTGCAAAGTTGTCACAATTTAGGGCTCTTTTGAGAGTTTCTCGCTACAGATCAAAGCCTAATGAGCTTCAGCGACTCTCAGATTATCTCGGGTCGGGTTTACTCGACTTTGCACCACACAATAGCGCCAGCGTAGCGAGGGGGGAAAATGTTGATTACAAATTGTTTTTATTAACGTGTAATGTAATTGCTGCTGGCAAATAAGAATTGGTGCAAAAGTGTAAATGGTATTATTTCCCTTATCAACCTAGTGTTGTTGTTTAGTTTTCCTTTTTTTCACCTACCAGCAGATATTGAGAATAGAGGCGGCAGGCGCAACCTCGGTTTATTACGCGGCTTTGCTAATGTGCTGTTTTTGCCGTAATGTCATTAGCGGAAGAAGCGGAGATTAGCTCTGCGAGGAAATTCGAGGTATGCAGAGAGTTATCATGATCTGGTTGAAGCAGGCAGGCTTGTTCAGGCTAAATAAATTATCACAGGAGCTATTTTTACACTGAAATATAAATGCAGTAGTCCTCCGAGCCGGAGCCGAGAGTCTATACTCAGAGCGACGTTAGGGAATACAACCCACCCCTTATCTGCGTGCTCACAACTTTCCACTCTTCCTCGTTATCCGTTCCTGCGTGCGCTCTATCTTTTAATGCCCTCCTTCTTTCAAGGGTATATTGCGAGAGCGTAAAACCAGATTTTATTTGTAAATTTTATTAGTAAGGTATTATTGGAATTTGAGTATTGAATAAAATACCGACCGGGTTTAGCTGTTTTAGAAAAAAGATCTACGAGTGTGTGCAGTGCGATGCCAAAAGTTCATTATTTTGCAATGAGAGTACGTCAAGAAGTGTACCATTCCTCTTACGTTACAGCAATAAGCCATGCATCCGTTACCTTGTGGGAGGGGCCTGGAGCCTGTGCCAGTCTGGATGGGGTGCTAACCCATTACAAGGCACATGCATGTTTTTGCACTTTTTTGGTGGGTGCAAACCCACCAAGCCCAGGGAGAACATCCAAACTCCTTGAACGCAGAGCGGAGATGAGATTCAAACCCCACACCCTGGAGGTGCGAGACGACGGTGATATCGATTGATCCACCATAAAGCAAAATGTTGCAATCAAAAAAAAAAAAAAAGTTGCAATCAAAAAAAAAAAAATGTTGCAATCACACAACTTAATGAAATATTTATGGTTACTCCTAGTCTTGTGAAAGAGCAGCAGCCAATGTTCCTCAAAACAAGTTCGTTCCTGTTAATGCAGTTTCTCTTTTTTTTTTTTTTTCGAAAATACCAAGTCGTGTCAGAAAACTGATTGTTTGAAAAATGCTGACATGCTAATCTCTTCTAAGAAAACTTTACCACATTAAACTTTGTTAGGCAAGATTATGGTTACTTAATGCACCTTTATTGCATCACCAGGGTCCGGATTTGATTCCCGCCTTGTGGTCCATGTTTGTCATGGTCATGGAGTTTGCATGTTCCAACCCATAATCTGCATGTCTTTGGACTGTGGGAGTCCCCGGAGGAAACCCACCAAGCACGGGGAGAACATGCAAACTCCATGTCCACAGACCCCGAAGTGGGACTCGAACCCAGGTGTAAGACCACAATGCTAAACACTGTTTTTCCAAACGAGTTTTCTTAGCAAATTATTAAATTAATCAGTGTTGTTGCTTTTTTCCCTTTGAACCTTTAGGCTATTATAGCAAATGTAGATCTCACAAATCCTTGTCTAAGTTGTTACTTTGGAAATGGTAACATATTAAAACGAGTGCATTAACGTGAACCTTGGAGCTGACTACTCACTGAGCCACAGTTATAGAAAACTACAGCCAAAACACAGCTTTAGTGCTGATTTTATTATTAGTGCAGCTTTAGTGGTTATTTTTAACTTTTTTATGTTACACATGCAATACAGAAATCTGTGTGCCAAAGAAGCTGCTTCTGAAGTTTACGCAACATGAAAGTGACCCATCTATCTTCTCTAAAAATGTTTAATGCTCACTTCAGCCGTTTTGGAGAGATGATTTTATATGTGCCCTAAAAATGGCCATTTTTCAGTGTTTATACTGTCTCACTTCAAACAATAAATATTTTAAAATGCACATTATTCATATTTATTTGAGTATTTGGTGTCTGAAAACTATTGGTGAGTTTTGGTGTGTGGAATTGGTGTAAGCTTCTACTGTAGAAGCATATGACCTGTAAAAAACTGTTGCTTACATTAAAGCATTCTGTGCAAAAATAAGGATTTTTTCCCCCAAATTACTAATAGTGGTTTTGTTTAAATGCTCAAAATTATACACATAGCTTATATTATGTGCCAATAAAATTTATAAAAGTAGAGTTTGACATAAAATAGCTTTTTGTAATCTGCCCAGTAATTACTGTGAACACGTACACCCTTTAGAAAAATTCCAGGGTGACCTCAGTGCTTTGCATAAGCGGTGTTTTTTTGTAAAAGCTTAAAAAGCAAAAGTTTGTAGAGTCCGTAACCATGTCAAATTCATGTTGCAATATCTTAACGATTTAGCGTTTTAGAGTAATACACTTTTTCAGGTTTGTCTTATCATGTGAAATCTAAATTGGCCAAGTTTCATCTGAATGACAGTTAAGATCTTTGGAAGATTTGAATTCAAAAAGGTTCTGGACACGACGGACATAAAAGGCCATGAAATAGTATTTGCCTTTTTTTTTTTAAATCTGATTAAAAAAATGCATATTTACAAACAACGAAGCATGAATGGAAGATAAGAAGCTGATCCAACATGATCCAATCTGAAAATTCACTTTTTCACCTTGTTGAGACACTTTTTAGCACCGATACCATGTTTTGGCCGTTTAGCATTTTCTGACCAATCAGAATGGAGTATTAATCAGCGCTGTGGTACTTAAGCGCAGCCAACATTTTTACTTCTTCCTGCAAAAGTTATATAAAATATTAATGGCACTAACCACCTAGACCACCTTAATAGACTGTTGCTAATCACTGGCTGGAAGTGAATTATGCAAGTTAATCATGAGAAAGTAAGTGTTGTTTCAGGAGAAGCTGGTGTTTACCTGTGTCAGACAAAGCCTTCCTCCATGGCCCGCCGAGTACAGCCAAGAACAGCACCAATAAATCACAGAACGCAAAGTTTCCTTCCTTTCAGAGATGATTCCAGCTTCTGTCATCGCGGAGTCCCTGGACGTCGAGCTTTATTCATCTCTCATTGTTTTCTCGGTGTTTACAGTAGAGCTGGCAAATTAGGTTGCACCATGCGTAGCAGTTTTATCATAAAGCCCATTTCTTTTAAACCTATTTATACAGCGGAAAATATAACTCCAGGTCCGTGCTCTAGACACGTTTCCCTCCTCCCTCCCTCACTCCCTGCTTAGTTTATTAGTGAGGAGAAAGGCACGGAAAGAGAACGCTGGCTAAGGTGCAGTATTGCCCCTTATTCTTACCTCGGCTTCAGATTTAAGAGTAAATACACACAAATTGAATACTATCAAATAATAAATCATAGATATCGTTCACACTTTTACTGCAGCCAGACCTTGTGTGGTTTTTAAATCGTACTGTATTTTCAACAAGGAGTGCTGAGTTGATTGCACGAACCTGACTTCTTGAGCATGCAAACAGTGTGTGATTAGTGGAAATGGCAGTGTTGAGCAATTCATTTTTCTTTCTTTCTTTTTTTTTTTTGCTTCCATCATTATTAGGAGCTGCTATATACGGGGATCAGTGCTGTTCTGTAGACTTGTACTCGATTAATGTGGGTAGATTTCTCTCGCTCACTCACTCGCTCGCTCGTCCTGTAATCATCTATACTGCTTTATCCTGTGTACAGGGTCGCGGGGGGCCTGGAGCCTGTCCCAGGAGACTTTAGGGCACGAGGTGGGGTACACTCTGGACACAAAACAGCTCATGTTCATATAAAACATCAGGATATAAAAAGTGTATCCGGAGTATTGTGCTGTTGTAGCTTATTCACATCAGTGCGAGATCACTAACGTCTCCATTGTGATCTTTGTTCTGAACGTTAACATCCTCTTGATCTGCATGACGGGATAATCACATAATTGGATAATTGCATGTACTGTACCGTACAGTATGTGTGTACGAGCGTTCCTGACTAATTGGTCTTTAAGTGTGTGTTTATTTTATTTGTATACGCTGCCATTAGTCTGTATTCTTTGAATGCTACTCTTCCTCCGTATCCTGTTGGTGATAATGAATATTAGTAGGTGTAGGTGGGACTTGAAAGGCACAAAGGTTGTTTCAATGTTCTTAATGTGCACCAAAAATCAGACTAAGGGTGTTCAAGTCAAACCGGGACCTATGACGGTGCAGAGAGTTCAAAACTCTCTTTATTCCTCTATATAATCCCCTGCTGCACTAATGCACTTATCCCAGTGGTTCACTAGTGCTTGGACACCATCAAGGTAGAACGTTTTTTTTCAGTGCACCAGCGCCATGATTAAAACTGCCTGCTTCACGTCTGAAACCCCGGCCTCCCGGGAACTCCTTTAACGACCCGAACATGTAGAAATGGCTTGGAGCGCGGTCAGGACTGTACCGGGACGTTACGATAACTCCCAGCTGAGCTCCTGTATTGCGCTCCTCTAATGGCCAACAGTTAAATGTTTCACCGAGTCGCATCACCGTATTATGCTTGAAATCTTCTGTAATGTCGATCAGTTTTATACGTTCTTTCATGTGAAATGTCACAAGTCCTAGTTTGACTTGAACGCTTATCGTAAGTCAGGTATGAATACGGAGAATGTTCCCTCACCGGTATTGATTTAAAACTTAATCGAAATTACATTACCATCTTAGCACATGTGAATAACTGATCTACAAATAGCACGCTTTTGTTTAGTTTTTTTGGAACTGGAAAGTGCAATATTAAGGCAATTAAATCTCGTTCTGATCTCTTGATGACATTATGTATTTGTGATGGTTTTCATTCAAGGACAGCCTCTGAGCTACATAGCATGTAGTCCTAGAAAGCTGTATTATGCCTTTAAAGAGTTAGAAGGCTTACAATGCTCTCGCTCTCTCTCTCTCTCTCTCTCTCTCTCTCTCTCTCTCTCTCTCTCTCTCTCTCTCTCTCTCTCACATCTCCTGTGGCTTTTTCCCATTCAGAAACATTTTACTTAATAACTAAAATTGCAGCTTGAAGGAAGGTGTTAAAGCGTTAGCAAAAATACCTCCTCCTCTGTTTATTTTTTTAATCACGTTATAAACAGGCTTGGCCTAAGTTCAAGTGTTGCACTGTATAAGATTGTGTTTCTATTATTTGAGGAGGAAATCGAGCTGAGTGTCTCTTCAAACATTCATGAAAAAGAAGAGAACTTGATCTTGGTTATATGTGAAAGGTCATAAACTAATTTAGTGCATTCATCTTATTCGGATTAAGCGCAGAAAAGACTTTAATTGCTAGAGTGACTGCTGCTTTAAATGTCTTACAGCTGACATTGAGTGATTTATTCAGCGGCTCTTCCTAACTCAGCAGGGGGGGGGGGGAGCACAAGAGATAGTAATGATGCCGCTTCCTTTATTCACGCTCCTCATCCTAATCATTTCCTATACACAAGCCCGGCGCGAGGGGAAGCGAGAGACCGGTGTGAGCGTCGCTGACGAAGAGCCAAAGTCTGCATAAATAGAGCTCTTTACATAACCTGTGCAGGTTATGCTGATGAGCTGTTTTGTTTGAACAGCGTCCCTCTTTTGTTTGTTATCAGAATCCAGGGCAAGAGAAAAAGAAGGCGCTACGAGGGAAAACAGGACGACCTATTTAAACCTGCACACAAGCGGATCAAAAGTTCTGGGTGGAAAGATGTCCTCTTAAGTGTGCACTGATGGGAAATGGGCAGCCGGGTTCCGGTGCTGGTGACGACTGAGGCGTGAAAAGGAGCGCAAAGCTAGAACAAAGTAGTAAAGTAGAACAAATAGTCCAGTTTTTTTTTTTTTTCTAGGAGTGTATTCCATTATGAGCAATACATTTAATGACCAATTTGCATGAAAAGTTTCTGCAGGATTTCCGTACCTTTCTTTGTACGTGCATGTATGTTGGAGAACGCCGATCATGTTTAAATAACCAGGCACAGCTGATTTGCTGATTTTGGTGACACTCAAAAACTCCATATAAGGCAAAGCTCACACAGCTGAAGTTAGAGGAAAATTAATACGAAATGTAAAAGTCATCATGATTCAAATCTATGCTAATAACTAAGCATTATCAAATGACGAGGAGTGTTATTGTGTGGAATATCAGCACGGCTGTGATGCAGGTGTAGGCTCGAGGCCGCAGACCAACAGTTTCACAAACACCATTTATCATCAACAGATTTGTTTGTTTATTTAATCCGGGTATTTTACTCCCCCAACACGCATCCTTCTGCAACAACACGCATCCTTCCCTTCGGCAGAACTAACTGGCGAGTTAGCAACCGATAGATTTTAATTCTTAGCGGTACAATGTAGACAAAAGGTAGAAAATGGAGGTCGTGAACAGTCCTGTTTTAAGATGAACTTTTCCACTCATTATGCTTTAGCATATCAGCTAACATTGTCTGTTCCAGGGTTGAATCCCAAATAGCATTAAATGGAAAGCTAGTGAGCTATATGGGGTGTACCGTCCCCTGTTCCACAAACTAAGTAGTGCCCTTGATCAGTAGTCAGTGATGGATTTGGAATTCAATCTTGTGTTGGAGGCTAGTTAGCCTCGAAGCTCAAAACGAAAGAACACAGATGGTTCATTGACCATTCCATTTGCGATTTGACCATTGGCGATTCAGAATGACTTAGAAGCGATTTTAAGGAGAAGTGTGTTGTTTAAGATGACATAATGTTATCAGATGTGTTTTCTTGCTGAAAGTGCCTCTGTGACTGGTTTTGAATGTGGGTTTTGGCAGGCAGCTGCTCTTTTCAGTACTTTTTACTTGTTAGAACATGTGATGTGGAGTTATACATATAGTTGAAGGTCCTGGTGCTGTTACTGTCTATTATCGTCACTCGTGGAACACCTCTCATCCAATCAGATTACTCGGTTGGAACTAATTGTTATATAATAGATAAATAATTAGTATGTACGTCTGTACGTACTGCATGTAAATTTGAGTGTGTGTCAGGGACTGATTAATGGTTGAGATAGAGACATATATAAACTAATATGTTGAATGGATCCATAATTAATCCATATCTATCTCAACCATTAATCAGTCCCTGATATGATGTTAGTAAAGCAGCGCAGCGTTCATTCATACACAGGATGTGAGTGAGCCACGACACTCTAGGGAGTGTATGACACATTCCAGAAACAAACCAGATCAGTCACTTGCTCAGATCACATATTGCTGCTTTTACTTTAAGTGTTGCGCAGCAATAATAAATAAATTAATTAATTAATTAATGCTGCAGCTAACGGAACAGTTTTGTACATGGCCTGGGCCAGTCCTCCTTCCAGACAGCAGCATTTTTAACCCTTTCTTTGATTGGTCTCCATAAGGCTATAAAAAGTTCACTCTGCCCTATAAATTCTACGAATAAATTAAATGAATTGTCTTATTGTCATCATTTGTTGATTTATTTTATCTTGCGTTCTTTTTCTCCCCCTCATATTTAATATGCTGTTAATATAAAATAACTGGTATTCACAATCCACATTACAGTATTTTTAATGAATAGCAAATATCTTGCGTAAGTGCACATGCAACGATTTCCACATGAATGAATCCCGATCCATGTTAGTAAATAAGGCCCAGAGTGTTCATTCTCCACATTTGTAAAAATCATGTTGATTTGTGGATTCGTCCTCGTTAGAGTCATGTTTGAGATCAGTTCGTGCAATCAATAAGGTAAAGAGTGAAGGTTACGATCTCACTGCTTTAATCTGTAACAGTTGACTTGAAAAAAGTGAAATATTTCTCAAACACCACCACAGATCAGAAAAATACATGAAACGATTGCCAATACAGTTTTTTTTTCTTTTCTTTTAATCAAAGAGGTCCTTTAGCTGGGTTTTTTTTTTTTTTTTTTTTTTTGAGGTCATGCTGACCACAAGCCAGGACAAATATTTGCTATAATTTGATGCCATAATCAAAAAAGTATGTTTACATCATAGGCAATAATCATAAATGTATCAAATCAACTAGTTTTGGTTTAGCAACAGTTTTGTGATCATGTGACCAGACACTTACAGTTACAGATCTCAGCTACAGTATATTTAGTACATTCTTTATTTATATAGCGCTTTTAACAAATGACCTTATGCTTAATGTATCATATTATTAGCAAAAAAAATTGATAGCCATGTATTAAATTATTCAGCTGTATTTTCAGAAAATGTATTTATTAGTGTTACATTTTAATACAAAAGGGTGACTTTTATGCAAAGTTCACTTTTTAGTCATTTTCAGATGCTCAAATGAGTCTCCAGTGTGCATATACAAAAAACAAACAACATAGCAAAAAAAAATCCCATTTTTCACCCTTTTTTGCAATTTGGAATTGGTACTGGCTTAACTAAGTCGTTAGGCCAATCAGAATTTTCCCCCAATGTGACCTCATATAGGTTAAGAAGAGCTCCTCCCATGGCGTGTTGTTGGCTGTTTGCTCCTGGAGAAATATCCTTCATCTCAGTGGCAGGGGGTTTTTGTTGTTGTTTTTTTTTTGTTTTGTTTTTTTCTTATGGGGTCAGGGTGCCAGCCCAATGCCTGATTGTATCTGAGCAGTCGAGGCTTAAGGGCCTTGCTCAAGGGCCCAGCTGGAGCAGCTCAGCAACACCTCCAGTACGACACACCTCCAGTAAGCTACTCCTGCTCATGCATTTTCTCAGTACTGCAGTATTATATTTGGTGTGTTAACAGACAAACTTTGAGGTAGCGCTAAGACCTGCGTTTGTTTGTTAGTTTAGTCAAAAATAGATTAAAAAAAAAAAAAAAGCTCTTATTTATTTATTGTTTGTTTAATTGCTCATATCCTACACAGGATAAAATACAAACATGTATTTAAAAAAAATATGATAAATCAAGTGTAGTATGTTGAATCTTATACTTATGTGGGTGCCAAGGGTACTTAAAAAAAATAAATAATAATAATAAATGTTTTTTTTTTTGGGGTTGTTTTTTTTTCCAGCAGCATGTCAATTGCGATACTGCAAGTCATCCTTTCTGACTTGGCCATCATAAAATAATAATTTCTAACCATCACACACCGACGGTGAGGCGAGGCTCTCCTCCTTCAGAGTTCTTAAAACACAGCCCCAGGTCATTCGCCAAACCACAAACCGCAGCGGATCAACGCCACCGAAAAAATCCTTGCGAGTCTCCCAATCAGCGAGCTCTCAGCCACTACAAAGGCGAATCTGTCAGCCACGCTGCTACTCCAAGGGCTTCGGGAAGAATTCAGAAAAGAGAGAGAGAGAGAGAGAGAGAGACCGGGCTTGAGTCTGTCAGAGGAAGAGCTGGAATTTACTGGTAGAAGTACGAACTAATTAGGAATGCATAGGTAGCCTCCAGCTCCTTCTCCAGAGCACTCTCCTGGATTCCTCCTCGCTCGCTCTCGCTCTCTCAGGGCGGCTCATCTGTAATTCATTTGAATCCAGTCTATCATTTCCACCGGGGTTCGGAGGGGAGCCGGTACGGTGCACGAAATGAGAAAAAGATCTCACTCTCTATCTTCTTCATATTTTATTGCACTATAAATTTTGTCAAAGGAAGGTTACAGTGATAAATATCCTTTGTTTCCAGAGGTAACATAACATCTTTTTTTCTTTTTTTTTTTTTTTAAAGTAGCAGGCGTGTAATGTGTAACACATGAGCTGTGCCGCCACTGTCTGCGTTCCATTATGGGTAAATCACTTTGTTTGAGGATGGAGTCAGGAGGGTGAAGGAGACTGAAGTGTGTCCTCTGGCTAGAGGGAGTTAGTCAAAAAAAAAAAAAAAAAAAAAAAGAAAATAAGTAGACAATTTCTTTCATTTTCATCTCACTTGATTTACGACCGGGATTGAGAACGAAATCCGTCTTCGCTCTAAGTGGGGGATACGGTAGGAACAGATCTGTGGAAATTCTTATTCCAGTCGCGGGTTCACCATGTCAGAGCGTCAGAGAGATCCGCTGTTTGAAAACTTTCACTGACAGCAGGAATGAAGGAGTATTTTTTTGTCCTTTTCTTTTAATTCCTCCCAAAAGCGAACTTTTTTCCGTTCCCGCTCTCAGCCCAACACATCCTCCCACGTGCCGTAGTGTGTGCATGCAAATCGTAGCTGTCATGTTGGCATTTCTTCTGGTGAAGACCTGAAAACATTCTTGACCTCCGTTCAAGGATTCAGGATCGAGCCGGAAAAACTCTGGAGTCAGCCTCTCGCACCACCTGCTCGTGTGCTGCTGCGGGAGATGGAGGGCCTGTGATGCTCTGACAGCTTGTCAGGACACTCCGTGCTAATGGATCTCAAATGCCTGCTGTGTTTTTTTCGCGGTGTAGCCGCGAGACATCGCATCTTCTTGTAAAGTGTGTAAGCAGTAATGCGCGTTTTTATTTATTTTTTTGTTAGTTTTAATATCCTGTGTTCTTGCACCATCCGATAACGACTGGGTGGGTACCCAGGTGGTGTTACTTTAGTGGGCATATCCAGACTTGTTATGCTGCCGAGTGTCAGATGCGTCATGTCATGACATGGGGCAGGTGAGGCAGTGGGGATCCGGGTTCATTGTTTTGTGACTTTCTATTGATTTAACATTGAGAAAGGCGTATAAAGTGTGTTTTATTTGTTCGGTCCTCTGCTTGGGGTTTTTTTATTTTTATGGGTCACATTCTTCATATATTTAATGCCTCGTCCTTTTGGATTTCCACTTCTGTGGCTGTGTTCATTTTCGCCTCTTTCCATTTCCTCAGACTGTATTTGTTATTTTACATCCAATTTCCCTTCTTCCGCTTGATCTCCCTCGATCCATGAGTCATGTCATTTCCTGCGCACTCCTTTGCACTTTTTTTTTTTTTGCTCCTCATTCCTCTTTTTCTCTAATTTTCTTTGCCTTATCCCTCCTTTCCGATTCTATCTTCATTTTCTATTTTTCTTAACCTCCCTGCCTTTCTAAATCCCTGTCTTTCTCTTTTTTTCTCTCTTTCTCTCTGCAGCATCTTTGGAGAGCTCTCCATAACCGAGGGGATCCCAGAGAAGCACCAGCCGCGACGTGACCCTCCGAGCATCTTCTCAACTGTCGGCACAAGCCAGCGTTCCAGCCCAGCCCGAGTCGCGTCAAACCCTCGTGTCGTAGGACCCTTATTTTACCCTGTTGTCGTTTCCTGCCCATACACCCTCCCCTCTCCTCCCCTCCCCAACCCCATGCCCTATAAATTCCACCCTAAAGACGATGGCAACTTCTTCTACTACTAGTTCTTCTTCTTCTTCGTTGTCGTCTTCTTCCTATGCCAAGTGGAAATCTCTTAACTGGACTACAGATTTTCTTCCACGGTTGGCACTGAGAGACTAATTGGCCAATTAGCCCGCTTGCTGTATGTCATCGTACCGAGTGTAGCACTTTACCTTTCCTGTAGAGAGTCTGTTTAAGCTTTCCTCTTCAGACTAGCATAACGTTTAGTCGCTGCAGTAGGGCTACAGGTCACTTTTTTCTACTTCGGCATTATACTTTTCTTACTTTGTGTCTCTGATTTTTGCGCCTCTACTCTATAGAAGGACAGCGTAGAGACATTTTGCACATCTGTATATTACTGTATCTGTGCCTCATGTTTCTTCCTCTGACTCTGTTGTCTCTCTCCGTATGACGTGGGCTTGTCCCATCTTTGAAAGTGTTTGACTTTCCTGGCTTTCCTGTACCGCAAACTCCTTCCAGTCATCCATCCCTTAACCTGAACTACACTGTGACTCTGACCAGCTGTCTTAAACGTGGCAGACGCCACCTCATCATCTCTCCTACACTCTCACTCTTAGTAAGAACGCGGCCTCCATGCTTTCCAGGATGTTATATATATAAATTCAGATACGAATAAGGAGAAAGATCAGTCATTGCGAGTCAGGCGAAACATTCCTATTCACATTTATTACAACACAGTACAGCACACAGCATCTGATCTGAGAGAACGAAAGAATTTGGAGATGAATCTACAGTATGTACCTTGTTGGGGGGGAAAAACAGACAAAATATTTTTTCTCGCAAAGGAAAGAGAAAAATAATGCGTGAAAATAATAGATGGATGATGTCCTTTCCTGAAGATTGGCTTCTCTTCTCTTGCTCGTCATGCCCCTGGAGGGAGCATAAAAAAAAATAAAAAAAACTAATAAATAAAAATGAAGAAATCTAGCTATGAAACAGCAGCATTAAAGCGTTACAGGGATATAACAAAGCAGGAGGACTGTGTCGGAGAATAAAGAGGGTGTGTGAAGTCTGTCAAATGGAAGTCGAATCAATGAGTTTTGTTATTCGCTCGATGCATAGTTTTCCTGAGGAATCGTCGTGGCGTATTATTATGGCCGTACACTGTTACCTTTATTACTACGAAGCACACGGAATTGCTTGACCTTGCTCAGTCCTCATTATTTATCCTAAACCTTCCGTCATCAGAAAAGTCCATTTAATACAGTATATCGCCTGAAAAAAAAATACAAATAAAAATCATCCTTTTATACCTGTAGCGTGACAGACGTGACTAGCCTTCCAGATGTTTTATCCAGGTGTTGTGTGTTGGAGTCGGTGTACCAGGTCAGTCCTAGGTTCCTAGGAAGCCTATATAAAGTCGATTCATGACCTGAACTAGAAAGTTGTAGCAGATCGAATGGTATCGATTAGACTGTATGTATTAGAGTGTCGCGAATCAAATAAGAAAAAGCATGTTTCGGTTAAACCGCTCGCCTCCATTTCATGGCTGGATGAAGGCACTATCCGGGACACAGGGGAACACTTTTAGAAATGGCTTTTTTGTGATCATTGAAATGTTGTGTAGTAATAGAATAGTGAGTGAGGCATATAATTAATCTTTCATCTCCTAGACTATCTTAGACCGTGTGCGTGTTCGAGTCGGCTCTATGAGAGTCGCATGGTTCGTGAGGTATCAAAGGGAAATAGACGGGTAATTTTTATTTACATATCGTTCGTCTGTGTGGTGAGACACGAGCGCTGAGAACCGAGTGTTATACGCTATAAAGCACCTATTTAAACTAATGCTTCCTCCGTCGTGAAATCGTCCGGTTTCACCGGCTATACATCGCTAGTCGGTCAAAAGATGTCTCTGCGTTTTCATTTTCCTGAAGCACTTTTAGCCATTTTCTGGTGGGGAAAAAAAAATGTTACTGGTCCTTGATAACAGAAAGAGTGTGCTCATGGAGGAAGGACCATTTGAGAAAATGATTTGATGACCTCTGGAAAATTTGACAGCTAATGTTCCATGATATTAGAAAAATGTCAAAATGGGAACGGAAAGATGGAGGGAAAAGGTCATCTGTGGAGAACTTTTGAAACGTTTGAGGAACAGGAACTTGCATAAGAATCAGCAACGTTCCTAAGATGACGTTGGAGAGATATACAAGGCGGCTTCGTTTCCTAAAACACCTTAGCATAGCTTGATTATATACTGGTTTATAGCGCTTGAGCTAATAACTGGTGCAACATACCTCTGAACACTCCAGTCTGTGTACCTCAATGTTCTTTGGCTTAGAACTAGAGCTAAAACCCTAATTCATCCTAATGTAATAAGTCTCAAATATCTCTGTTTTATTTTGGGATTGCTAATCACAAAGCATCTCAGCATAGAAGTTCTAATCTAAGATGTCATGCTTCCAAGTCATCTCTCCTCTTCTAGTGACTTGCTATGAAAAGCCTCTAATAAAATTGATGATCGCGTGGAAACGGAGTACTGATGTACACGTGTAGAGATGCTTTAGACATCTGGAGAAGTTAGCTTGCAGTGTGTCGAATCTGCACACGCGGTACTCCAGCACTGATGATTGTGCTGAGTATCAGCTCATTGATCTGAAGCATTAAGATGGCATCAAGGGAAACATCTTTATCACAGCTGCCGTTTACAGATCGAGTCGGTTATTCTGATACGGACGAAAGAACAGTACAGGAAGTGTACGTCTGATCGAACAACCAGATACAACTTCTACATTTGCATGCTAACATTTCCATACAAATATTTTGTACTTCTTTTCTGATATGCTTAGGTATACAGTACAGTACATTATGGGTTATGCCAGTGTTGCCCAAACCTGTAGTTTCCCTTCAGACCAGGGGTGTACAGTACAAATAAAATTTATATACACTGATCAGCCATAACACTTAACCACAACCATCGGGTTAATTAAAAAACATTGATAATTAATTATATACCAGTAACTATTTATTTATAAACCAGTATATACTAGAGCAAGGAGCACCTGAAACGCATCTATGCCTGTGGGGGGAGCGAAGGATAGCCCGTCCAGTCCTAACTCAAAGAAAAGCCCAAATGTAGCACAAATTGGTGAAAAAAAAAAAGTCAATGCTTGCCATGAAAGAAAGGCACCAGAACACTCAGGGCATCACTGCTTGCTGTATATGCGGCTTAGCAGGCAAAAAGTTCAAGGTTGTTGACCCGGCCTCCAAATTCCCCAGGTATCAATCCAGTAGAGTCCAATCCACGGAGGACACAGTCCACAGCACCCAAATGACCCACTGCTCCACAGCTGGCTCACCCCAAAGGTCTTGTGGAACCAGAGCTGCCCCAGTGGCACCTGCGCAACATTGGGCTTAATGTTTTGTGTTTTAATGTTATGGACGATCAGTGTTATGCAGTACTTGTATGAAGTTCCATTTAGAACGAGAAAGGTCTACTGCGTTGCCTCGGCATACAAAAGAGGCGAGTTCGAGACGTGAAATTTCGTATTGCGAAACGTATTGTCCCATTGGAAATAATGTAAATGCAGATAATCCGTTCCATCCACCCGAAAATATGACCAATTTCCAACACTATAATCATATCTTTGCATAGAAAAACATTCAAAACATTTAGAAAAGAATGTAAATGAAGTAAAATATTTAAAAAATAGACATTAAACCTCACTAAACCTTAATGTAAGGCACAAATGCAGGGGTACCACTTTATATAAGAAACCTTAAATGGTCAGTTAGCTTTTAATTCTGAACTATAAATGATTTGACAATACAATATTTATCTTTTATCCATTTGTCTTTTTTTTTCAGTACACTAATCAGACCCAAGAAGATAAATGAAAAATAAAAATCTGTGAAAAATCTGTAAAAATAGCAAATTTTCTGACGTTTCTTTATCCTTGTAGCTAATTGCAGTGTTTCAGTGAGCCGTCCTGAGCATCCTAAGTAGCACAGGATTGACTACAGAAGCCACGCTGGTTCTACTACATGTGTTTTTTTTCTATTTTTTTCCCCACATTGATCCGTTCAACTATTCAATTCAGTCCATGATAATACCTTCCCACTCTGCCAGTCGAAGCCCCTGGTCCAGATGGATGACATTTTAGCTTCCCTAGCTCACAATCCAGTTGAAACATCACTCCCACCTGCATTTGTGCCTTCCTGCTTTTCTGTACCTATTTTTTATTTTTTTTGCATGATCATGTACAGTATGCGCATGTCATGTCTGCACAATCTCAGCTAATGAGAGAAGTCACTTAATGAACTCTGTTAATGAAATGAGTTGCTCTCGTACTCGACCGATCGAAAAGCGTTACGCTAAAGGCAGCGGATAATTTTGTCTCACAAATGGAAGCCTCATATAAGCAAAAATGCAAACCATCTGGGGACCTGGTTTGAGAAACACTGGATTATGGTAATGCATTCTCTCTCGCTTGCTCGCTCTCTCTCAACAGTTAGAATATCCATGCATAAGACTGCACATTTGTACACATGGCTGAAAACCGCGGTTTGATTTCTGCCATTTTGTGTAGCATGCTATCTTATTCTTTTCTGATCTTCTGTATGAAACAGGCATGATGCAGACCAAACCCTTTAGAACCCCGACTTTTCCCCTCCATTTCCATATACAGTAGTGTGCCTAATGATGTATAGAAATATTACAAACTTAATAAATGCATTAATAGGTAACAAGCGTTGGTCTACCTGTGTCTTCAATATTGTGTGCTTATGTTTATCGATGAATTGTGCAGAAGCGACAGTTAAAAAAAAAAAAAAAAACTCTGCTTAGTGTTTGGCTTTGCGGGTCTAAGAAAGGTCTAACATGTAGGAAAGTGTAAAATATGTAAGGCTGGCAAGGAACCGGTGTCGATGTTGTGTGATGCCTTACCACTTTATAACAATAGCATCACATCACCAAGTGTTTTATTCCCCTTCCACCGCACCAATTTCACCATAATTGAAATAATTTTTTTTAAACTAAAGAACAACTTGTATCCATTTATAGCTTCATATAATGTAAGTTAGGTTCTGTTCTGACTTTTGTTAGACACTGCCTGGCCAATAAAAAGAGACTTGGAGTACTTTAATTTTATTAAACTGCCTTCAGTTTTGATTATGGTGCACAATGTGGTGGCCAGTGTGTTTGATGAGTGAAAATGATTCCTCATGCTCCCAGAATCACTCTTTCACAATCTGAGTCAGGGAAGAAGACCTCCATAGACCTGGTGATTCAGTACATTCAGGTCATCAGCTAACTTCATTTTATTGCCACATAACTTTGCAGAGTCTAGACCTGAGCAATAGGAATAGCTCTAGAATAGGGTCAGTCTGGACCCTTCAGATCACATGACCTTTTTCCATCGCTCCAAAGTTCAATCTTCATGCTCCCTAGTAATTTGAAGCTCTCACAAACTAGTGTAGTTCTTATGGCCACACAGCGGCTCCATTGTTGTCATTCTCATATGTTGTGTGCAGATGGAAATGCTTTTACTTTGACTATTAAACATAGGTCTGATTTATACTGGTAAAGTTTTTACCATGCAATTTCACTGGGGGTGTTTACGTGATCTCTGATGTGTTTTTTTTTTTCTGACCATGTTTCCTCCATGATGTTGAGGATTCCAGTCATTTTAAATCTCCTTAGTTGTTTTCTTTGCTTTGAGTTGACTCTTCTCATATGGACTTTTTTTTTTTTTTTTTTTGGTCAGACAGTATGTGAGTCACTCACCAGCCTCTCTTTCTCCTGAAGTTAATAAAAACCAAAAAATAAGCATGGAACAACATATTAAAATATGTTCCCTTTATGATGACATGGAGCGGTCACTTTAGAACTGATTACCAGTTTGTTTGTTTTTTTTTAGTGTGTCAAAATGTGATTTCTGTGTATTAATAAGTTAAACAGAGAGTTCTGCTGTACAGACAGACAGACAGACATGTACGTGGACTTCAACCTGACATAATAATAATATCACTGATTACATTAAAGATCAGCAGATTATTGTTTAGCTTTAAGGCTTTAACTATTTCTACAAACTCTTTACTCATTAACGATGCATGCGTTCACTAGTACTGTATAAAACTATGATTTGCCTTGTAAGTAGAATAATTGTCAGAGCTCCCACTGTAGGAAATGAACCGATACTATACTGTACTGAGTCGAGAGTCTAGCAGAGCTGCAGTATAAATATTACTACGGCAAATACTTTGTTTTTTTTCATGAATCTTTGGAATGATTTGATTGTTATTGATCGAGAAAGACTTTAATTCAGTCCGCATGCATTAGATGGCTTTACTGGACACTCTTAATATAATATAATAAGATAACGGAAGCGAAGAGTCGATGCAGTTTAACTCGGTTATGTGGGTTCTAGGGGAGGTGGGATAGGCTTTAAAACAACACACATTTTCCCCTGTGTGTTGGGATTATCTGCACGGTAAACTGAAATTGACCTGGACACATGCCACACACACACACACACACACACACACACACACACACACACACACACACACACACACATGCATGGCTTAACTCATTTTGCTGATGGAGTGAATCGAGGCTATAGCCAGAGAGAGGCTAAGAGACGAGCAGGACGAGAGAGACGATCACCCATTACTCTAACTCGAGCAGAGACACTTATCTCCTCATATCTCATTTTTAACTCCTGTCTCTCTCCTTCCATCTCTCTCTCTCTCTGTGTCACTCTTTGCCACGTTGGCAATGTTGTTTTATTCTATTTGTATTCCCTATACATGGAGCAAATTTATTCTTGCTTTCCGTTTCCATCATCATCTTTGCCCCCCCCCCCGCCCCTCTCTCTCTCTCTCTCTCTCTCTCTCTCTCTCTCTCTCTCTCTCTCTTCTGCGCAGCTTCTCGTGTCTTCTGCTGTCTTCCTCTCACTGTGCATGGTGTGAACTCGAGGGGGAATCTTCTACACACCATCAAATGAATTAAATATCACAGGCAGCACTCCAAGAGCTCGCCAAATTCAGGGAAGTCAGATGCGTGTGTGTGTGTGTGTGTGTGTGTGTGTGTGTGTGTGTGTGTGTGTGTGTGTGTGTGTTTTTGTGCATGAACAAATCCTTGTGTGCTTTAGATAAGTAAAATCATCGGATCCGACAGGGATAGGTCATGCGTCTGATTTCCGTTCTGTGAAATTGCACACATTGCACAAAAATATTATTATTTTATTTTTTTATTTATTTACATTATTTTGTCTAAATTACATTAGTTTGCAATCCATCCTTATCAATACAAGTTGTAATCCCTCTCTCTCTCTCTCTCTCTCTCTCTCTCTCTCTCTCTCTCTCTCTCTCTCTCTTTTAAACAAACATCTTTCATCTTTCTCTGTATTGCACTAAAAAAGGAATCCCATGATATCAACACATGGTCCGTATCAGGGGAATATCCAGACCCACATCCCATAATACTGCCGTTTCGAGAACAATCAAACATCCTAAGCCATGTGCACACACACACACACACACACACACGGAAACAGACACGGTCACTGAGAGGAGCGTTTAGTGAATGTGAATGCTTAGAGATTGACAAGGACCACACAGAGTTCTCACAATGTATGTTAAAATAAAAGGGGGAAAATAAATAATAACTACAGGAAATACAATGTGTTGTATAAACACTGAAATAATTGAACGCAGACCAGGCGGATCCGGTGTACACGTCCATCTTTGGCAGATGCTAATGAATATTAATGAGTGTGCAAATGCAACGGTCACGTGAAAAAACAAACAAGATGTCAGAAACCCAAACAAGTGAGGATTTTGTTTTTTGTTTGTTTGTTTTGCGAGTTTGCGCTGTGTGTTCGCCACGATGGTTGTTTTGAAGAAAATTATAATTATAAAGAGATCTTTGGTCATGTCATCTCAGTGGCACGGAAGGGAGGTTGGGCATAATTAGCATACTAAAAGTACAGGCTGCACAAAACAAATTTCAAAAATGAGTTTTTATAGATAGATGTGCAAGGCCAAGATGATAACCGGATCACTTGTCATTTTTATGAATATTATTCTTATTTATTCTGGCTGAATTAGTGGTGCAAAAATTTACAGCTAGAGTCACACACATCAAAATTAATTATCATAAATAAAAAATGTTTTAAAATGTGAACGTCCATCAAATTTTGCAATATAATTATGAAATCATGTGCATTTCTCCAAGAGTGTGTGTGTGTACACGTGACTTGTACGTACGTCTTGGCTACACCTGGCAGTCAGTCATCTATGCCCAGTTACCCGGCCCAGTAGGGAGTCCACGCAACAGCCTCCAGGCGCCACTGAGTTCGATGGAGTGCTTTGAGCATGCTCATTAAAGCCTGCACGGCCACTAAAAACCTTCTTCCTCCTCCCCACAACTCTCTCTCTCTCTCTCTCTCTCTCTCTCTCTCTCTCTCTACGCAATAATGAGGATCTGCTACTTGGAGCTCATGCTGGCACCGTGTGCCATTAGTGCCAACACACATGCACACGCGCATTAGACAGCTGCTTTTCACCATCGCGCCCGCTAAGTGTAACCGCTTGTGTGGAAGGAAGTCTCTGCTGAAAGCTGGGGTTTGGAGTGAAGCTTGTTTAGACGTGAGAGCAGGAAACCTGGAAACTCTATCCATCATTTTGAACAAAACGCTCTGTAATTTCCTTGTTTATGTAAATACAGTGAACAATAAAAGATTTCATTTGAAGATTACAATAACTTTGAATTTTCTTTCTTTTTTTTAATCCGTCATATCAGTTCTATCAGGCCGGCAGAACAAACTTCCTTGTTTGGCTTAAGGATTTCCGTGCATTGTGCATCATGAAAGATTTATTCCAGGAAGTCATGGATATTAATCTAACCGTCTGCCAGAAACTTGTCAATCTGGACCGTTTTCTTTCTCTAATGAAACTGTTACATACTGTTGGTTTGTAGTGAAAAAAAAATAAAATAGTTTCTTCATCATTTTTTTCCTGGTTCGTAGCTTGCTCTATTAGAGGATTCAAAATTATACTTTTTATTTTTATTTTATTTTAATACATTTTTATCATGTACAGTAAGCAACCATACTGAGTGTGATATGCAGCGAAATACTTATACGACCTAGAAAAGGAGTGAGAAGGCAAGAAAAGGCAAATTGTATTAGAAAAATAATGCAAAATATAAAATGTATACAAATATACAGATGCAATAAAATAAAATAGAAGTCTATAAAATGTAGAATGTAAAAAGTTGTTGATTTCAATACACAATTGAACAATATTCAGTCTTTTAGCTGCATCCTCTACTCTCTTCTTCATATATTACAGCAATTGAAAATGGAAAAGGATTTTATTTATTTATTTATTTATTTATTTTTATTGAAACATGATCTATCAAACATTATTCCACGAAACATCATTGTGCACATCAGACATGGAAAATCCACAAGACAAGTTAGTTCCTGTTATCGCCGTTATTGTTATAGCATCGAGTAAAAACACTCGTTCTGTGATCAACTTCTCTTTTTCCTCTCTAGATGCAATATTTTTTTATGCATCTTATGTTACTGGGGAAACCAGTAAACACAAATCCTTTCTCAGGGTGGGTTTTCTTTTTTTCTTTGTCTAATGACAACATGATACGAGTGAGTGCACTGATCAGTACTATCAGAACTGTGCTATAATATCAGTACTATCAGAACTGTGCTATAATATCAGTACTATCAGAACTGTGCTATTATATCAGTACTATCAGAACTGTGCTATAATATCAGTACTATCAGAACTGTGCTATAATATCAGTACTATCAGAACTGTGCTATAATATCAGTACTATCAGACCTGTGCTATTATAGAGCAGAATTGAGAATGAAATAAACAAAGCCGTGTTAGAACAGTGTTTGTACCTTAGCATGGCACTTCTTTCATCTTAGGTTGTGCTGAATTTGGGAAGTACCGTGTGTGCAATCCAAAGTTACACAATACGAGGAGGAGGAGAAGGATCTTACTGTAGGTCTGACGTGGTTAATACCATGGAAAAATATTCAGATGATTGCATAGAACTTCGAAGAAGTGCAGGAAAAGTTCCAGGAACCAATGTTCACTTGTGCAACTTTTGCTTAGTCAGCCTGCTCCAGGGTTACATTCATACTGCAGGCTAACAGCGGCCTGTAACCAATCTACTGACCAAATACTGTTGTTCATTTTTATTTTTTTATTTTTTTGTTAGGCTCATTATACTACACTGCCTGGATAAAAATGGATTTTATACAGTTAAAGTTTCAGAACGGTCACATTATTGACCTGCATTAAGCAAAGAAAACAAATAACAATTTAAAATGATTGGCATTGGGCTAAGAACTGTTCAGCGAATTATTAAAGACAGCGAGGATAAAACTAAAGAGTCAACTTTGGGGGGGGGGGGGGGGTAATGAACAGAGATTACTTAAATGCAGGGTGAAGTTTTTTTTTAAACCACTTATCCTATGTACAGGGTCACGGGAAGCCTGGAGCTAATCCCAGGAGACTTCGGGTACAAGGCGTGGTGCCAATGCATTACAGAGCACACAAGCACACACAGACACACTTAATCACACACTACGGGCAATTTGGGAACACAAGTTAACCTAATCCCCATGTCTTTGGACTGTAGGTGGAAAACAGAGTACCCGGAGGAAACCCACCAAGCACGGGGGGGAACGTGCAAACTCCATGCACACAGACCCTGAGGTGCAAGGCTACAGTTGAGATAAAAATGTAAGTCACTCTGGACAAGGGTGTCTGCCAAATGCAGTAATGTAAATGTAAAAAAAAAAAAAAAAGTCCACTGTACAAGCCTCTGGAGACAGTGTTATGATCTGGGGTTGCTTCAGTCGCTCCGGTCGAGACTCAGCAACGTTATGTGGCAATAAAATGAAGTCAGCTGACCACCTGAATGTACTGAATCACCAGCACATCACATATGTGGAGGGTTTCTTCTTCCCTTATGGCACTTGGTTACTTCTTTCATCCATGTCTTTAGCTGTGCCTAGTGTCTTTTAAATTTGCTTTAAACATTTTGTGTTCCTTTGGCTCTTCAGCCAGGTTACTCAAGTAGGATTGATGGAATAAATCACATGAAAAAAAATCTGACCTGTGTCTGACCGCATATAGCAGCAGGAAGAGCTGAAAAGGTCAGATTTCAGGTGATTTAAATAGATCTGAGCCTCATACAAGCATAAAAAATAAATAAATTGCTGGTGTGAACATACAGTACCGTAGAAACCTAAGATCATTCTGTGCATCTTTATTATTACCTCCACACACTCCCAGGAACCGCGTCAGTCTTATGAGTACAATGTGTTTCGAGATGAATAATGGAATAAACGGAGCATTTAAGTGAAGTAGCTTTTATTCATTAATCTGATCTGGTTTTGCATTGACACCAAAATATAATAGCGCATGTGCAATTCACTCATTCCCATGCGTGCCTAAGAAAACGTGCACGTGTGCATACGTGGATAAGAAAAAAAAAAAACACAGCTGTCTAGGTACAAACATCTGATGCGTCATCACTCGATCTGCAGATCTAACACACCACGCCCATCACCCCTTTACTCTCTCTTACATGTCTGTGCAACTGTCCTGGCCTCGGGCCAGTCGTAAGTAAGGAACATGACTTACATTTATTGCAGTCAGGCGAGAGTAAGAGCTGCCCTCAACACCTTTTATGCATTTTATATGGGTGCTGATGAGGGTTCATACTTACCTTAAGAGGTCTAGAAGTGCATTATGTTCACAACACATGAAAGAGAAAAGGGTATTTTTTTCTTTGTCCCTCCTGGAAACCACTATTAGAACATTCATTACCTGTATAAAGTAAGAGATAGACATGGTGGGGCTCTCACTTCATTTATGAGTGTCAACATTTTAATAGCTATATAATGTACAGTAGTATTTGACATTATACAATAACACTCTTCATATTCAGACAGTATGGCTTAAACAATGGGATGTTTAATATATCTGTTAATGTCCTACGGTCTTAATTTGATGGTAGAAAATTGCTCTTTGATTAGTTAAGTTCCTGAAGGGACTCTGCTTAGAACCCTTACTGAAAGATAAACTCTCTCTATCTTCTAGGGTTCTCCGTAGAGCTTTTGAGGGTTCAATCAGGACAAACAGAAGGACAAGGATTATGTACGGTTCAAGATTTACTCTTTTTTTTTTTCCTTAGAACATTCAATTTGGTCACCAGATATTGATGTTAGCCCTTTCTGTCTGCTTTAACAGTGAAATAATAGAAACACTAAATTTTTCTGCAACAAACACATTTCAAGGTAATGGGGAAAAAACAGCAAAAAAAAAAAAAAAAAAAAAGAAGAAGAAGGTTCAGCAAATGATTAGAATAAACATCAGCATCTTTTCATATCTTTTTACTATAGTTGTTTATTTCACACCAGTTATATGCAGTACATCTGATTTAACTGTGTAACTTTGAACTGAGAACCTGATTAGCAAGTTGAATCAGTCTCGCTCAGAGACCTCGCCAGGTTGTGAGTTTGCAATTCAATGCATTTAGCAACAGCCTGAAATCATCATCATTATAACTGGACACATAACCTAGTTTCTTTTGTTTAAATCTTTAATAGGTTCAGGGCAAACCGCTGAATGCACAGATGTACTTATCCCAGTGTTTCACTAGTGCCTGGACACCAACAAGGTAGAAAGTTCTCTCAGTAAGCCAGAGCCATGATCGGACTGCCTACTTCACGTCTGAAACCCCGGCCTCCCAGGAACTCCTTCAACGGCCCAAACATGTGGAAATGGCTTGGAGCGCGGTCAGGACTGTACGGTGGATGTGGCGATAACTCCCAGCCGAGTTCCTGTAATGTCCAAGTGGTGTTGGTGAATGATTGTGTGTACAAGTTGCGACAAGTTACTCATAGATTTATTTATCGAAGGATCAGATGTTTCAATCGCAGCATCGTCATTCACAGACGTACAGCCTTCTTTTAAACATTTGAACTATTTCAATTTTTCTCAGCATTGGAAGTCTCCTGTTAATGTCAATCAAATTTCATCACAAGTCCCGGTTTGACTTGAACGCCCTTCATACATTTGTTTTCTAATGTGTAATTTTTAAATCCTGAGTATTCTTTTAAAATGACAGGATTTTCACGAACACCACATATTCCTACACTGGTGTAAATGATTTACGAATGAATCTGTTTGTATCCAGCTTGAAAACTGAAGCTCAATGCCATCCTTTTTTTGCATCATCCACTTCTCTCAGCCACCTTTGAGTAGAATATGTGATTTAAGTCTGTCAGTGGTGTAAGACTACACCAACTCTCCGTGATGATTTATTAAATCTTCACACTCGCGCTACGTGAGCGGGAGATTCAGCTCAATTTGCCTTTTCTCCAGCTGAAGGAAACTTTCCTCCAGCGATTAAGAGAAATATTTTTGGAGTGTTGTTCCCAGGAACGCATCGCTAACTACAATCAGCAACGAAATAAGGAATCTTAATTCTCTAAAGAAATAAAATGCTAAATATTAACAGTATGCATTAGCCGTGATTCTAACATGCTTCCTAGTTGAGCTAGCGACTGAGCTACAGTACATACTGCATGACGGTGTTGAGAGCGTGTGGTGACCCATGTGTCTAGTTCTGCGCATTAGATTAACTAGATTTACATGCAATAGAATGATTTTGAATAAATACCTAAAGCATACCCTTAGCTTTATGATGAGGGAAAACCAAATATGTCAACAACAAAAAAAAAAAGACTGCTTAATTTTTTAAGCTCTTAATATATTTTTGTAACAATTTTAACACTTTAAAGAAGCAAAAACAATTTAAAATTTACTACAAAACCAAAAAACAATCAGGAACCGTAATCATTTATCTTTAATCATTACTACAGGTAATGAGGTCATTAGTATAGCTACTTCTTCTTCTTCCTTGTCGTTTGGGGTCTCCACAGCGAATCATTTCCCTCCATCTAACCCCCATCATCTGCATCCTCTTCTCTCACACCAACCAACGTTATGTCGTCACTCACTGCATCCATAAATCTCCTGTTTGGTCTTCCTCTAGACCTCCTGCTTGGCAGCTCCAACCTCACAATCTCTCCTCTGAACATGTCCAAACCACCTCAATCTGGCCTCTCTGACTTCATCTCCAAAACATCTAACATGGTTTGTCCCTGTGATGGACTCATTCTTGATCCTATTCATCCTTGTCATTCCCAAAGAGAACCTCAACATCTTCAGCTCTTTACTATTTACCTCCAGCATTGCCTCCTGTCTCTTCATTGGTATACTGTAGGTAGTAGCTGTCTATATTTACTACAGTAACTGTTTTAATGTTGCAGTTCCATCAGATCTCGTGCACTTTAGTTCTTGCTTTTCATTTACATAACTAGAAAAGCTTGTATACCCCTCTTCTCCCACTCCTGTGGCTTTGGTGTTACTGTGAGTTGGTCTTGCAGATTGAGATATTGAGACTATAAGGCCATGATGTGGTTACAGAACAGAGAACACTGCCATGACTCTTTATTCATCCTAGGGAATATTAGTCAATAATCCCTGTGAACTATTCATTAATTCTAGCTAAACTAGTTACAAGATGCAAGAATGTCGATGGTCCTGGGACTTAAATTTTTTTTTCTTTTTTTTTTTTCTTTTTTTACTGTTGCTAGATTTTAAATCTGCAAATAATCACAAGAGACAGATATTAACATGATATATTTGATCCAGGCTCTGAAAACACAGATAAAGTCTTTTTTGGTTTGATGATAAAAAATATATATATATATATGTAGAATGATTTTATGTAGAAAACGGTGATTCACAAACTGGAATAAGCAATTGGCCTATTCAATCACTTCCAGCCTTTAATATCGTTAATGGAATCCAAGTAGATTTGAACTCCTGCAACCATCCTTCTATCTTAGTTTTATACAAGTGTGTTAGAACTATGTTAAAAAAGACAAACTTTCTTTCAGCTGATCCCATCGAGGAGTTGCATCGGATCAGGCCATCCGATCAACACACAGGTTTTATGCCGGATGCCCTTACTGTTGCAACCCTCCCTGGATCTTATGGGGTTCAACAATCACCATCATCCGGGCTCGAACACGGATCCTCAGATCTTCAAATTACCAACCTACAGAGCCTCAACTGCCTGAGCGGATAATAGAAAGGAAGACAAACTAACTGGCTTATGTCTTCTTTAACATGGGAGTATTGCCCCATGTTAAAGAAGACACAGGACATTTAATTTGTCTTTCTATCCATTATCTGAGACAGGGAATGTTCTTACTCATTCATTCCCTTATTCACCCTCTTACATCCAATAACTGTTGTATCCACTTCAGGGGTGTTGTGTGTCCGCAGTCTTACCCAGGACTATTGGGCTGTTGAGGTTAAAACAAACCCAGTCTGCCACACTATGGGCACTAGGCACACCTTCTACACTGCGAAGTATACTTCACACAGGGTGTTCATTCATGTTAAGTGTGATTCTGAACCGCAGGGAGCAAAAACGTTCAGTTCAAAGGGAACTGCAAACGATATGGGGAACAACTGAACAATGGGTCTTCACTTCACCTATAAAGGGAATGAAAAAATTCCCATAAGTCATTGTGTCTCGTTGGAGCGTGAACAAAAAATAGAGCTTGAAAAGGTTTTATTTATTTATTTATTTATTTATTCATTTATTATTATTATTAAGGATGACATCATATTAATGGGACACAATAATGAAAATTTTAATTAAATCAAGAAATCCATAGTATTATATAGGTTAGTAATCTGTAAAAAAAAAAAAAAGATAATAATAATCTCCATACATGTTTATACATAATCTCCATACATCAATTTTTATTATTATTATTCATAATAATAATTAATAACTCATTTACAAGTCATACATGGTTTAATAGCAAATGTTTTATAATGGTATCAGTTTTTGTTTGAATAAATATTCAATATTTAGTGTCCTTAGTGTCAAATTTCCATAGCAGCAGCGACAGGTATCCGAGGTGCTCGTGTTACCATGGCAACGCACGGAGGAAGTGACGACAGCCCTGGTGAGTTTTGTCGAGAGTTGTTCCCTTCACCGACATTCCCTGCAAACTGACCAGAGTGAAGGGAGCATCCTGTGAAGTACACTTCGAAATAGAACACAGCCACACACTCAAACCTGAGGGATACCTGCTGCTCGGTCATGTCAGTTTGACACTTATTAGGGCACTGGTGGCTCAGTGGTCGGTTTCTCGCCCGCCATACAGAAGGCACTGGTTCAATTCCCATCTAAACCCCAGCCACTGGGTACAGTGCTGGTTCCAAGCCCGGATAAAATGGGAGGGTTGCGCCAGGAAGGTCATCTGACATAAATCCTGTGCCATGACCCATGTGTGCATTATATGGTCTGCTGTGGCGTCCCCTTGAAGTCCAACAATAACATTATATTATTATTACTCAGCCATCGATTATCTATATTGCTTATTCTCTGTAGGGTCATGATAGGCCTAGAGCCCATCCCAGGGAACTTAGGGCACAAGGCGGGGTACACCCTTGGACAGGGTTCTGACTCATCACAGCACACACAAACACACACACACAATACTCAGTCATACACTATGTGCAAGTTGGAAATGCCAGTCAACCTAAACCACATGTCGTTAGACTGTGGGAGGAAAAACCCAGAGAAACCCACCAAGCATGCAGTTCCACCCCACTTAACCATTCCTTTTTTTTCCCCAACATTAATGTAACAGATACATGTTTAAGATCATGATGTAATCTATCTGCACTCTGGGGTATTAATTAAGTCCATTTGATGTGCTGTGAGAGACAATGGCTTCCCTCACACACTCCTGGCCCGGTGCTGTTGGTGCATTTTCATCACAAAGCCACTATTGTTTTGCACAAATGTGCTGTTATTTCCCAATCCAAGCTCACAACCACAAAGCATCCTGCATCAATTTCAAACTTGTCTTCTCATCTAAATCCCCCTCGGATACCTTTTCGTCCAACGGGGGTTCTTCGGATTGAGAATTTCTCCTGTTTTGAGTCTTAGGAAAAGGCGTGGGAGATTAACTATGGGAGGTTTGGATGTGGCACACTGTTAATGCTCTTGTCAGATTTTGATGTTCTGAACATGTGTGGGCCAGGCAACATGCCCGACGAAAGGGCAAGGGTGTGTTTGTGTGAGTGTGTGTTTGCGTGAGGGGTCTGCAGGGTCTGGCAGGCCAGCTGGAAGCTTTCTCAGCCCTGGGAGCGTGAGTCTGTCTCTGGGGCATCACGCTTGGCACAGGGTTGAGTGGAGCAAAATTTCCAGCTCTGTTATATCATCTTATTGGGAGCGGCTCTGCATCGCAGCCCTGGCAAAACAACAACATCGACCGAGCGAGACTTTTCACTGAGCAGGTAACCAGGGACATGGATGATTACACCAGATGTGTAATTATGCCTTGTGTGTTTTTTTTTTTTTTTGTACAGAGATGAGAGGAGGGGAACGATGATCAAGGTTAAGTCATTCGTGAGAGATTCAGTGATGTTGTAATTGTTTTTGTTCAAAGGGTGTCAAATCTCTTTTACAATGCATTCAAATTTTAATCGCTTTAATGGTTTAGTAGTCAAATGAATTCAAATATTAATTAACCTACGAAGGTGCCAAACTGTGCCTTCGAATATATTTACATATACATTTTACGACATTAAGCAGATTAAACAGCGCAAACGGGCCATGGTCTGGAGCATTTTACAAAGCTCAAAGCGAAACCGTGCAGGCTGAGGTTTTGTATGTATTTTTTCAGTTCCTTCCACCACCTCGGTGACAGGACAGTGAACAGGCTTGACACATCTGCTTTGTGTCTTGAAGGATGGTGGAGCTTGTGGCTGGAAGGGAACATGTTGCAGAGCAGGGTTTGATCAATGTCTTCAGGAAAATGTGATCTAACCCATACCTTTGGCTTTCTACACCAGCATTTGAGCAGCCAATGCTTGGAATGCAGGAATGAGGTGATGTTGGAGAACTTGGGGAGGTCAAACACAAGACGTGCAGCTACATGCCTTTGGAATTAGTGCTGCAGCATGGGATTGATGGGATGCAGGAGAAGACCTGCCGGAAAGTGAGTACCTGTAGTCCAATCTTCCGACAGTGTGCATCTGAGCAAGCACCTGACTGACCTCTGTGAAGATCCTTCTACACATAATATCCATCTATTGATCCATCTAGGAACCTCTGTGGTCCAACTAGCGATGGTGGATGCCAATGTTGAGCATTGTATTAACTCCCATTTTATGGCTGTTGTGGTAGTTATTTATTTATTCATTCATTTTCTAAGATTCTGGATTCGAGGCAATAAGTCCACTGAGACCCCACGCTGAGACCCACAGCGCCCAACGTCCTGGTGCCAGACACCAAAACACACCTTCCGAGGCCCTGTGGAGTTCCCCCAATTCAAGGGGTAGAGCTTCCCAGGTTGCACACGTTGTCCTATTTTATGTTTCTTTCATTACCTAGGATTCAAACAAAAAATCTTCATGGAGGAATATTTCGATGTTTTATTGAAACCCCTTCTGACACACAGCTTCTTATTTACTATGATCCCAATAAATGTATATATTTTGTTATATCAAAATTTCATCATTTGAGATTCTGGCACAGAAAAACAAAGGTACAAATTAATTCTGTAATACTCACCTGTATTGTTGTCTAGAGACAGTACAATACTGTAAATCCCGCGTTTATGTAGTGATCTATATGTAACTGTCAGTTTTTATGCATTATGCATATGAAGTATCTAATACGTCTGTAAGGTAAAATGAAGTTCAGAAATATCTTATAGCATTTTAAATATTATTTCCCCAGACGTACCACACACACCGATTTAGCAAGTAATTATACGGTATTACTTGAACCCCGTCAACACAGATTTATCAACATCATCCAGCTAATCAAATATTGTTATTTGTTATGTAGATGACAATATTCTGACTATTTACAGAGGTTTTTTTTTTGTTGTTTCTTTTTTCATTCCTGAAATGAATGATCCACCATTTAGCTTCAATTTACAGTATGTGACCAGTCAAACACTTCCAGTCTAAAGGGTTTTTATCTTTAACATACTCTTAGTCTTAGGATGATGATGTGTTTTTGTGGAGATTATGAAGGCAAAGCAGGGCAAAGCACAGACCCTATAAACCCCTGCACGCTTGTTTAACATGTCACCTATTATTTATGTTACAAACACGGCAAAAAAGGAAGACTCTTTGAACTGTTTCGTTTTGAAAATTCACTCCGCTTTGCTTTTAACACCGTTTTGAGGCCGAACTAGAACGGAAAGGTCACAAGACCAGTGCAATACATTGGAAAGAGCATTAGACATCTCCTCCTACTTTTCTCTCTAGCACCCGCCCACTTTGTCTCTCAACATTCATTACGGGTCAAAGGAGCACTCATGATTCTCTGTGTCTCTCTCCGTCTCTGAGTCATGCAGGAAGCCTTTATCTGTCTGACATCAACTGATGTGTTCTGAAGCACCAGGTACCACCCTCCCTCTGCCCTCCTAATGGCACTGATGGCTGTTGGTGTCAGCTGCTATATTGCCCTACCTCATCATAATTACCGCTACTGCAGCCTCTAAACGCATGATAGCAGAGTAGTTTGTCGGGTTCACAATGATTAATCGCTTGCAAAACTGATTGCTTCTCTCTCTCTCTCTGCAGTGGTGCAACAGGCCTTGCTTTAATCAGTACACAGTGTTAGGAGTTGTGGCCAGTGTGTGTGTGTGTGTGGTAAGAGTTAGCGTAAGTAATTTGTGTGCCGGACCATTTGGTAACATGTGGTGGTGACACGTATGCTTCTATTGGGCCAGTGCAGGAATTTTAATTTGCATTTATTTTCTAGGAGACACTATCTGTATGTCCCACTATATCCACTGGATAACAATAAAAAAAGAGGTTGAAATATCTGTAACTACCAGTACAGTCCGTGAAATCTGACCCTCGAAGCCACTTAATATTGAGTTCATAATTGTTCACATCTCGACTCCAATCTGTGTACGTAGAGTTTGCAGGTCACCCACGTGCTTGATGGGTTTCCTCCGGGTATTCAGGTTCCCCCTCCAAAGACCAAAGACATGGTTGACATGGTTACGGACACTACCGATTTTTTTTTCTTTTTTTCGGGGGAATCCTTAATTTTGCACAGAGTTCTTTAATTTAAGCAAAGTTATTTTTGTATTTTATTCATTTACTTATTTATTTTTTACAGGTCATGTGCATCTAGAAATCGAGTTAGCAACTTGATTTTTCGAGGGACGCAAGATCGGTCACTTCCATGTTGTATAAACTTTCCTGTATTATATGTATAATTTATTACATGCACCAATACCGAGCTCTATTTGAACCTGCTTAGAATAAGTTATCTGTTCATTCTGAATAATGTATTCTCTGTAGTCACTTCTCTCCATAATTCCTATGTATTGATGCAGTTTGTATCCCAGCAGGTCTCAATTATCCAACTATCAGCATCATCTTGTTCTGTCCTGAATTATAGATAATTGCGTTATCTAGAAATTCATAGGAAACACCCTCGATTAACATTCATTTCTATCAGATCACTCTTCGGGCACTGCTTTACCTTTCACCCTCCTCAACTACCTCTGGGTCACGAGAAGGGGAAAAAAAAAAACAGAGGAGTTTCATGTTTTCTGTTTCTTCAGCTGCCTGGCTCTAAGCAGAAAGAGTTAAATTCGACTGAAAACAAGTCCAAACCCAGTGACATTCCCTCCATTCTCTGAGGAGTGTGCTTTTCTCAAAACGTTGGTCTGTATCTTTTCCAGGCAGTCGCTGGTGCTGACCCGAGTCATCCTGGTGCTCACACATAGACACTGTCTGTATTTCTTAAGATTAAAAACAAAAAAAAAGCCACCACTGCTTGTCCTCAGGTGGCAACTGTCTCGTCTGTGCCAGCCTGAGTTTGTCTGAGATAAATCTTAACCAGTGTGTATGTGCGTGTGTGTGTGTGTGTGTGTGTGTGTGTGTGTGTGTGTGTGTGTGTGTGTGTGTGTGTGGTGTGTGTGTGTGTGTGTGTGTGCTGCAGTGCACCATTCTGTAGTATTTACAGCCAAAAAGTTGATGTTTTGAGATTTCTCTGTGCATGTGGTGGTTCTGCAGAGTGTGATTTACAAGGCCGTGCTCCTCCAAGGCTTGGCGGATGCAGCTGGAGGTGTAGGTGTTCATCTGTTCATACCACTGCAGTGTGTGTGTGTGTGTGTGTGTGTGTGTGTAGGGGGGGTTGAGTGGTATCCAGCTTCTTGCCTGTAGCCTTGCGATCCAGATTGTTGCTTTCCAGCTGTCCCTAGGCGCGCGCAAGGGCCTTGATATTCGATCCCGACGCTTTACATACAGGTGGAACTGAATACTTTCCATACCAGTGTCTGTGTGTGTGTTTTTTGTGCACATGTGCTTATTGGAAGTTATGCAGTTATTGAGAATGAACGCAGCCTGCCAAAGCCTTCTGTATTTTTAATGTTCTAGCTTCCACTAAATGCTTCGGCATGAGCCAGAGAGTTATGTAAGACTAATGGTTTTCGCAGACGGCCATCGGTGCACATCGCAACGCATTAATGCAAAAAGCAGACCATCGTGTCAATTTGCCCATAACCCACTATAGTCCTAGTGGAACCTAATTTCCTCCTACCACAACACTCGCAGTATTTCTAAAGTCAGCCTGCTGGAAAAAAAAAGAGTGAGGAAATGCATCAGACAAGCTTGGCTTATTTGACAGCCCCTGAGTTATGCTCGTCATAAAATGTATAACATGCCTCAATAATGCATGCATGATGAAAGGGCTCTGTGGTGGTGGACCATACGGAATGGTAAATGTTTCTGTAATTTGTGAGATTTGCCCGAGGCATTATTATGTCCTGGCTGCTTAGCTCACTCTTGAAATGTGCGGTATAAAAGGGACAAGGAGTACAGAGACCTGCGTGAAGAACAAGCCACGGTTAACCCCGACCTTCACGCAAACGCTCACTCGTCTCATAATTAATCCACTTGAAGCCAAGTACAGAAGTTTCACTTTCACAACGCTCACACTCAAGTTGTGGCAACAATGCAAGTGTACTGTACATCCTACAACATGCATTCTCAGAATTCTCAGTGATATTGATCATTCCAAAGCTATTTTTAAAAAAAATTTAATTAACCATATATATATAATGTGCTCTCATCTAAGGCTACTCCACTCGCCTGGATTCATCATTAGTGCACAATCCTGGCACCACACCATCACTCCTGGCAATGCCAGTCAAGCACTGTGTCGTTCAGCCAACTTCCATTACGTGCACTAAAAATGGCAGCGCCAGGGTCACGGTTACATGAGAAGATCTTTAAGAATACTGATTAGCATTAAGACAGATTAAATCATCTTTTACATAAATTCTCCTAGTGTAGTGAGCCATAATTAAAAAAAAAAAAGTAATTAGAAGTCAAATTAGAGTGCTTGTATGTTATTTAAAAAAATAAGTATGTGGTAAGAAGTAAATAAAAATAATATATGAATGTGATAATTACAAAATGTTAAGAATGGCTTGATAGTCTAATAATAATATTAATGGTGGCATGGTGGTGTGGTGGTGAGAACTGTCACCGTGCACCTCCAGGTCCTGGGTTTGATTCCCGTGTTGGGTCTGTGTGCATTGAGTTTGCATGTCCTTTCCTCTGGGTTCTCGGTTTCCTCCCACAGTCCAAAGGTTAGTCACGTTTCCAAATTGCCAGTACTGTGTGAATGTGCATGTGTATGTTGACCGGAGGTCCTACAGGTACAGGTGGGAATAAATACAGTGGTAACAATTGGCCTCCACGGTCCCTAGTCAGCCTAAAGGGGTTCCTAGATGGATGGATGAAATAATAATAACAATAATAATAGTAATGTGGAAAACTTTGCTGTGGTTCTTTCAGCCTCAGGCTATTCGATAAAACTTAACTTTGATCCACACAGTAGAAAAATCGAATGTATTGCAAAGTCCAACATGCTGAGAACAGTGGGGCTGTTGAAAGTTAGCTAGCTGGATGTCAAACATATGGATTTTGAGTTTATTCATTTCAAAGGGCACCTATTACGCAAGATGTGTGCATGTGCGAACTAAATAATATAACATGATAAAAGAAATATCACCTGCTTTTTGTTATTTGTTGTTTGTTTTCTTTTGCATTTTTGTATTGGCTGGAGCTTAAACAATCTAATTAGACATTTCCTCCTAATGTGACCTCATATAAGGGAAACCCTCCCTCGGCTTGTTGCTCAGCTCTGCATGTTCTCTAGGAGGGTGTGGCTCGGGAGCAGCTCATTTACATAGACACTGAAACAACTTGTTTGGAAAAGGGATGAAACAGAGGCAGTTTGTGGCATAAATAAATGATTGATTATCTGAGAGTATTTCAGATGAAGCATTAACAGACACACTTCGGGGAGTTTTGAGATCTGTTTTAACTCAGTAAAATATTAAATGGTAAAATACAGCCTGGCCATGAAAAAGCTGCAGCTTCAGAATAGTCACATTATTGGGCTGCATCAAGCAAGGAAACACATAAGGTTATCTCATAAGTGCATTTTCTCTTCTCTGATGGCACGGGCGTATTCCAGGACTCATGTTTAAATGTTTCTGGATTCATCGCACACACAACATCTTTAGAGGATGCCTTTTTTTTTTTTTTTTTTTGCCAGCTAGTGTATAGTCATATCATACAGTAGAAATGTTGGTTTGTTGAATCTCCCAACTAAAGCTGAATGTATCGATTATATAGAGTAGGCACTACAAGGGGTGTTCAAATCAAACCAGGACTTATACTGGAGCCGTGATCGAACTGCCTGCGTCATTCACGTCTGAAACGCCAGCCTCCCAGGAACTCCTTTAACGGCCCAAACATGTAGAAATAGCTTGGAGAGAGGTCAGGACTGTACCTGGATGGGGACAGTTATGGGCAATAACTTCCAGCCGAGTTCCTGTAAGTGCAAGTGATGGAGGTGAATGATTGTGTGTTCAGGTCCCACAGACAGCTGAATCTCTTCAGCAAGCTGTTCAGGCGCTCCACTCAATGAATGTCCACGAGTACGACTACAGTGGGCTCCTGTGCCACCTCGGCCGGGATCACGGACATATAGTACTGTCTTTTTTTAAGTGATTCCTGAAGCTACAGTAAGAGTCTAATCGCCGTATTGTGTTTGAGGTCTTCTGTAAATATCAGTTGTACGCCTTCTTTTGCATGATATTTCATCACCAGCCCCAGTTTGAGTTGAACACCCCTTGTAGTGTATATAGATGAGGCATGTACTACATGTCTGGAAGAATTTCCACCAATCAAGCTACTTTTTCCCCCCATGATCCATAATCAGCCAGCCACCGAACTACAAATCTCATTATGATCCATAAAACCTCAACTCACCTCCCAAACCCTTCTGTGACGTTATTAATCCTTTTGGTTCATTTTATGCTTTTTAGATGTACTTACTTACTTTGATTTCGCACTTACCCAATCTCGTCTCTGTTTATGTCTGTTTGGTTTGACTCTGCGCCTGTTCCTGTTTGAGTACTGCATGTCCTATCTGATTCGTTTGCCAGAACCTTGTTTATTAAAACCTTTAACCTTCACCTG
The DNA here is from genome assembly GCA_011419295.1 of Clarias macrocephalus. Classification (NCBI taxonomy): domain Eukaryota; kingdom Metazoa; phylum Chordata; class Actinopteri; order Siluriformes; family Clariidae; genus Clarias; species Clarias macrocephalus. The sequence goes on from JAAGKR010000160.1 coordinate 211,538, forward strand.
CGTCCTCCCGCCTGCAGCCAAATAACTGAAAGTAAAAATGGAATGACTTACAGTTAAATGCGGATTTCTTTCCTTGTACCGAGCCTTTTTGGTGAAAATGTGCTTATTATTTAATAAGACATACCACACATTAATATGCTGAAGTCACAAGATAATACAGCGAGGCCAGAAACTAATATTTCAAGGCCACAAACTAAACATCTCATGGCCATAAATGATGAGATTATGAGACACAGAACCTCAAGGCCGGAGAATTGTTTAATCTGAGATTATGATTTAATATGTTTTGAATGATCCTGCTTATTACATGACCTCCAGTTGTTATTATTATTATTATTTGGCAGGAATAAAGTCTGTTCACTATAAAACCACCCATAAGATGATGCAGGTTAATGTACGGTATATCCATGTCATATTATTTTCGTAGGCATTGTTCCAAGGTTGAAGTGTAATATTATAAAACATATGCATAGTCTAATTCAGCCGTTGTCTCACTCATTTTAAAGCACAATTCTTGTCAAATTATCTGCAGAAAATGTATTTGTAGGATTGTTTTTGGTAACAAAATTGAATATTTAAACAAATAAAATATCTACAGTATATTTATATATTTCGATTTTGTTTCATAGCATCATTTTTACTCAACATTTTGATTTCACTTATGGTGCAGGTTAAACTTCAGGCAGATACCCAAATTGTTCTTACTGCACGATGGTGTTCGTGTATGTGTGTTTGTGTTTTGCCCTTTGATGGGTTGGCAGCCTATCCTATCCCATCCAGGGTGTCTGCTGCCTTGTGACACTTTTTTGATACAAGTTCCCTGGGATAGGCTCCAGTCCCCAGCAACCCTACACAGGATAAGTCATATAGATGATGGGTGGATGGATGGATTTTCCTTGGTTCCAACAGAGGTGAGCAAACTTTTCATATGTACTTTAGTTACCTATAGTTAATATAGTGTTTAACAGTACTATACTGTTAAGCACTATAAGGGGGGGGGGGGCTATATAATTTATATCAGCATGTTGAAATGATATCAAGATTCCTCTTCAACGTTCAGTAATCACCCGGATCTCTCATGCTCTCCCAGACGATAAGAGACAGACTTCCCGAACTTTACTTATTTGATGCTAATAAAATGGAAAGTGGAAAGTATATTACATAGAAATCTGTCCAACAAAGTTTGAATCACCGACTCCTCAAGCTTATGGTTACGTTCATTTTGAAGTAGATCCACTGTTAAATTTCAGCCTGGGGTTGTCGTTTTGTTTATCTACCGTAACTGTATGACAGTCTACAATTTAAAGAATGTAAAAGTTCTGCAGTGTGAGTAGGCCTTTGTTCAGAAACGGCTAGCTGACAGTGAGAAAGAAGGTGAGTACAGAATGTGGCTGTCAGTGTTAGATCTTGGGATTTCTTGCTGACGGGGCGTCTATCCAGATGCCTGTTGCTGTTCAGCAGCTGGGAAATGTAAGCGGAAGCACGGGGAGGTTCAGAGGGGGTGAGGAAAGATGCTCGCTGATCTAATCTCACCCTGTGAAGGTAGAGCATTAACGTCCTCCCTGTGTTGCATGAAAAAGAGGCTCAGATATTTCCGTGTGTGTACTGTGTTAACATCACACTCGCCTGTTTCTTTTGAACTAAATTCCAGGCCAGGCTGCACTATTTATTTGTATATATTTTTCTTTTGCTAATTGTAAAATGTAGTTTTCTGTACTTATATATACAAGAAAAGTATCAGGAAATGATTCATGTCTACGTAACAAGCAATATACAGTATGTAAGGATATTATATTACATGATTCACTTAAAGAGTTATGTACAGGATATTCCTTACTTTAAAGAAAACGCATTACTGTAAGTAGTATAATAATGGCATGATGCACTAAAACAACCATGTATAATCATTACTCTTTATAGAAATCTAACGTAAGTACCGGTCATTGATGGGAAAAGAGATTTTATAAATACAGTAGTTAAAAGGTTAAAGCTAAAAATAATCTGCTTATCTTTAATGTAATGAGTGATATTATTATTTCAGGTTGAAGCCCACGTACATGTCTGTCTGTCTTTCTGTGCAGCAGAACTCTGTCTAACTTATTAATACACAGAAATCACATTCTGTAAGGTTGAGTATCTTACGCCTTTTTTACACTAAGTTGTACTTCTTCGGTGGTCAGACAAATACACTCCACATTAGTGGAGCTCCACATTACTGCTTGTTATTAGCACTGCGGTTTTGGAACATATGAGGCAAACTGGTTTTAAACTTCCCGCAGGAAGAATAAACATACATTGATCTGTCCATACATCTTTAACAATTCAGTTTTCACAGTCTACTTTGTTTTTGTTTTTTGTTTTGTTTTTGGACTAAGCCATGCTGTTTCGTGCTTTCATTTCAGTAATAAAATGAAAAGTTATAAAAATATGATAAAATGAGGATTTTGGCGGGTTGTAGGTGCATTACAGATGTTTCTTTGTCTTCCACATACTCTGTCTATACAGAGTAAACTATAGCTCAGTTAGGTGACATATATAGCCACGCCCACCTTGAGAACAAAAAATGTTATATTGTTAAAAAATATATATTTTAAAAAGGTGCTAGATGCTGTGACACAATTGTGCCACAAACTGTGCCTCAAACTGGCCATAATTTTATTTCTACTCAACATTTTTATTTAATTTGTGCAGGTGTAACTTCAGGCAGATATCTAAGTACTGGCAAAGTTTCTTTAAATTCCACCCAGACAGTTTCTTGTGATGTTGTGACAAATTGTGGCTGGACAGACATACAGACATACAGACAAAATGTTCGGAAACTGGTTTCGGGTCCTACAATATATGAAACGTAAAGATATCAGTGTTGTAGTTCTGACCAACGTACAGACAAAACCTTTGTTTTTATTATATAAATGCAATGTTTTGTCTATCAGTATTTCTCCTTAATCACCTTGGTACCTACAGTAGATATGAGCGTCAGTGTAAACGTGTCTTTTGCTAACGTTTAGCTAAGAAAGTCTCACTTCACCTCTAAAGTACACTCCAGTTCCCTAGTCCAAATCTGTACCGAATAAATTGTGTCAGAATACAAATGAAGGGGTGCAGAAGTCAAGAGCTCTGCTTTTTTAATGAGGACAAAAACCTATCAGCACATCTAACCCTTTCCGCTTCATTTCCTGCCTCTGTCTCCCTGAAGACTCTGAAGTCTTGTGTTTTCTTTTTTCTTTCTTTTTTTTTCTCTTTTCTTTGCCTCAGTAAAAATCTCTCTCGCTGTCTTTCTCCATCGCCTTCCCCTTCCACATCTTGCAGAATTTAAACCTTCATGTTGCAGAGAGCTGGCCTTCCTCTCCAGAAAGGTCACTTAAATAAATAAAGAAACAAGGGGGTATCTGGCCACCCCAAACCCTCATTGAGGATTTGAAAGCGTGTGCTCTGCTTTATATATATATATATATACACACACACACAGAGTTATTCGCTTAGAGGACGTTGGGGAGAGGTAAAAAAAAAAAAAAAAAAAAGAGGAGTAGAACTTCACACTTCACTCCTACTCACTGACCATGCCAGCATTAGTCACGGTATAGCGGTTCAATTCCCTAAATGCCTCCAGCTCTGTAACATCTGAGCTCGCTCTGTGGGGTGAGCAGACTCTGAACATCTTATCTGTTGGAAGCTGGAAATAGATACAGTGTTGGAAGGGAGATTAGTATTTGAATACATGAATAGGGGGAAAAATGAAATTATCGTATGAAGTCATAAGATGTTATGGCAGTGCCATGCGCCATGTTCTGCATATTAATCTACGGTGTATACACATGAGAGAGAAATAATCCAAGTTATACAATGAACGTATAGGTTTATTTTATATTAGATATGGAGACATTTATTAATATTTACAATAGGAATTTCAGAAAATCACGCCTATAAAGTTTTATTAAAAAATAATAAAGGCTTCCTCCTTTATGGAAAATCAAAGTATAAACTAGATTTGTCATAATATACACAGTATATACAGTATATATACTAAGCGGAACAGTGGCATGGTGGTTAGCACAAGGTTCGATTCATTCTCGCCATGTGTATGGGGTTTGCATGTTCTCCTCGTGCTTGGTGGGTTTCTTCCAGGTTCTCCGGTTTCCTCCTACAGTTCAAAGACATGCAGATTAGGCTAAATCGTGTTCCGAAATTGCCCGTAGTATGTGAAGGAGCATGTGTGTGTGCACTGAAATGGATTGGCACCCTGTCCAGGGTGTATCCTGCCCCATGCCCTAAGTCTCCTGGGAGACTTAGGCATCAGGCTTCCCCGCGACCCTCCCCCTACATCAAACTCACTCATCCATGTCTTTATGGACCTTGCTTTGTGCACTGGTGCGCAGTCATGTTGGAACAGGAAGTGGGCGTCCTCAAACTGTTCCCACAAAGTTGGGAGCATGAAATTGTCCGAAATGTCTTGGTATGCTGAAGCATTAAGAGTTCCTTTCACTGGACGTGAGTAACTCCTGAAAAACCAACCTGCACCAGTTCCAGCATGACTGTACCCCAGTGCACAAAGCAAGGTCCATAAAGACATGGATGAGCGGGTTTGGTGTGGAAGACCTTGACTGTCCTGCAGTCCTTATCTCAACATGATGGAACACCTTTGGGATGAATTAGGACGGGGACTGCGAGTCAGACCTTCTCGTACAACATTTGTGTCTGACCTCACAAATGCGCTTCTGGAAGAACGGTCATAAATTTTCATAAACACGCTACTAAACCTAAAACCCTATGTATTGAGAATTTAAGTTCATATGCATGTGAAGTCAAGCGAGCGAATCCTTTTGGCAATATAGTGTATGTCTAATAGTGAAAGTAAAAGCATTTCCAAATACACAATGTGACAAGAACTCACAGGATTGGGACTAAACAGCTGTGTGGCCATAAGAAAAACACCTAGTCAATGAGACTGATAAGATAAAAAAGATTCAGGTTGCTAGAGAGCATAAAGACTGGACTTTGGAGCAATGGGAAAAGGTCATGTGACGTGATGAGTCCAGATTGAGTCTATTCCAGAGTGATGGGCGTGTCAGGGTAAGAAGGGAAGCGCATGAAGCGATGCTCCCATCATGCATAGTGTCCACTGTACAAGCCTCTGGAGACAGTGTTATGATCTGGGGTTGCTTCAGTCGCTC